>JACEFZ010022093.1:132500-390000 GCA_014155875.1 Cepaea nemoralis | reverse complement strand
GACTTTGGTCTACACTCCTCTCTTCTGTCTTCCCTTCCATATATCTATTTCTTTCACTCTCTCTGTTATTCTCTCAACACATACTCAGACAACAGTTCCTTCAACAATAAATAAAAGATTTATTAATAAAAAACTATGTCTGGTGTATGTATGGATATTGTCTATGTAGTTGTATGTCTTCTAGTGTGGCTGCAAGATAAGATGTTGATAGATAGTTCCGTGTCTTCTCTCGTCTCTTCTCTCGGCTAAAGTACAGGACGGTACATAGATACAACGGAACGGTCTCACCCTGGAATGCTCCGTCTGCTTGAGTCTGTAGATATATCCGTTTTTTTTTTGTAATGAAAAATGTTCACCACTGTATCAATGTACTTAAACGATCACTATATGCTGTCAGCTTAAACTGAATGTTCGTTGCTTTCTTATAGCGTTCTTAATTCCATCCTGGAAAACACATCGAGTTTCTAGTATTCTCTATTTTTGTTCTGTAAAAGTTCTACACTGGATAGCTCGTAATTGGTATAGGCATTTGGTATGCACCTTGCAACTCTTCGATACTGAGGTCATTTGAGTCTTTTGTTTTTAGTTGTATGATCTCTATTTTCCGTTCTCTGTCCTCCTGACTTATTACGATGACACTTCTTTTCTTTCCTTTCTTATGCACAAGTGTCGTGCTTTATTACTTTAAAGTGCTTTCTTGTGGGTTATCAACACTGAGTGATCTTGACCACAGCCATCTGTGTTATATCTTAGTTGATAAGTCTCGCACTGGTATGGGAACCTGTGTGATATACATTTAATAATGAGATCTGTGTCTGCTTCCTCTTCTCTCCTATGTGAGTGTCTTTTCCTCCAGCCGAAATGAAAAGGCTTCCGAAAAAACCCACTCTGACATAGGATAGAAGATTCACCTAACGTCTATACTATTCCTACTAATAGAAAGCAATGTTAAATGCACTTCACGCACATCTATATTCCTATGCTAAAACTATACTCTAATATATTAATACCTTATTTAGGCATCTATGTTCCTGGAATCGAAAAACACTTAGCGAATAACACACTACTATCCCCTCTTTCCATCATTAGGGACGTGTATTTCTATTCCCACTCAGGAACATATCTCCTTCAGTTCAGTTTGGAACACCACACTAAACTCTCACAAAGAAGTGGACACTCTTTATAGGTCATTTTTTGCCGCATAGTCCTTGACCTTGCTTGACACCTCAAGTCCATACTTCATTATCACCGTTAGTGGAAAATTACAGATCTGAAACTTTTCCGTTATCATACATCCAGACCGCAATATGCTGTCCAATAATGCTGTCTGCCTTTGTCGCAAACCAATTTTTCCACGCGACAGGTTACCTGTGCTGTTGGCGGCCCCTTCTGGGTCTTGACCTATAAACACATGCGCCTGGTCACTCCGTTGTTGGTTACCCTTACTGCTTCGTTTGTTAACCCTTCTTCTACCTGGTTAGTCGGTGTATACAGTCGTCTATCTGGGAATCATTAACTCTCAGTATTCCACGACATAGGCCCCCTCTTAAGAGATTAGACCGCGTCGAATCTTTCTCACTGTAGGTTTGATTCCCATGATCCACAAACCCTAGTCTTCTTCCTCCGGAGCTGGATGTCTGGATAAGAAATCTGCTCCTACATTCTCCTTTCCAGGGATGTATTCCACTGTGAAGTGGTATGGTTGCAGCAACAATGACCATCTCATCAACCTGGCATTGAGTTTCTGTGATGTAGCTAGGAACATCAAGGGTTGATGATCTGACTGGACCGTAAACTGTACTCCGTACAAGTATGGTTGAAATTTTTGTACAGCCCATACGAGTGACAAGCACTCTCTTTCAACAGTTGAATAATTTTTCTCTGCCGGTAGGAGTTTCTTACTGGCATAAGCTACAGGTTTCAAAACTGAAGCATCGTCTATTCCTTCTTGTAATAAGGCTGCTCCAATGCCGATCCCACTTGCATCTGTTCTTATCACAAATGGCTTTGTGAGGTCTGGGAGTTGTAGAACTGGCTTGTTCACCAACGCCTCCTTTAATTGACTGTAGGCCTCCTCACATTCGGGCGTCCATATAACTGTATCTGGAAGTCCCTTTTTTAAGGTCTCTGTTAATGGATTTCCCAGTTCGGTAAAATGAGGAATGAACTTTTGATAAAATCCACACAATGATAGGAAGGATCTTATATCTTTCTTGGTTTTAGGCCTCGAAGCTCGTCTGACTTTTTCCAGGTTCTTCGCCTCCGGGACAATTTTCCCGGGAGTGATGGTATGACCTAGAAATTCCAGAGTTTGGTAACCAATCATGCACTTGGTTGGTCGCGCAGTAAGCCCGGCTTCCCGGAGCCTATCGAAAACTCTCTCTAAGGATCCCAAATGGTCATCTAATCTGTCACTGGCAATCAGTATATCGTCCATGAATGAGATAATGGCCGGGTCACGTAGAGGATCCAACAACGCTCTCATCATGCGAGTAAACACACTAGGTGCATTACTGAGTCCAAAAGGCATGACATTGAACTCATAGTGTCCAGTAGGTGTACTGAAAGCCAGCAGATGTCGAACTTCTGGTTTGACAGGGATCTGATAATAACCCCTACTCAGATCTACTTTAGAGAAGTACTTGGCCTTATGGAGCCTAGCGAACAACTGGGTTGGATTAGGCAACGGTTCCACTTGGAACTGGGTATGACTATTCAAAAGTCTATAGTCAATACACAACCGGTGTTCTCCACTCGGTTTGCGTAACAACACCACTCCAGCATTATATGGGGATGTGGATGGTGCAATCACCTCATCCTCCAACAGTTTCTGTATCTCCTCCTCCAAAGCCTTCTCTTTAGCAAAGGGCACTGGGTAGATTTTTTGGCGAACCGGATCCTGCGTAGTTAAGGTCATCTCGAACTCAACCAGCTCCGTCCGTCCTGGTTTATCCGTCGGGATCTGCTTTTGGGATTTGAGAACCTGGCCAATCTTTTCCCTCTCTTGGAGAGTCAGATCAGGGTTCACCTGTACTTCCCGATAAGTTTCCTGGTTTATTAGAGGATACTCCCTCCCCTCATCTGGTCCGGTTTCAGTCTCCACTGCTACCGCCATTGCCATGAGATGGGCTGCTCCTTCCCGGGTTCTTTCTTCATATTTTCTCAAGAGATTAATATGAAAAATCTTCGACTTTCCCCGGATCCGTATTTGATAGTTGGTTATGGATACCATCCTTTCCACGGGAAATGGTCCTTGCCAGCCTATCTCCAGTTTGTTGTTTCCCGTTGGGAGTAACAACAAGACTTTGTCTCCCACCTCAAGAGCTCTGTCTCTAGACCTACGGTTATAGTACTCCGCATGTCTCTTTCTGGCCTTTCTCAAGTTTCGAGTGGCCAGAGCCCAGCCCGTGTGAAGTTTTTCCTTCAGTTCCTCCACGTATTTGTACGAGGAAATCACCTTTTCTGAAGTTTCTTCCTCCGTCCAACTCCTCAATAAAGCTTCCAATGGTCCCTTGATTGGTCGACCAAACAGCAGAGTTGCTGGCGGTACTCCTGTTGAGCCATGTGGCACTTCCCTATAAGCAAAAAGGGCTGCCGGGGTGTATTCATCCCACCTATCAGGTTTTTCCTGGGCCAATTTCCTGAGCATTGTCATCAACGTGCCGTTGAAACGCTCTACTTGTCCATTAGCTTGTGGGTGGTAAGGACTGGTATGTATATGGTTGGAGTGGAACACCCCAAATACCTCCTCCATGAGTTTCCCACAAAACTGTGACCCATTATCCGTCAGAATCTGATTAGGGAAGCCTAATCTGGTAAAAGCCTCCATCAATGCATCAGCCACTCTTTTCGAGTCAATGGTTGACAATGGTATGGCTTCACTCCACATTGAACAGCAATCCAGCATGGTGAGGATATTCATGTTCCTCTTCTTGGTCCTAGGAAGAGGACCCACGATGTCGATAGCTACCCTCTCGAAAGGAGAGTTCATAACGGGCATTTCACCTAACACCACCGGCGCTGTCCAGTGTTTCGGTGCCACCCACTGGCACTCTGGGCAGGACTTTACATACCGACTCACATCTCCCGTCAATCCTGGCCAATAATAATGACAGGAAATCCGATGCATGGTGGCGGCGATACCCATGTGTCCACTGAACGAAATGGTATGCCCCATCTGAAGAATTTGGGAACGGTAGGCCTTCGGGACTACCAATTGACCGTGTAAGTTGTCTCCCCTTCCGGCTCTCCGGTAGAGTAGCCGATTCTTCATGTAGTACTGTCCGCGTTTGGGTGGAACAGCACTCTTCTGCAACTTCTTATAGCAAGGACGTAAATTTATCATCCTCACTCTGGGCAGTTCGTAACTCCCCTGGCATTGGTTTTGAAATCCTTGCCTCTGCCTGATCCGTTTCCTTCTGAGAGCGTGTCTGCATAGCTCCCATGTGAATTGGTTCCTTTGGCATTCCCAGAAAGACATACCGGCAACCGAGGATGACTGGAAATATGGGATCAGTCAATACAGCGGCCTTGATTGTGCCGGTGACGTATCTTGACCGAATCTCCACTTGAGCAATGGGTAACTTCATGGCCACAGCACTCTTAGTCGCAGGCTGTATCTCCATGGTCTCCCCTGTGAGTTGTTCGGGGGATACTAGATCCGCCGAAATCACCGCTTCCCCATCCAGTCCAGTATCGTATAAACATTGGACTAGTTGTCCATTCACCTCAATCAATTCCACTACCGAGGGTCTCCCTTGGTCCGGAATGTCCTTCCCCCCTCCTCATCTTTTCCCTGGGATTCCTCGATGGGTTTCATCGAGGCGTGTTCGAAGGGACCGTCATTTGCCTTGCCTCGGCATTCTGCAGACGTATGGCTTTCGACCTGCAGTGTGTGCACCATGTTCCCTTCCTAGGTTTCCGTGTGTCCTTTTTGTTCCTTTCTCCTTCGCCGACCTCAGCCTTGTCTGCGATCACCTTCTTATGATTCACTTGGCATGCCACGAAGTAAGGGTTTTTCGGTTTCGATCTGCAGTCTTTTGTGTTGTGAGAGACCACCTTGCAAACCGAGCACCACTTCTCCGACCACGTTTTGCGTGAGAATTCAAGGTGTTCTTGGTTCCTTCCTTCACCTTCTCGGAACTCTCCGTTGACGTCTTTTTATAAGGTTCCACTTTAGTTTCTTTTCCGTTCGTCGATTTCTTTCGGTCTTGTTTTTCCTGACCTTTGGTTTGTGTACTTAGTTCCGCCGCCTCCCCATGTACCTCTACGAATCGTTCCGCCAGCTTATTCACAACATCAAACCGTTCCGCCCCTTGTTCTCCCAAGAAGGTTCTGAGAGGTTTCGACATTTGCTTTCGCATCTGGTCGACCACCATCATCTCTTCGAGACTCATAATCCCTCTTGAATTCTGCCAAGTCCATCCATTTCTGGAGATAGGATTTCAGCCTTAGACTGTAGGCGGCGAATAGTTCTCCCGGCACTCGTCTAGACGATCTAAACTTCTTCCTATACGTTTGTGCTGTGACTTCATAATGTTTCATCAAAGCGGCTTTCAATTCCTCATACTGATTTTCCTGTCCTGGTGGTAGGCGTGTGTAGACCTCGTAGCCCGAGCCACGTAAAGACTGGGATACTTTAAGAGCCCATCTGGTTCTATTCAGTCCCATAGCGACTGCCATAGCCTCGAACCGATCCAAAAACTGGTATATCTTCTCTTTACTTTCGTCAAAGACCGCCAAGGGAAACTTCATGGCATGGTAACGCTGTCCAATCATGTGGGTTGCCCCAGGTGAAGATGAACTTCCTTCTGCTGCATCTATTTCACCCTTAGTTTGTGTCTTGAGCTCCAGTTCTCGCATGCGGTATTCATGTTCCCTTATCTTGTGGGCTTCTTCTGCTTCCAACTGGGCCTTCCGCTCCTCCCTTTCCGCTTGACGAAACTCTCGCTCTCTTTCTTGTATGTAATCAGTTAGCTCGGAACCAGCTAAACCAATTGCCTCCACGTTGGCCCTCAGTTCGGCTGTAGTTACTTTAGGAGTTGCCATAGTTAAAGCAGGTAAGTCAGCACGTTGAGTAAAGACACCTCAAGGCAGTAAAGAAGTACTCACTATACAATTATATTCCACCTAGAAACCTATATCATTTATCTATGTCTATCTAATATTATAACTCTACAACACCACACAGTACATCACAACCACTCTCTCATCCACAAGAGGAGATATAGGATAAAGACTTATGTAGACGTGTGACCGTGTGACTAGGTATGTAATGTGTCTTACCACCTATCCACATTCACTCTGTCTGGAACTTTCTCACTGTAAAGTCACCAGCATTAATGAAATGTTTCTACCATAAATGTAATGGCACCATATATCCAATGGACGTCCTTCCATTAAAAGTCATCAATATATACTTATATTTATTCCAATCAGTATGTCCCAACATGCAGGTACTCCGCTATGCCTGCCCTGTTATGCCTTCAGGTCATATGGGTATTCTGTATGTACGTATCCCGCTCGCTCCACCAATTATGTCCTGTTATTTTCCCGAGAGGAAGTAGGAATCAACAAGCACATCTTTAAACTTATTATCTGTTGGGATGATTGACTGACTTTGGTCTACACTCCTCTCTTCTGTCTTCCCTTCCATATATCTATTTCTTTCACTCTCTCTGTTATTCTCTCAACACATACTCAGACAACAGTTCCTTTCAACAATAAATAAAAGATTTATTAATAAAAACTATGTCTGGTGTATGTATGGATATTGTCTATGTAGTTGGTATGTTCTTCTAGTGTGGCTGCCAGATAAGATGTTGATAGATAGTCTCCGTGTCTTCTCTCGTCTCTTCTCTCGGCTAAAGTACAGGACGGTACATAGATACAACAGAACGGTCTCACCCTGAATGCTCCGTCTGCTTGAGTCTGTAGATATATCCGTTTTTTTTTAATGAAAAATGTTCACCACTGTATCAATGTACTTAAACCGATCACTATATGCTGTCAGCTTAAACTGAATGTTCGTTGCTTTCTTATAGCGTTCTTAATTCCATCCTGGAAAACACATCGAGTTTCTAGTATTCTCTATTTTTGTTCTGTAAAAGTTCTACACTGGATAGTTCGTAGTTGGTATAGGCATTTGGTATGCACCTTGCAACTCTTCGATACTGAGTCATTTGAGTCTTTTGTTTTTAGTTTGTATGATCTCTATTTTCCGTTCTCTGTCCTCCTGACTTATTACGATGACACTTCTTTTCTTTCCTTTCTTATGCACAAGTGTCGTGCTTTATTACTTTAAAGTGCTTTCTTGTGGGTTATCAACACTGAGTGATCTTGACCACAGCCATCTGTGTTATATCTTAGTTGATAAGTCTCGCACTGGTATGGGAACCTGTGTGATATACATTTAATAATGAGATCTGTGTCTGCTTCCTCTTCTCTCCTATGTGAGTGTCTTTTCCTCCAGCCGAAATGAAAAGGCTTCCGAAAAAACCCACTCTGACATAGGATAGAAGATTCACCTAACGTCTATACTATTCCTACTAATAGAAAGCAATGTTAAATGCACTTCACGCACATCTATATTCCTATGCTAAAACTATACTCTAATATATTAATACCTTATTTAGGCATCTATGTTCCTGGAATCGAAAACACTTAGCGAATAACACACTACTATCCCCTCTTTCCATCATTAGGGACGTGTATTTCTATTCCCACTCAGGAACATATCTCCTTCAGTTCAGTTTGGAACACACACTAAACTCTCACAAAGAAGTGGACACTCTTTATAGGTCATTTTTGCCGCATAGTCCTTGACCTTGCTTGACACCTCAAGTCCATACTTCATTATCACCGTTAGTGGAAAATTACAGATCTGAAACTTTTCCGTTATTCATACATCCAGACCGCAATATGCTGTCCAATAATGCTGTCTGCCTTTGTCGCAAACCAATTTTTCCACGCGACAGGTTACCTGTGCTGTTGGCGGCCCCTTCTGGGTCTTGACCTATAAACACATGCGCCTGGTCACTCCGTTGTTGGTTACCCTTACTGCTTCGTTTGTTAACCCTTCTTCTACCTGGTTAGTCGGTGTATACAGTCGTCTATCTGGGAATCATTAACTCTCAGTATTCCACGACAGCGCAAAAGAAATAAGTATAGCATCTCTGATTCGGGTATACACACATTTTGGATCCTCGTCGGTGCTACGGAGTTTGAGCGCTGCGGTGTGATTCTCCTGATGGAATTTCTGGGTGGGAAGTGCACGTATGAGATATCCGTGTGATGTGATTTTCATGATAGGATTTCAGAGTGGGGCGAGCACGTATGGAAATATCCGTGTGTTGTGATTCTACTGGTGGGATTTCTGGGTGGGGCGAGCGCGTATGGAGACATACATGTGATGTGATTCTCCTGATAGGAATTCCGGGGGCGGGGAGGGGGAGGGTGAGCACGTATGAAGATATCCGTGTGATATGAATTGCAGTGATCCTTTGCTAAAACCGAATCTGGAGAACTCGTCATCATAATTTCTTCAGAAATGTGTATGTAAAATATAAATAAGTTTTGATTGTGAAACTATCTGTCGTTGGGGTGAAGGTTGGAGGATCTTTTCAGGTAATTCAAATAATATGAGAAATACAATCATGTGTGTTCATCGAGATGCTATTCTTAGATCCACGGGATGAGGATGCAATTGGACATGTGCCAGGAAGTGAATTGACATTTTCCCTTTGGTTCAATGCTTGTTTCATCACTAGCTTATTTAATCGCTGTTCTTACTCATTCGCTGGCATAATTGACTCGTTTGTCCAGGTTACTGGCTCTCAAACATAAGTAAATATATCAATAGGTCAACTCTAAAAGTGTTTATAAAATAACCCCGGACAAGTGCGTCCTAATTCGATCTAATCTTTATTATAGGGGCAGTATCCCAACGAATCTCACAACATGCAGGTAATCCATTGATTAACCATATTCGCATCTACATTGTTTCCTTTCGTTCTGTCCCTGTCAACCAGATTCGAAATTATCGTCAGGCCTGTCATTGCACTATTTCACACACTCACCTATAGTTAACACTTATGTTGTATGTCCATAACTATCCTACTCACGCCAGAGCTGCTTGTTGAACTTTTCACTAGGTAACTTCTCCATAATCAGTTAACTTTGATAACGGTCCATCAGTCCTACTTGTGCTTCATATCTAGTTCCTCCGTTATTAATCCGTGTTTCGTGCCCTATATCTTTTCTATTGGTTCTCGGTGGATATCTTCGCATGTTCCTTCATCATATACTTGAACTATCTCTTCCAGATGTTGACAATTAACAATTAGCCTCTTAGAATTCTGCCGTGATGATCCTCCTTCTTGCCGTCCTTCCTTGATCTTCTCCGTCTGTCCGTTTTGCACGTCATCGTTTCTAAGTCAGCGCGTGTGCGTTCAGTGTGCGCGCTGTACTTGTTCTTTTAACTTCCCGATAATCTATATCTGTTCATGCACTTCCTACATACTTCATCCTGCGACACATGGCAAGATGTCTGTGAAATTGGTAAGTTACTATGGTAAAAAGAATGGGTCTTAGTTTCCCCAACAAAGCAACCTTACATAGGGTGATAGCCGTGCTGGACCGAAGGTGTCGGGAAAGTGCAAGCGGGTGAGGCAGTGGAGTGCCTGCAACAGATGCTAAAAGAACATTCTTACCCAAGTGAAGTGATGGTATACACGGATTGATCTGTGGTGAGAGGTAGACGGAGTCGGTGGGGCTTCATTGCAAAAGCCAAGAGACGCTGCGCTGGAAAGGAAAGTCTCAGGTATGATATCACGGCTTCCAGCATGAGAATGGAGGTGGAGGCTGTAACAGCAGCGTTCAGATGGGTGGAGAATATTACAATACGACATGTAGTGTTTGTGACAGACTCACAAAGCATGCCACCTACAATAGAAACCCAAATATTCCCTGTGGAGGGGCTTGCATCGCTTGAAAAGATGAAGATGAAGATCTTATCATCAAGATCATTTCATGGATTTTCTGCCAGGGCGTGGGACTGGGAAGAGGAAAGGGGGGGGGGGGGGGGGGGGGGGTGGGGGGGTTGCGAGGACATCAAAAGTCCGATAGGCTGGCTGATGGATTGAGTCGCGAGAGCTAAATTATGACAACAATGAAGTGGTGAAGGCTCTCTGGGATCGAGCGAAAAGTGAAGCCAAATAAAGGATGCACATCTGGAGAGAGGAGTGAGCAGAGGGTGTGAACGACACACACAACCCGTAGAAGAAAATAACAGCCAAAGTTCAGTCATGCTGTCACCGGAGCCGTCAACATGGGAACTCTTCGCTGGCTGACGTAAAGGAAATGTTGATTCGTGACTTTTTTACTCACATTTTTCGTGCTTCTAGTTTAACCCTTTAATTATTCTAATTCCATCATCATCATCATTATCATCATCATTATCACCATCAGCATTCAGTATAATCTCTGCATTGACGGTAGGCGGTACAGAATTTCAATTTGCGAGTCTTCGCCCCGTGCCTTCGTTGTATATTCTGCTATGTCAGTGATTCTCAACTGGTGGGGAATCTTTCCCCTTCCCCCCCCCCCCCCCCCCCCGGGCGGAATTTTAGGATTTCCGGGGGTGGGGGGGATTAAGATTATTTCAAGATCGCGTTAATACAAGAAACGATTACTTGATATTGTTTTTCCTTCCATACTTTACGGTTCTCTACTTCATGCCCTTCTGAAATTCGTTTTATAACGTAAGTAGACCCGCAAATCACGTTTTATGTAGACGTCTAGACTTGTTCTAGTATATGTTATTAAATTAAGCTTCCGTTTCTATGTATACTGTGTAGGGGTGGGGGGATTTATAGAGAGGAAATACGAAAGGGGGGGGGGGGGGGATGACATTCGTGAACATATGGTGAAGGGGTGCATGAGCCAAAAAAGGTTGAGAACCACTGGGCTATACTCTATCATGGCCAAGTTGACGTTGTCTGTCCCAGTTTATCTCTGACGTTGTCTGTCCCAGTTTATCTCTGACGTTGTCTGTCCCGGCTTATCTCTGACGTTGTCTGTCCCAGTTTATCTCTGACGTTGTCTGTCCCGGCTTATCTCTGACGTTGTCTGTCCCAGTTTATCTCTGACGTTGTCTGTCCCAGTTTATCTCTGACATTGTCTGTCCCGGCTTATCTCTGACGTTGTCTGTCCCAGTTTATCTCTGACGTTGTCTGTCCCGACTTATCTCTGACGTTGTCTGTCCCAGTTTATCTCTGACGTTGTCTGTCCCGGTTTATCTCTGACGTTGTCTGTCCCAGTTTATCTCTGACGTTGTCTGTCCCGGTTTATCTCTGACGTTGTCTGTCCCAGTTTATCTCTGACGTTGTCTGTCCCAGTTTATCTCTGACGTTGTCTGTCCCAGTTTATCTCTGACGTTGTCTGTCCCAGTTTATCTCTGACGTTGGCTGTCCCAGTTTATCTCTGACGTTGTCTGTCCCAGTTTATCTCTGACGTTGGCTGTCCCAGTTTATCTCTGACGTTGTCTGTCCCAGTTTATCTCTGACGTTGGCTGTCCCAGTTTGTCTCTGACGTTGTCTGTCCCAGTTTATCTCTGACGTTGTCTGTCCCAGTTTGTCTCTGACGTTGTCTGTCCCAGTTTATCTCTGACGTTGTCTGTCCCAGTTTATCTCTGACGTTGTCTGTCCCAGTTTATCTCTGACGTTGTCTGTCCCAGTTTATCTCTGACGTTGTCTGTCCCAGTTTATCTCTGACGTTGTCTGTCCCAGTTTATCTCTGACGTTGTCTGTCCCAGCTTATCTCTGACGTTGTCTGTCCCAGTTTATCTCTGACGTTGTCTGTCCCAGTTATCTCTGACGTTGTCTGTCCCAGTTTGTCTCTGACGTTGTCTGTCCCAGGCTTATCTCTGACGTTGTCTGTCCCAGTTTGTCTCTGACGTTGTCTGTCCCAGTTTATCTCTGACGTTGTCTGTCCCGTTTGTCTCTGACGTTGTCTGTCCAGTTTATCTCTGACGTTGTCTGTCCCAGTTTATCTCTGACGTTGTCTGTCCCAGCTTATCTCTGACGTTGTCTGTCCCAGTTTATCTCTGACGTTGTCTGTCCCAGTTTATCTCTGACGTTGTCTGTCCCAGTTTATCTCTGACGTTGTCTGTCCAGTTTATCTCTGACGTTGTCTGTCCCAGTTTATCTCTGACGTTGTCTGTCCCAGTTTATCTCTGACGTTGTCTGTCCCAGTTTATTTCTGACGTCTGTCCCAGTTTATCTCTGACGTTGTCTGTCCCAGTTTATCTCTGACGTTGTCTGTCCCAGTTTATCTCTGACGTTGTCTGTCCCAGTTTATCTCTGACGTTGTCTGTCCCAGTTTATCTCTGACGTTGTCTGTCCCAGTTTATCTCTGACGTTGTCTGTCCCAGTTTGTCTCTGACGTTGTCTGTCCCAGCTTATCTCTGACGTTGTCTGTCCCAGTTTGTCTCTGACGTTGTCTGTCCCAGCTTATCTCTGACGTTGTCTGTCCCAGTTTATCTCTGACGTTGTCTGTCCCAGCTTATCTCTGACGTTGTCTGTCCCAATTTATCTCTGACGTTGTCTGTCCCAGTTTATCTCTGACGTTGTCTGTCCCAGTTTATCTCTGACGTTGTCTGTCCCAGTTTATCTCTGACGTTGTCTGTCCCAGTTTATTTCTGACGTCTGTCCCAGTTTATCTCTGACGTTGTCTGTCCCAGCTTATCTCTGGTTAGCCCTAGAGTGCTCAACCGTTCAATGTTAAGCATACCTAGTAGATTCTGCAGCTGTTCTGGGTTCTGTGCTGTTAAGATATTGCCATCAGTATATGGACAGCCGCGGTAGAACAGTGGCTAACACGCTGGCCTGCCGATCCTGTAGTCATATGTACGAATGCCCATAAAGGCGGGACTTTGAACTGATGAAATGCCTTTGGATAGTTAATCGTCTTAAGCGATTTCTCGTATCTGTCATGGGCTTATATATCGCCCAAATGTTGTCATTGCGTTATAATACAACATGCATGCTGCCATATTAACAACTTTTAAGTCATTTCATTAGGGTGGTACATCCCTACTTCCCATTTTTCGCCATGTATTTTTGTTTGGCCCAAACATACTTTTATTTTGGGACTGAATCTGTTAAACTGACTTAGGTTCCCAGGGTGACCCACCCTAAATTGGGTAAAAGGAAATGTTACGGGGAGAGAAAGCGGTCATTGTGATACTGACAGCATCAACCTTTGAGTGCTGATTGGTCTATAACAATAAGGTCTAGCACCATAACCCATATCCCCGACGCGCTGTCACGGGTGAAAAGAGGTCCCGTTACTCTTGTTCATCATGTCTGTAGATTTTTAACGGGTCTAATGCATCTTTTAATGTCTACTTGGATCGTCTGATCTCCTTGATTGCCATTCAATCCATTAAAAACCACAAAATATCATTCGGGAAGCCAAAGAAGAATAGTCAACCAACATAGAATCGATGTCATCACTGTGGGAGATAATGGGATGATTTGAGCACTTATGGACTAGTTCGGTGTGCAACGAGCATGATCTGTTGCCTAACTAACTAACCGTATTATATATACATCTTTCGATGTATGCCCCTTATCAAAAACATAAATAATAGACACAAATTATGGGGCATGTCAACAGAAAGGGCGGTATAGAAAAGTTAATTTCGCATATCCTTTACAGGACATCGCTGTCAACATCAGCATCTTTCTGCTGATTGTTGATTTCTTGGCAAGATTACGCTTAGTAGTTTGCCATTGCTTTCTGGGCGACCGCCTCACATACCCCGTAAGTCACCGACGCAGAGAGAACCGCTACCAATTCTCACATAACGTCACGTTACTCACGAGCGTATACAGGATTACGGAGAAAATCGTGTAAACACCTAGACCATGGAGACCGGCTATAAACAGCTTACCAACAGAAAATGATATAAACATCATTAAGTTCATTAAAATATCAGATATCAGAGAAGTTTGAAGGGTCGTGATTGCCAGTATTTGCTCCAGACTAGACAGCTGAAGAAGAGTTATTAATCTGTTACCTTGGTTGTCTCATGGGTTTCCTCCATATGCTTAACTGTAATGGCATGAGTCATTGTAAATGTCTGAGATTCCTGATCTATTTTTATGCTTTTCAATTACGGAACCACACCTGCGCATTGGGGAATTCCGTGCTATCCCGTCTCATATCCGGTGACGTAATAGGAAATCACTCCCACGATTTATTAAAACCTAATCGGAATTACCCGATAACACCTATATTAATCATCATCATGTGCCGTGCCAACTGGTATAGGTGTTCAAGTATTGCCACAAATCTCGGTCTTTGGTGTTCTGGATCAATACTATTGATGATATCCCTCCATGTCACTGCCTCAGTCAACTCAGCATCATATCTCTTGGACTACCTCCGTCTCTTTTTTATGACTGATCTTGTTCAGTCGTCACGATGTTTTCCACCGACTTGTCTCTTATGCTGTCAAAGAACGTTTGACGTGTTTATTGTTACTTTCCAAATGTTTCCTACGAAATCTCTTAGGATCCATATCTTGCCCATTATTGGACATCTTTGATTTGTTTTGTTGAACATGTTGCAGTCATGTTTTCTTAACTCTTTCACTACCAAACAAAAACTGGGCTGTGACCAAACAGACATTTATGGCAGAAAATTGGAACTAGGGGTGTGTTACAATAATGCTTTTAAAATGGTTAAGGTGGTAGAAGACCTATTGTATTACATATCAAATTAAAGAGGATTGCACAAGGAACATGACAGTGTTAATAATTAATTGATAGGTTACAAATATTATGACAATAATGAGAGGTTTAATAATAACAAATGAAATTAAAGAGGTAAAAATTATTTAAAAAACTGCACATATAAGGTGTTTTCTACACTCCTATACTGCTAATCATGTTTAATTTACTGAATAATCAAACAAACACCACTTGTCTTCAAGAATATAAACAGTATTGCGCATTAAAGTAACCCAAAAAGAAGTTTTGGTGCATATTCTGAACCATGTATTTTTCACAAATAATGACAAAAAATTAATGGCTGAAATCTTGAAGGTGGGGTCTGTCACAGTAAAGTTATGAAAATGGTTACAATTGTAGCAGAAATGTTGTATTATATATCAAAATAAAGGGGATTGCACAAGGAATATGTTGGTAGGAGAATGTTTGCTTTAGGTTTGTAAATAAAATAAAAATAATAATATAATTTGTAAAATAATTGGACAAAAGTAGGTAAAAATAATGTAAACATTGCACTTAGAATGTGTTTTCTACATCCTATACTGCTAATCATGTTTAATTTACTGAATAATCAAACAAACACCACTTGTCTTCAAGAATATAAACAGTATTGCTCATTTAAATCACCCAAAAGGAAGTTTTGGTGCATATTCTGAACCATGTCTTTTTCACACAAATGAAAAAAACTAATGGCCGAAATCTGGAAATTGGTGTATGTCGCAATAATGTTATGAAAATGGTTTAAAATTGTAGCAGAAATGTTGTATTATATATCAAATAAAGGAGATAGCACAAGGAATATGTTGGTAGGAGAATTTTTGCTGTATGTTGTAAATAAAATACAAATAATAATATAACTTCTAAAATAATTTGTTAAAAAGAGGTAAAAATAATGTAAACATTGTACTTACCGAGGGGGCGTTGTTATCCAATATCCTGATCACTGCTAATCCAATTGAATTTACTGAACAAACAACACTATTCTAAACTATAAACACCATTGCTTCCAATCAACCATCCGAAAAGAAGTTTCGCCGCAGATTCTGAATCATGTATTTTTTTTTCAGACAAAATTAGGAAAACACTTGGCAGATTTACATTTAATTGTCATGTCTGTTTGTTTTATTTACTATATGTGGCAGTCTATTTGTGATAGGCTGCAACGCAAACTTTGGCGCACAAGTCTGGTCTATTAGTACAGCCAGAGCAAACAAAAGATGATATGTGTCGTTTAGTTCGAGTGCTGCAAAGTGTCGTTTAGTTCGAGTGCTGCAAAAAACACAGTCTCTATTGACACCGACAAATTCTATTAAATGCTTGGCTCATGTAAATCTTTCGGCATAATTTCCTGCAACAGACTGAAATTCTTCGGCAGGCAGAGTGTCAAAACTTTCAGGAATACTCTGAGCTACTTCGCGAATGAGCACTTTCCTTTACTTGAAATCCTTCTGTAACAATTTTTTTCCTCCTTTCTCTGTTTGCCATATGGAATGTAGGATGTGAGCATTGATCTGTGCAATTTCAAAGATCTAGTAGTAGATATTCTTCCACCACGTAATGGTTTTCCTATCATGGATATTATAATATCCAACCATTTGGTCCATTCTGTCGCAGCCATTCATCGCCGTTTTATTTTCATGGAGACCATCTTCAGCTTGCTTTGCGGTTTTCGCAATCCGCTCTCAACAATTCTAACTACAGACTTGGTAGAGACAACAATGCATGGTTTTTTTAGCTTTGTTTAGCCCTTCCACCAAATAATCATATCATCAATGGACACATTTTCAAATGGGTAAAATGCTTCCTGGATATTCTTCAGAGTCAACAAGAGGATAAATTTTTTTTTTTTTTTTTGGGTACCCTCAGGTTGACATACATGAAACATGGTGTGATAAATATATTATAATTTTCTAATTGATTACTGGGAAACGTAGTGGCAGTGCCACATACCAAGGAGTATATAAATGTGCACTTGTACACCGGTAGTCTTTGATACATGGTCTTGGATCAAGTCCCATAGCAATAATGACAGACGTAAACTTCAGCCATTCGTGCTTCGTTGTCAAACACTCAGCTGTTGACGAACATTCACTGGTTTTTCTTTATCACCACGTGCTAAAACTTTAGACACAACTAAAACTACTTTCTAAATATTCACATTCACATATTATTATAAACAATAATCTAGCTTGATCTCAAGTCATACTACGTGGACGCATACTGGTGGGCGTTTCCATTGTGAAAAACCAAAACAAACAAATTAACACTACCTTAAAACTGAAAATTCACAAGAATCCAATATTAGAATACCATTGACGCACCAAGATGGCGTAGAGATCTTTCGGCTGTACGACTTTTTAGTTTACTGTAACTTAAAATTCCGAAACGGAGCAGAAATATGTGAAATAAATCACTGATCATTTTGTGGCACTAAATCGGCGGACTGCCATCTCAGGAAATACAACGTGCCCACAGATGGGATCACGGTAGCGAAAGAGTTAATATATATCATGTTTTTGTTTGCTATATATCCACTGAGGTTTATACTTATTAACGTGAGAAATAACTACTAACTACGCAGACATTCTTCTCGGCTGCTGGCTTGTCTGTGGTTTACCGCGTGATGTAGGAAATCAGTTATCGAGATTGAAATACTACAATTCCCGTTTGCCCTCCCAGTTTTAAGGAATCGTGTAGACTTTGGTATGATATGACAGACGTGTATTAGTCTCTTACACTTTGTGTGTCCGGAAGCCATAGTAGCAGTAGTGGCTGGACGATGGCCTCCCGGCCGGTGGTCGTGGATTCAATCGGGGCGATTTCAAAATTTAAAAAATGACCAGGTCAATCCAGTCTAAAATCTGGCCAAGAAGTGTTTTGTGAAGTAAAGACGACCTAGCGCCACATGCCCAATCCGCCTTAAGGTCCGCCAACACGGATCCCGTACTTAACCGTACTTACTGCATTGTGTGCTCCAGTCCTAGGCCCTCAATCCAGGCCATCAGCGCAAACAAGACTTTCATTCTTAGCTCGTCATAATCTACTGGGTGAGGCACGATTTTCAAATGAACATTTTCGTGCCATCAAATATTCCGGCAGTCGCTTCAGAATCGTAGCATATACATTATTGTTACGTTATTTTTAAGATTTTCATATAATATGAGTGTTACTAGTTGTTGTTTGTCGTTGCTAGAGGGGATCCATCAGCCATGCCAGTCTGGGATTACTTTTATAAAGGACTAATTCACGAAAAGAATTTGTAACAAAATACTTGGGTCAAAACTTGGGTTGAGAATTGACATGAGTAGATTTGTAACAAAATACGTGGGTCAAAACCTGGATTGAGAATCGACATGAGTAGATTTGTAACAAAATACTTGGGTCAAACTTGGGTTGAGAATCGACATGAGTAGATTTGTAACAAAATACTTGGGTCAAAACTTGGGTTGAGAATCGACATGAGTAGATTTGTAACAAAATACTTGGGTCAAAACTTGGGTTGAGAATCGACATGAGTAGATTTATAACACAATACTTGGGTCAAAACTTGGGTTGAGAATCGACATGAGTAGATGTGGGACATCTTCACACAGTGCTCAGTTTACCTCTTCAGCAGCCACCGAAGAGTTATCATGCTGGTTGTATCAGTAGCAGTGTGATTAAATGTCCTCCTACCTCTGAAGTCGGAGTGAGTTCACTTAATGGCGAGGGACACTGATAATAATCCACACTAAGAATCAATTGAGTGTACTAGGCATACATTACACGTATATGGACTACGCTTGAGTTCATAGGAAAAATGTCTTCTCCTGTATTTATCCCTAGGCTCTGAGTGTCGCCCAGCACCTATATTCACTCCTTGTTGAAACATTGTCTCCAGGTGTGGTGAATCCGTTTGTTCTGCCACATGATGGTTCCAGCGAGTCTTCATCGGGTCTGTCTGATCATAAAGTATATTACCGTCCCAAAGACGCAGCAACAGCCAATATATCAGCCTGTTCGTTGCCCCGGGCACCGGCATACCCTGGGCAGAAACGTCATGATGTGCTTGCTTCGTTACGGTTGTGTCTAAAAGTTGGTTGCGTATCCTTTACGAGAGGTTGAAATCATCCCCAGCATTATTGGCTGTTCGAGATTTATTATGTAATTTTAGTTCAGTAATTTGTCTCGCAGACGATTGGGAAACAGACATACTTGCAGTGATTTTAATGGTATAACTATAAGCTTCGGTCCTTCAGAAAGCAACGACAAACTACTGAACGTACGAATTGCCATGTAAATCACGAACAGCCAAAAATGCTGAGATTTGTTGCGATGTCCGGTAAAGGACATTGCTACTAACGTTTTTTAAAGATTGGCATTGCTGTCTGAATGGCCGATGCCCTGTGTCATCAAATCAACACAAGAGGGTCGCTTCCAAATCGCTCGCGGTTCATTTCGAACCCTGGGCTCGGTATGACCAGGAATTTTGAAATGCGAGTCTCACGATCACCTAGGCCACAGTGCCGGTATAAATAGTAGAATTCTTTATGGGGCACTGTCGTCTGGTCATCTTGTTACATGGCCAAACATCTGATTTGTTGCATTGTAATACACAGATGCTAGCAGAAGTGTTTCACTTCAGAGAATAGGAATGGCCACAAATGCGTTCAACATAATGAAATCAGTATTAACATCTAGAAAAATTAACAACGCATTGAAAATGAGAATTGTCAAATGTTATGTAATAGCCAACACTAATGCATGGCGCTGATGCCTTGACAATGAACAAACAAATAGAAAATCGAATAGAGGCCCTGGAGATATAGCTATATCGACGGATGGGTCATATTTCATGAAACTAAAAACAATCAAACATAGAGGAATAACTGAGAATGAAAAGAGAGTTTATGAAAGAAAGAAATAAGAGGCAAGTGAGATATTTCGGCTAGGTTAAAAGACAAACACTCTTATAAAAACCACACTGGAGGTTAAGGTTGAAGGCCAGGGAGCACAAGTAAACAATGGTACAAGTGGGAAGATAACATCAAGAGATGGACCGAACAGCAATCTGACATAATGTACAAGTCAGGGCGAGAGACAGACAGTGTTGGAGAACCATTGGAGTTAACCTTCATTGTGGAGACGGCAGTTGATTGATTGAATATACACCAACACTGGTGCTGTCTTCCACTTCCTTCCTGAGATCTAGACTCGACTGTAAATAATTGCAACGGAACTACAGTCTTAAAGTGGGTGAAAGAAGAAGCAAGAAAACTACAAGTTTAAGGAATATTTCTCCGATGACAGATGTTAAAGAAACTGACTGTCAGTAGCCGGCAGATGCGGAACGGGCCCGACACGCGTAGTCGGTGACAACAAAGACGACAGAACAAAGCCAATGAGAGGTGTATGAATAGACAGCCCACCTGTCTGAAGGAATGGCCTTTTTAAATACCAGGCACAAGTTCGTTACACTGAGAGATACCTAACCAATCAGATTTCGGCGTTTAACCTAACTCAGTAGCAAACTTTCATAAATGCGTCTGTCGATGCGGTTATACGCATTCAAACAGAAACACGTCGTTAGGATTACGGTGCATCAAATAATTTTACTTAGTAATTTTAATTTTAATTTGGAGTTGTATTCATTTAAAACCGGCAACAATGTTAAGTAAAGCTGACTTAAAATGTGTTGTGGTTGGGGACGACTCGGTGGGGAAAACCAGTATGCTGATGGGATACGCAACCAACAGATACCCAACCCAGCATGTGCCGACCGTCTTTGACAATTATGCCGGTAAAATCTTTTACTTATCCTTGTATAATTATTATTATTATTATTATTATTATTATTATTATTATTATTATTTCTCTTCTTCTTTTTCTTCCTCCTCTTTTTCTTCATCAAACTCCTCTTCATCTTCTCCGCTCTTTTCTTCGTAGTCTTCCCCTTCTCCTCCTCCCATCTATGGAACTGTTGAGAATCTCGTTGTGTGATCTATGGAACTGTGTTGAGAATCTCGTTGTGTGATCTATCGAACTGTGTTGAGAATCTCGTTGTGTGATCTATGGAACTCTTTAGAATCTCGTTATGTGATCTATGGAACTGTGTTGAGAATCTCGTGGTGTGGTCTTTGACCCTGTTGAGAATTTCGTTGTGTGAAATATTAAACTGTGAGAATCTCATTGTGGGATCCATGAAACTGTTGAGGATCTCGTTGTGTGATCTTTGGAACTGATGAGAATCTCATTGTGTGATCTCTGGAATTTTCTGGAGCACCACATTGTCAGATCTTCTGTGTACTGTCAAATGTGACCGCTGTTTTAGTACCAGATTCGGGAGTAAATCTCTTCCATGATTGTACTTTAGCACCGGGGCGGCAGTAAATCTCTACGGAGATTGAATTTTAGCATCGGGGCGGGATTAAATCTCTTCATCAAGCTCACTCGGATAAATGCAAGTACCAGTTCCCGACTGGTACCATCAGAGCGGCAGTGCATCCCATTTAGATGTAGAACTCAGGCTTCTAGAGCAGTGGTTCTCAACCGGTGGGGAATTCCCCCCTAGGGGGGAATTTTAGAGTTTACAGGGGGGGGGGGGTTTAAGATTATTTCAAGATCGCGTTAATACAAGAACAGATTGCATGATGTTGCTTTTCCCTCCATACTTTAAAATTCTGTACTTCTCACTCTTCTGAAATTCGTTTTATAACGTAAGTAGACCTGCAAATCACGTTTTATATAGACGTCTAGACTTGTTCTAGTATGTGTTATTAAATTTAGTTTCCATTTTTACGTATACAGTGTAAAGGGGGGGGGGGGGGTTATATGGATGAAATACGAAAAGGGGGGGGGGGGTTGATGACATTCTGAACAAATGGTGAAGGAGTGCATGGACTAAAAAGGTTGAGAACCACTGTTCTAGAGAATTACCAAACAACAACAAACAACATTACTCTAAAGTGTGCCTATTACATTACACTGATAGTTTCGTAGTTTTCGTATAGCTGGCGATTACTTCGGGGTAAATATATTCGTGATGACGGACTGCGCCCTTATGCTGATGCTTGATCACTCATATGTCTGCGAGATCGTTAGTTTGGCGAGATGTCTCTGACCCCCCCCCCCCCCCCCCCCCCACCACCACCACCACCACCACCAATCCTTTCAGTTAGTGCCGAATTCAATGACTGATTTTATTTACTGTGTTACCACATAAACCCGTAACCTATTAATAGGTGACACCCATTTAAATGTCAACTCAGTTATGACATCACTTGCTACGCAGTTGCCAATAACTTAGTGCAGTGGAAATTATTCGAAGTGGTAGCTATTTTAAACAACTTACACATGCCAAGCCTGTTTTTGAGAAAGTAACCAACGTATAGTAGAGTTTTCAGAATGAGACCAAAGTACCAACAGCAACCACGCCTCTTAATTTATTCCCCCAGATGATCATTAGCAACGGGTGCTTTTTGAGTCAATACTTAATCTAACATAAACAACTGCAAACGGCATGTAGTTCGTCCTGGGCGCAGTTACCGAAAAGTACATGTCATCATCATCATGCGTCATGTCGGTAAGAGTGAGTGATAGTTCCCCGTCTCACACCATTACATTCGTCCTCGCCAGCAATGATTGCGACTAGTTCCATACTCAGTTCCCTCAACCACCAGCTGAAATCTAGAAGATTGATTACGAGAAGTGCCCCACGTACCAACATGAATTAATCCTGTATTCCCGCTTCCATTTTAATATTCAAGTAATACTAATCTAATAGGCGTCTTAGATGCAACATGTTAACCTCCATATCTGCACACAAATGCATGACGTGAACAGCAGATCCACGCAAGTTCCAATTGCTTTGAGGCTTCCACAAGTGCCAGCCATTCAAAACTTTCCGAAGCGTGGACTGGAAGTCAGAGACAATAATCACCTTGATTACCAAGGTAGTGGAAAGCCATGTCAGTGCTGCAGAGGCAGTCTCAGTCTTCAAGTTCACACTGAAGGTTCTTATTTGATTCGTTACATTCTGCCGAGAAATCCGATCCTGATTTGTGGCCACTCATCATAGATCCATCTGTGTAGACCAGTGTTTCCCAACCTTTTTTGTACCATGCCCCACTTAAGCCTTTCTAAAAGTCATATTGCCCCCCTCCCCCGCCCCATGCCCCCCCCCCCCCCTCAACATATACATTATTTTTAATATTCAAAAATTGAAATGTTCACTAAAGAAACTTGAATGATAGGTTTTAGGAAGAAATCACTAGGTAATTATTGAGCAAACACAGTAAGTAAATTTTCAAAACATATAATGGAGAACTGAAATTCAAGTACAAAATAATTTTAATGAAAGATTTTTCTATATTATTTTAATTATTAGTAATTATTTATTATTTAAATTTAGTGAGATCCTTGCGCTTGATGCTTGCTGCAAAGAGATCTTATGTCAGGTTCCAATTTAGTTAACTTCAGTCTCAAGTCTCCCTGTTTTGTTATATTCAGCCGATTTCTTCCATTTTCGAATTGCCCCCCTTAACAGTCAAATTGCCCCCCTGTGGGGCGTGGGCCCCACGTTGGGAAACACTGGTGTAGACTACTTCATTATCAGCCCCTGTATAAGAAGCTATCACGTGATTAGTTTATAGGTCTGTTCCCCCTTCGCACCACTCTCTGCAACCTCTGTCAAGTGTGATGGTCACTTTATGGTAGTTGTTTCGGTTATTTCAATTGTGTATCCACTCTTCATTAGGAGTCCACTTGCCACTGGGCAAGCTGATACCTTGGCCAGTCCATCGCTGGTAATTTCTATGAAGAGCATGCGTGGTTGTCGACAGATAAGTACATACAAACCTGGTTGGTGTATACATAAGTGAAGTCAAGAACAATTCTCCACGCTTGATGGATGCTGTGGTCATAATCGGCCGGCCATCTCTTGTTAAGAGGATATTTCATGGTAGCCATTATAGACTGGACTAAGTTCAACTATCCGCCCCATAGGGATTCCAATGTAAGACCATCGAGTCGCAAGGCAAGCATGATAGTCGCTGCACTACAGCGGTTCCCTCGGTTGGCGAGTGCCAACTGACAGAAACCTATACAATTATTCTATTGTCACGGTTGAGAGTATCTTTTATGCTTCCAGGACGATTCTTTCGGTTTGTTAACGCCGATATTTCAGTAGTGAAAGTGTGAGTGTGCCTCCCTGTTGTTGTTATTGTATATACAAATGGCGTCTGCGAATGCCCTAATCCGCATAGACCCCGTGGATGTAATGTTATTAACTGTGTTGACAAGTATCCGGAGTACAAACAACTTAGATATCAGATATGCCAACTGCTTATAACAGCTGAAATATTTACTGAAGAACTGAATATTGATGCTACATTAACTCATATTTAGCTACACAAGCACAGTGGCTATTCTATTACATATTTATAGAATAATGTTTGCCTATTTAATCACAATAAAATAAAACTAATTTATCTTCATTTGAATTGATAGGCAGAACTTTCCCAAATACACATGAATATAATCTTCTCTGGTCTCTTTCATCCTCCGTCTTACTCACCGTTTGTAACTGATCTTTATTTGTCAGGTTCATTCACAGTTGCAGGCAGGAAGATACAAATGCAGATAATAGATGCTGTAGAAGAGGTGGGTTGTTTTTCGCAATGTTGTCCATATGGCCCATAGTTTTAATGGTTTGGAAGTGGTTGTGTAGCAGCAGGAAATAGATTCGTTGTAGCAGTAATTTCATGGATAAAGCCAATAATATAAGGAATTGGTAATTGAAATTAGTAGCTTAACGGATAAAGACAACACTGGAAAACTGATCTGGTAGTAGTAGTATTATGGATGAAGACAGCAGTGGAAAAACCGGATCTGTGATAGTAGTAGCTTCACGGATAAAGAAAGCAGTGAACAACTAATCTTTAGTAGTAGTTAGTAGCTTTATAGATAATGCCAGTAGCAGAAGGAAATAGGTGTACAGTTGTAGCAAATAATTTTTTTTTCCGAACAGCATGACATAATAGACAGAGATGCTGAATAATAAACAAAATTGCTTAGGAAGAAAACAAAACAGTAGGAAAAGGTGTTGGTGTACTTCACATTAAGTCTGGAATATGTGAAGGCCTAATATACACATCCCTATGACAGTATTTGCCACAGAATTACCAAATTAGTGGGATATTATCACTAATTTTCTTCATTAGTATATTACAGTTTAATGTAGCTTATTCAAATTCCACAATAAACAGTTTAATCATCTAGCTAATGTTAAGTCACTTTTACAGAAATATTTTTCCTCGCCAGTCTGCATGTATTTCTTCAGTGTCCAAGACCCTACCATGTCATTTCTGCAGTAATTCAACTGATATGTTTTTTATAATTTGTAACAACCTTGGTTGGGTGCCATCTGGACCAGCAGCTTACACATCCTTCAGAAGTGTTACTGCTTGACTAATATCTTTTTGAAATAGTTTCTCGCAATTCCTTTTCAGCGCTACTTCTGCAGACTGGCTGTATAAAGGGTCTACTGGGTCTGATCGATTCAGAAAATTCTCAAAGTACTCAGCCCACCTATTTATTTGATCTTTAATGCTGGAGATAACTTTTGTCCTATTTCTATTTTTTTTTTTTTAATCATTTCAGTTAGTTGATTATATTTTCCTACCTTCCTTCTGGTTCTTTAAATGTCTCTGAGGTTTCCTTTCGATCTTGATTCTTCAACCTCCCTTAACTAGGTCATCTGAATATTGTCTTCTATCTGCCTCTGGGCTCTGGTTTTTTAATCTACTGGTTTGCAATTATTTGAAACGGCATGTTTTCCTTTTTCTGTCTTCTATTTTTTAATGGTTTCTTGCATTATCCATGCTTTATGTTTTCAATCCCATTTTCCCAAGTCCTCTGCAAATGATGTATTCCAAATGCGTTCTGCCTGCTGTCAGATGTCTTTCGTACTCACTTCGTCTACTAACTGTTGCAGGGCCTGGTATTTATTAGAGACTATAAATTGTTCCTTAGTTTCTTGCTTTCTCAGATATCCTACATTGTATTGATTTCTGTGGTCGTATCTATCTACTGAGTTTCAGCTTAATTTTACTTATTAGCAGATGGTGATCCTCTGTCTAAATTTGCGCCTGTAAACCCTAGTATATCTTGTAGAGATAATATAATCAATCAACCAGGTGCCGTCTCCACAATGGAGATTGGCTGCAATGGATCTCCAACACTTGACTGTACATTGTGTCAGGCTGATGTTCGTCCATCTCTTTATGTTATCTTCCCACTTGTATCGTTGTCTACCTCTTGCTAGCTTGCCCTCAGCTTGCCCTCCAATATGGTTTTTATAAGAGTGTTATGTCTTTTATCGTGACCGAAATATTTCACTTGCCTCTTTTTTTATTTCTTTCATCAACTCTATTTTCATTCCCAGTTTTTTTTTCTAGAACCTCTGTATGTGTTGTTTCTGTTAGAGATAATATACATTTATTGTTAGTACATACATGGTTAATTTGATTTTCTATTGGTTGGATCTGATGAAGCCTACACTATTTGATACATTCTTTTATGTGGAAAAAAACTTCTGCCTGTGATGTGTTTAATCACTTACTGTGGAGACACTGATGATTAACAAGCAATGATAAACAGACCAGATGGAAACAGAGGAAGAGGTCGACCACGTAAACGTTGGATGGAGGGAATAGCAGAGTCCATGGGAATATCGATATATGAAGCCCATAATCACGATGTTTATACTTCACCTCGACACCGCAAGGAACAAGGGGAACATGAGATGAGATGAGATTACCCATAAAGCTTTGAAATTACACCTGAAGCCATCAATTCTTAATTCTTCTTAGTCTTCTAGTGCTAAAACTTAAATTTATCCTTATTTGATGTGAGGGCCATCTAATTATTTGTTTTATTCCAATCATGATTTTACTTCAATGTCCTGTAAGATTTCTTTTGGTTTTAAAGAGCATAATGCTCCAAGTTCCAATCCTCAAGTGCCACGTTTTTATTCCTTCCCTTAGCTTGTGAGTTGCGCGTAGATGATCAAATACATTGCAAAAACTTCTTTCAGAATGCAAGCACACTTTTGTCTTAGTTGGCTACATTCTTATTGTTATATTCATTTTGTTAACTATTGAAAGATGAATGCCATAGCACAGCCTGTCATACCAATTTTCCTGTTTAGTAAATTGAATTTCACACTTAATATTTGACTACGCAGGAAGAGAATCCCAAGTCCCGGTGCAGTCTGTATTCAGGGACACACATTTTCGTTGTCTGCTTTTCTGTCATTAAACCGGAATCATTGAAACATGTTGAGGAGGTTTGGCTGCCAGAGATTCGACTGTATTCACCAGACACACCTTTCATTCTTGTCGGAGCCCAGGCAGATCTCAGGTAACTCGGAAACTGTTTTTAATTACTTTCAATAGTATATTGTCTGAGAAGAGTGACTGTTTTGGTTTAGTCTCAAACTATACTGTTCAAAAACAATAAACGCAACATTATTGCAGTTTCAATTTCAAACTTGTATCAACATTTTATTGACGATGCTGATTCGCCCACTGCAGTCGGTTCTGGCGATGCCGGTCCGTAAGAACAGGACCTCTGTACGGTCTTCTAGCCCAAAGACCAGCGTCGTGCAGCAGGTTCCTGACCATTTGATCTGTAATTCGACGAGCTCCTGTCATTGACTGGACTGTGGAGGACACAGATGCAGATCTATTCCTAAGGTGATGCAGCGGTATGAAGCGGTCTTCGACAGCAGTTGTGATTCTGGGTCTTCAACTGCGCGGCCAGTCTGCCACAGAGCCAATTTCTTGAAATCGCCTCCAAAGGCGTCCTATGGTGCTTCTAAACACATTAAATTATATGGCTATTATATGTGCTGGTCTCCGTGGTCTAGGAGTTACATGACTTTCTCCGTAACTTACGGGATATATGATCCGGTCGCTCAGAAAGCAATGGCAAACTACTGAGCATAATCTTGCAAAGAAATCAACAATCAGCTGAACGATGCTGATGTTGACAGCGATGACCTGTAAAGAATATACGAAAGAAGAACAAAACTACACTTTGTGACTGTCCAGCCTCTAAACGTCCAATGACGAGGAGTCATTGTTCTGTAGTGTGATGAGCCATACTTGCGCATTGAATTTTCAAATGAATTTATTCGAGGATAGTCAATCTTGTATAGGCATTTAATAATATGGTCATGGAGTTTTGTGTTCAGTACGTTTCACGGGTTATCGTCAACCTGTCGCAAGTTATTGTCAAAAGTGTTGTTTTGACCTTGACCTCTTTCATGACCTCACGAATCATGAGGTGAGTACAATGCGGGTAACCACGAGAAGTTAATGACTAGATGGACACAGTCGATAGGTTGACTGATGTCCAGTCAACGAATATCTTGTATAAAAGTAACACCAAAAATGTTGCGTTCCTGAATTGTATAATAGTGTTTGTCTTGTAAACATTTTGAACATGTACACCCACCCTCCAATGGACAGAGAGAGAGAGAGAGAGAGAGAGAGAGAGAGAGAGAGAGAGAGAGAGAGAGAGCCGAGAGAGAGAGAGAGAGAGAGAGAGAGAGAGAGAGAGAGAGAGAGAGAGAGATTACAAATCATTACATAAACATTCAGTACTATTTAAATAATAAATATTTAATATGAAAAATTATACTTACATTATGTAATTAGGAAAACACCAAAACACTTTGAAACAGAAGAACTAAATAAACAACCAACGAAGGGAAACTTACACACAAAAAGTAGCAGACGGGTCTAAACGCCTAGCATATAGGACCAATCAAACACGAAGTTAAATGTAATCAAGCTCCAAATATCACATTGAAACTAATAACATTTGTCAATAGATGCTTTTGTAGAGATTTAATGTAAGAGGACATGTTATAATAACAAATGCTGAAGACTGGGAAAAGCCTGACAAGTCGTATACAGTGCAGACCTGAAAAGGCGAACTCATCTGGGACCCAATGAAATAGTTCTTATCAGAAATTCCTCGTATAAGAGTTCAAGCATGTAGTAATGCATTTACAAAGTACAATACAATATTGTCCTTCACAGCATAAATTCGTCACATCCGAGATCGCCTTAAGCAGTTTTCACTGCTAAATGGCAACTGAGCTGTTACTGTAGAGGTGAATAAGACACACATTTTGTTAGATCAATGATGTGCCAAAACTACCAGGACTAAAGCATAAAGATGAAGTCAAATGTCAAGTTAAGAACTCCTTTTCTCACCTTCATTGACAAAGTAATATTGCATCAAAAATATTCATCTTGTGAAATTCACCTCTTTCATATTCCATCCGCTGTTATCAGGTGTCCGGATATTTAAAACTCATTTCTTCTTCTTGTTTTCGGTATCCTGTTCAATCCCCATGGGTTATAATCGGGATATGTTAATTATTGTATATAGTTAAGAATTTTATATTATGCCATACTATAATTTGGATATCAATCAATCATGTGCCATGCCGGAAAGCGTGGGCGGTCATGACTGGCCATTTCACTTGATCACCAGCGTCGTGGATTAGCTCAGTGTTCCTGTCTCGTCCATGTGTGTGGCCAAGCCATCCAGGTATTTTCCTCTCGGTCTGTTCCCTTCGATCTTGCCAGTTGTCACAAAGTTCTCCAATCCATTTCTTCTCATAACATGTCCAAAAAATGTTTACTACGTCTAATTTCTCTAATCAATTTACGATTTTCATTTGTCTCCTGTAGTACTTGGTCATTGGTTTTTCTGTCTGTCCATGGTATTCTTTGCATTTTCCTCAGAAACCACATTTCTGCAGCCATCAGATGTTTTTCAGCTTGACTGCTCATTGTCCAAGTTTCACATCCATACAAAAGAACAGGCTCTATGTATCCCCTCAACACTCTTTTTCTAGTTTCAATTGACATCTTTTTATTGGTCAGAATGTTTTTCATCTTGCTAAAGGCTACTTTCGCCATGGCGATTCTTGTTCTAATCTCTTCAAGGCATCTCCCATCAGATGTGATGACTGTTCCGAGATAATTGTACCGATTCACTTGTTGAATATTCCCATTTACTCATATATTATTACATTGTGGTACTTCGTTCTTCCTAGTGACGACCATAACCGGTGTCTTCTTACAATTTTGATTTACATGTTATATATTGTTAAGTATTTTTAAACTCATGGTTGTTTCAGAATTTCCTCATTTATTGTGGTGTACTACTCAGGAGGACTTATCGTCTTTTAAAAAAAGTTAATATTCCAAATAAATATGAGTATCTCGGCATATGTTTATATATTCTTAGCAGTTTTAAATTTTGTCTCGCATTAAAAAAAAAACATATTATATACGCTTTGCAGAAATGTTGTCTTTCCTTGAGACAACTGCGGTGAATTATTTATAACAAACGAGTGTTTTAATGTTTCTGTTTATGAAATTTCAGATGCGTTGATGCTATCAAAGAAATGCTGGCAGGCTAGTGGTCATAAATCTGTATCTACCATAGAAGGGATCACGTTTGCCAGGAAAGTCGGGGCAGCCTGTTATATTGAAACATCACCTGAAGTGGAGAAAAATATCCGCAAACTTATCAACAGTGCTATTGCCTCAGTGCTAGACTTTCGAGGAGCCGAAACTAATTCGTGTGCAATATTGTAACAAATACTTGAAAATATTGTTCATCATTGATAATGATATCACTAGCCATTCCTGAAACATTCCTATTTATTGACAGACTTTTCACATTTCAAGGAAAGGAGAACCATTATGGTACAGAAAAGACATACGTAGATTGCTGCTGCTGTGTGGTAACAGAAACACATGTTTCTTGGTTGGTGTCTCCTCTTGAAGACTTGATTTCTTGACTCCAATGCATCAGCGTTCAGGTCCCATGTGTCCTGAAAATAGCTTGCATCTACCAGAGTGAGGTTGGGAAGAGACTTTTTACCCAACCATCTACCAGAGTGAGGTTGCTGGAATGACTTTCTCCCCAACCATCTACCAGAGTGAGATTGCTGGAGACTTTCTCCCCAACCATCTACCAGAGTGAGGATGCTGGAGAGACTTTTTCCCCAACCATCTACCAGAGTGAGGATGCTGGAGAGACTTTCTCCCCAACCATCTACCAGAGTGAGGATGCTAGAGAGACTTTCTCCCCAACCATCTACCAGAGTGAGGATGCTGGAGAGACTTTCTCCCCAACCATCTACCAGAGTGAGGATGCTAGAGACTTTCTCCCCAACCATCTATCAGAGTGAGGATGCTGGAGAGACTTTCTCCCCAACCATCTACCAGAGTGAGGTTGCTGGAGAGACTTTCTCCCCAACCATCTACCAGAGTGAGGTTGCTGGAGAGACTTTCTCCCCAACCATCTACCAGAGTGAGGATGCTGGAGAGACTTTCTCCCCAACCATCTACCAGAGTGAGGTTGCTGGAGAGACTTTCTCCCCATCTACCAGAGTGAGGATGCTGGAGAGACTTTCTCCCCAACCCAGCATGAAATTACCATATATATATATATATATATATATATATATATATATATATAATATATATATATATATATATATATATATATATATATATATATATATGGGGGACTGTGTCGCTCAGCTCCCCTCCCCTCACCAAGTTCAGAAACTAGCTTGGATACAAGCAGGGCATGATTCAGAGCAGCACACATTGGCTGGGTGAGATCAGACCAAGTTTGGCATGTTCCTTCCATGGAGTTTAGGTTATCTTGTCAACAGACACAAACTCATTGCCCAACAAACCCCAACCCAATACCCAGGTTTCAGATATCTCAGTGTCAGCAGACCCCAACCCAATGCCCAGGTTTCAGATATCTCATTGTCAACAGACCCCAACCCATTGCCCAGGTTTCAGATATCTCACTGTCAACAAACCCCAACCCAATGCCCAGGTTTCAGGTATCTCACTGTCAACAGACCCCAACCCAATACCCAGGTTTCAGATATCAGTGTCAGCAGACCCCAACCCAATAGCCAGGTTTCAGATATCTCATTGTCAACAGACCCCAACCCATTGCCCAGGTTTCAGATATCTCATTGTCAACAGACCCAAACCCATTGCCCAGGTTTCAGATATCTCATTGTCAACAGACCCCAAACTAATGCCTAGAAATAAAAAACAAAAACAAAAAACAGTGTAGTATGAGACAATGCAGAGACCCAAATACACATTCTATTTATTATGCCTCACCAGGACATGTACTACATGAAAGTTTGTAGCTTTTCTCTCCAAAATCTGAATCTACCTTGTTTGTTAGTTTTATGTTATGGTTTAGCTTCCCTGGTTTTTCTCTAACAATATAGAAAAAGAATACTTTACTGTCCATTTTATTGAAAAATTACTGATACTTTGTTTACAATTCAAATGTATTGTATGCTATGCATTAATGCTACCATAAAAATGTGTACACTGTCTTGCCAACAAGTGCAGTCCCCAGCTGAGATTGGATTGTTTCCAACCACATGTGGCTCTGGGGTTGAACTGACTTTGTAAAATTTATACAGAATGTTTCTTTGGAAAGAAAAGAAAAAAAAGGATGGCGGGGATAAAACTTGGTCATCCATCTGATAATGCTAGTATCTAGTATATGTGAACTTCAGACTTCTACAACAGTATCTTAAATAGGGTTTTGATAACTATTTTATTATATTTGATGTCAAGAAGAAGGGGATTTTTTTTTTGCGGCAAAGTAAATTACATAAAATGTTTTTACTTCTGTTCTAGGGTTGCTGTTGGTTTTTAAATAGCATCTATTGTTTAAAATAAATTTTAACATAGATTAGGCTTTTGAGTAGGTAAAGAGTTAGTCTTAATGAAATATAATTTTCTTGGTAAACTACAACTTTCTTGGTATATGTATGAAATCCAGTAATTTTTGCAAAATGTTTTTTGTGTATTTATTAACAGTTTGTTTTGTATCAGAAACAAATTTAATATTTACCAGCTGACAGCATTTCATTCCATATTTATTATGACTTTTATCAAGTCAAACTTATGATTGTTTTGCCTAAATTATTTATTATTGCTGTTTATGTTGCAATTATTATTTGTATTTGTTGCGTATATGAGAGTGTCGGCTCCATGGCAAAGGAGTTACAGATGCAGTTCATAATCCCACATACCCCGTTCAAAACACAGCTGTGGGCGATTTGGCAGCAGACAGCCTTGCATTGGTGTTTTATTAAATGGTATGGGTGTCATTCGTTCAGAAAGCAATAGCAAACTACTGAACGTAAACTTGCCCAGGAATCAAGTCCAGCCTAAAAAATGCTATGGGTGACTGCTACGTCCTGTAAAGGATATGCAACTGACTTTTTTTTAAATATGAGAGTGATACCAAAATGTTCTGAATGCATAGAACAGAAGAAACACCAGGGAAGGATCCACTTTTCAGTTTGAATCAAAAGTGACATGACAGACTACATTAACAATGGCATATTACAGCTACATTCTAGATCATTTGTGTTTGCTTGTTTGTTTAAATATGCAGCATTTATTAATGCGACTGTTATCATGTTTTATCATTAGCACCATACTACCTGATTTGTTATTTGATATTATATATACTGGTTTTGGCAAGATTTAACTGCATTTATGCTGTTGCTTGTACCTTCCTAAATATAAGGGGCGTTCATTTGAAATCCATTCGTGCCGCACCGCACGTAATTGCGTATGTTGAACATGATCATGTCATAGTCATGTGATAAGTACTGACCAATGAATAAAAGAGCAAGTGCTTATAGTCCCATGATGCATAGGTTCTGTTTCTGACCGTTGAGAAAATGACTGGGTTGATCCAAAATCCGTCCAAAGAAGCTCAAAGAGCAGTGATTCAGTTTCTTTCATTTGAAGGATGTCAACCAGTGGACATTCGTCGAAGAATGCAGGCAGCGTACGGTAACATATGTGTCAAAGACAATAGTGACAGACTGGGCATGAATGTTCTGAAAGGACGAGAGTTCACAACAGATCTTCGACGGCCGGGTCAAGCGCATATTGTTGCAACAGAATAAACCATCGCCAAATTGATGCAGCAGTATAGATGAACCGTTGTCGAAGCATACGTTTTCTAGCAAAAGAATTTGATGTGTCGATTGGGACATTCAAAAGGTTGTTCGTAAGAAACTGCAATATCGTAAGGTGTGTTCACAGGGGGTATCACGGATGTTGACCGACCACCAAAAAGAGGACCGCATGGGATGGTGTTTGACTTGCTGCGTTACAGAGTGGAGGGTGATGCATTTCTCTTCTGCATAGTGGCTGGTGATGAATCATGGTGTCACCACTTTGAGCCGATCAGCAAAAGAGAGAGCATGCAATGGAAGCATGCTGGATCACCAAAAGCAAAAAAATTCAAGTTACAGGTTTCCGCTGGCAAGATTATGCTGAGCGCATTTTTTGACCATGAAGGTCTATTGTTGGCCGACTTGAAAGAACCTGTTGTTAACATCAACTCCACCACTACTTGCAAACACTAGACAAGCTGCCAAAAGCCATCAAGAATAAACAACCCAGCATGCTTTCTCATGGTGTGATTCTGTTGCACGATAATGCTTGTCCGCATGTCGCAAAGATTGTGCAGGAAGCATTAGCAAAGAAGAAGTGGGAAATTCTGCAACATGCAGCCTATAGTCCTGATTTGTCACCATGTGATTTTCATTTGTTCGGACCTCTAAATAAAGCTCTCAAGGGGCAACGATTTCACACAGATGCAGACGTAATGAACGTGGTAAACACTTGGTTCAGTAAGCAGCCTCAATCCATTTTTGCGGACGGCATTCATCGCCTACCTAAGCGCTGGGATGTTTGCCTGAATGCCTACAGCGACTTCTTCTTACCAACCCATGGTGCATAATTCATTTAAAGTGAATGCTTTGTTTAATTCTACCACACCTGTTAATGTTTCTTTCATGCTTTTGTAATAAAGCCATTGGAACGGGTTTCAAATGAACGCCCCTAATAATTACAGTTCTTCATGTATATAAGTTAGACATTCAAATTTCATTAATTTGCTTGTAAAATCTCATTTCACATGATCCGTGTCGATTGTGAGATAGTACACATTAATTTGTTTGTTTCAAATATAACCTTTGTTTGGGTGCGATTTACTAAGTATAAATATGACTCTTGTTAAGTTCCATTATTTATGCTTTTAAAAGTATTTATTACGGTGAGTTGTGTATATTTTATCTCACACATTTTGAATTGACACCAGTCAATGCCTTATTGTGGTTATCTGCTACATTTTTTCATATCTCTTATATACAAGAATATCTCAGGTCTTTCATACTCAAGTCTATCTCACGAGTTACATCCACTAGCAGCCTACCAATATTGGTAGGTCATTTGTCATTAAACTGAACTTATCAAGAACATAGAATATAGTTGTAGGAGAACATGATCTCATATATGTGGCACATCATGATGATGTGTGAAAGATGAGAGGTTGGAAGGGCCGATTGCAAGATGAGCTTGCACTCCCAATTCGTGACCCTTTGAAAATAAAATAAAGATATTTGGTTCTTGTTCTAAAAATTGTGAAAAACCAAACTTTCTTCCTCTCAGTCTCCAAGTAAAATGTATCAGAATTTCTCTGTGAAAGGTTCATAGATTGTGGACCAGCAGATATACAGTTCTATATTTTATTTTCTTTCTGGTGTACCGAGTCAAGTCAAAATCAGCTGGAGGTGATTTGAAAGCAGATCGCTTTGCATTGATTTTGTGGTCTGAGTGCTGGCCATTCAGAATCAGAATACAATGCCAGACTTCTGAACATAAAATTGCCAAGTAAATCACAGACAGCCAATACATGCTGGGGTTGATTGTCAAGGACATACTAACTTTCACCTTTGTATTAGTTATGATTATAACTGTTATTATTTTACATGTTTCAAATTAAGTCACATGTTTTTTTTAAAACTCTGTTAGTAATATTTGGTAATCTGTTCTCAAGTTCTAAGGGTGTTCAGGATAACTAGTCATACCATCTGCAATGTGAACTTTCTGATTGTTTTATTTCATTTGGTTTTTCTAGCTAAATTTTACAAAACAACATTGGATTATACGCTGGACTGTCCTTAGTTCTGTTCTGCATAAGTACTGAGAAATGTTCTATTTTCAGTTGATTCATTAACTCTGAATGGAGCTGTGGCAGTGCTGTGCCCTTCAAGACAGGGATTTTAAAATACTGACCTTGACTCCCAGGTTGACCCAGCCAAAAATGGGTACCAGGAAATGTTCTGGGGGGGTAAAGGTGGTCGGCATGACATTGACCCCATTACCTATCAAATGCCAGTTGGTTAAAAAAATATGGGGTTAGCACCATATACCCAACTCTTTTCATTGTATGAAAGTCCTTTACTTTTATTTACTTTATGTTAGCAATGGGAAAATACTGAACTAAAATTGCCTAGTAAACATCCAATAAATGCTGGGTTTGATTGCAATGTCCTGTAAAGAACATGCAACTAACTAAAATATTAACTTGAATAGTCTCCTGATTTATGAGAAGATAAGTCTGGATTCTGTTATAATATAAACCTATCATTGCATGGTAGAAAGCAATGTTCAGACAGAGTGTGGCATCCATTTATTACTTGTAAGTTGAAAATAGGCCTGCACAGATTTTCAAGTTGGGGGGACATTTTTATGTGTTCATGTTGTAAAGGTCTATAAACGTGTTCACAAAATAACTGAAATTCAGTACCATCACCACGGTGACTGCTAGCAAGTTGACAGAGAATACACACTTCTATGTTGAAGACAAATTATAATCAAATTGCCACAGTAAAGTGCTGAGTGGAAAAGTTAGCAAACAATATGAATTTAATGCTAAGAATATGCAGTATATATTCAATCAAGTCCATACTGCACTATACAAACACAGAAGCAGTGACACTAGTGGCATTAGACAATAATGGATTTCAGTATTAGTTTTCTACACAAAGATAACACTATACACAAATTACACATACATCTGTATCCCTCAATTCAGTCTTTCATTTGCTTGATTTAATATGTGACTGGCATTTTATGTTCAGCATTCAAAACAAATTTTTTGGACATGTTATGAGAAGAAATGGATTGGAGAACTTGGTGACAACTGGCAAGATCGAAGGAAACAGACCAAGAGGCAGACCGAGAGGAAAATACCTGGATGGCTTGGCCACATGGCATGGACGAGACAGGAACACTGAGCTGATCCACGACACTGGTGATCGAGTGAAATGGCGAGTGATGACCACCCACGCTTTCCTGCATGGCACATGATTGATTGATTCAAAACTTGGTCAAATCTGCAATGATATACTCTTAGGAATGAGAAGCAGCCTTGCTATTAAAAAAAAAAAAGGAATGAGAAGCAGCCTTGCTATTGTGCAACCAAACTTTTTGCAAATGTTATTTATGATATATACATATATATTTATTACAGTGTAAAGTTGTGTTTATTTCAAATTGCTTTCAGTGAAGATTTAAAATAATCATCACTATTATAAGATACCGTTTTTGTAGTGAATGTTATATGGCATGACTGAAATTAATTTGTAACTTGCTATTATTAATTAATTTATGCATTCTTCTGACATTTAATTTATTTGTATGCAATTAGCAGAATACTGAGCTGAGCCATGACTCTGGTGATCAAGTGAAATAGTGAATCATGACAGCCCATGCTTATCGGCATGGCACATGATGGATGGATGGATGTAATTTTATATATCAACACTGGCTTTGAAACTGACAACAATGACTTCTTATTCATAAAGCAATGGCAAACAACTGAACGTAACATTGCCTAGACTAGAAAATTAACATGGATTTGGGGCCAATCGCAACATCCTGTATAGGATATGCAATTTATTTTACATATCAACATGCATTTTTAACAGTGAAAATCACATAATACAATTAAATTTGGTTTTATTATTTGCTTCTTATATTTTTTGTCATGATTTATTGTGTGTGCATTTTTACTGTGTTTGTTTAAGCAAGTAATCTATTTCATTCTAACGCCACTGAGTCCATAAAGCTGTATGCTACAGACACAATTTGTTACCATTATTCACTATCTTCAATGAGTTTGCTGTGTGTAAATTTCAAATCTGCTTCGTCAAATCTTTTCAGTTTTTACCCTTTCTTGGGAAACTCCTGGATTCCTTATTCTAAAGCTTGCACAGGAATATCAATGAATGAGGCACCTTCAAGATCACAGAAATAACAAGAGAAATACTTCACAGGTATTGCACTATTGGTTGTCTTTCACTGAAGAAGCAAAGAAAATCAGTAGAAGTTACAAGTCTCAAAGCTTTGAATTTTTAAATTATCTTGTGTCTTCTGGTCTCTATTTCTATCCTTTACTTCTGTGAATGTCAGTCTGTACCTGTGAGTTTATTTCTCTTAAATGTACAACATATTGAATATTGTCTTTTTAGAATTCAGCTAAAAATTAGTTTGTTACTTTGCTGCACTGATTAAGTGCTGCATTCTCTCCCCAATTCAGTTAAACATCTATGCCAAAAATGTAATGATAAACTAAAAGTGATGAGACCAGAAACAATCTTTATCCATTCATAATTGGTGGAAATCCAATTCCCGAACTTAGATATGCAGATGACATGGTCCCCCTCTCAAACAGTGCTAAGGGATTAGAAAAGGTGACTCTGTTTGTCAACAGACGCAGTAAAAATCAAAATCTAAAAAAAAAAATTAAAATAATGTTCACAGACAAAACTATATGCCACCAAACATCACAATCAGCAATTAAGAAATTTAACATGTAAACTTTAAATATTTTGGTTCTTCTTCCTCTTCTTTGCGTTCATCCGGAGGGTTTTTTCAGATGTAATTGCGGAGAATTGTTACGCACCCTTGGGCCAAAACTCTTGGGCCAACTCATCCGACTTCTGCGTGCATATTTGACCAGGTTTGCATTCCTGGGATATCTTGGTTCTATACTCAACAATGCACACTGTTAAAAAGAGTCAGATGTAGACCTGCCATAGCAACGCAGAGGATTAACATATTAATAACCTACAACACGCGAAAACAAATTAAAGTATAATTTTTGAGAAATATGTGACAATGTCCAGATGTGTCATGGACCATTTCAATATCATTAAAGAAGAAAATCAGGGCTTTTCAACTTTAAAGTTACGTAATAGTTCTTAGAATATTGTGGACCAAGAAGAACAAACATACTGGTATTCTATGAGTTTTGAACACCGAAGAAAACTGGCATAACATAACATAAAACGTAACATATATAGACAAAATATGTAAAGAAACCAGCCAAGCAGAGACAGCAAGAATACCGCATGACGAGAACACAGAAGAACTATCTGCAAATCTAACCATTCGGGAGCGCTTATGGGAATGTCCCGAATGCTGTGATGTCAGTTCCTAGATCAATCAATCAATCAATCAATCAATCTAACCATTAGAGAACTCCTATTTGCGGATGACCAAGCACTAATAGCAAAATCAGAAGCTGAATTACAAGACCACATGAATAGGGCCGCATTGACAAATGTAAAGCTATTGGCGGGCCGCATATATATATATATATATATATATATATATATATATATATATATAATATATATATATATATATATATATATATATATATATATTTGGTTTAACAATTAGCAAAAAGAAGACACAGATTATGTCACAAGGTGCACATGAGGTACCATCAATCTTTATTGACGACGCCGAACTAGAGATAGTAGACCATTTTACATATCTAGGATCAGTGGTAAATAGCAAATTATCCCTAGATCAGGAAATCAACATCCGGATTGGTAAGGCAGCAACAACAATGAACAGGTTAAGAAAAGAGTCTGGGAGAACAGGAAGCTTACTGCCAAAACAAAAGTCCTTGTCTATCAAGCCTGTGTCCTTAGTACTCTTCTTTATGGCAGTGAAACCTGGACAACTTACTCACACCAAGAGAACAATTTAACAGCTTTCATATGCGGTGTCTGCGAAGAATTCTTGGTATTAAGTGGCAAGACAAAATCACAAATACTGAAGTATTGGAAAGATCAGGTTGTGTGACAGTTTATTCCATGCTCAGTCTTCGTAGACTTAGATGGATAGGACATCTTAGGAGGATGGATGATGGTAGAATACCAAAGGATATCTTTTTTGGTGAATTACAGATGGGTAAGAGATCTCAGGGTCGGCCTCTACTACGATACAAAGATGTGTGTAAGCGGGACATGATTGATACAGGCATTGATAATGCACATTGGGAGCAAGTCGCCGCTGAACGTGTTGCATGGAGGGCAAATATCAGAAATGGAATAAAGTCAAAGGAGAAAATTATTGCAGAAAAGTCACACACCAAGCGTTTGAGACGTAAGATGGTGCATGATGGTGGAAATGACCACGTGTTCAGATGCACCCACTGTGAACGGACATTTACAGCGCAAATTGGCCTTATCAGTCACACTCGCTACCGCCATAGTTAAAAGTTATTATGCCTTTTTAAAGCACAAACTATCGTCTGTCAAGACGGCAAGGTGCCAATGGAATGGAATGGAATGGAATATATATATATATATATCCATTTTGTTTACAGCAGCCTATCACAATAAGTAATTATTAATTATTTATAGGTTATTAAGCAGTATAAATAACTAATTATTGCAATTTTATTTTACTTATACACTTATACATTATATTTGACAATATGGACAAAAACTTTTACTAATTTGTTAACACGATTTTACAACTTGTTATTATAACAAATATTCTCGACCATGCCATGTGGCCAAGCCGTCCAGGTATTTGCTTCTAGGTCTTTTCCCTTCGATCTTGCCAGTTGTCACCGTTCTCCAATTCATTTATTCTCATTAATAACATGCCCACAAAAATGTGACTGTCTACGTCCGTCTTATGACTAATCTGAATCAGTTTACGATCTTGAAGGACTTGTTGAATCTAAGAAGAAGAATAAATAAGAAGTAAGAAGTGACTGGATTGTATTTAAGAAATTCTGAGGAAACGTTTTGTATCAAGAGAAAAAAAACTTCTATCTATCTGTCCACCTATTTTCTTTCCACGAATACATATGCATGTGTTTGTATCACGAAGTGGCCGCGTCCCGTTGTTTGTGTCCGGGTTCATCGTGTAAATAGTGGAGGTAAACAAATGGGGGTGTACTTCCGGCATCACAAATATGGCGACAGTGGAGAGGAGACTAGTGAAGTCAGCCAGTGGCTATAGAATGATTACAGTCGATCCAGAATTAGCAAGCCCATTCTCAATAGAAGAACCACAGTGGAGCTCGGATAAATCCGTAGGTTTTATTACGCGCTTCTTGTAGTAGGGAGAACTATCAAGATTTTAAATTTGAGAATTTACTAATGAGACCGCCACAGAAGATAGGCCTTGATTTGATATGAAATTCAAAATTAATGGTTCCTCAATGATGCCTGTATGTCACTTCTAAGTGAAGATATTCACATTTGTGTGAAGGTGAGATGAGTTGCGATTTCTCATGCTATTCACCCGATAGTGGCGCTCTCCAGTGTGTCCGATTACCTTCACCAGCGGGTGTCTGTGCGTGCGTGTCTGTGCGTGCGAGATGGTCTCAAACGGTCATATGAAAACTGACTTCAAAAATATGTCCCGTCCTGTTAAATGATTACAAAATAGTACAAGTATACAAATAAATTATTAATAATCTTTAAACTTGTGTTCTCTTTGACTTTAGTAAGTCAAATCGCACGTCTTGTGTGTTGAAATTCCCGGCCGTCATGACCCGTGGGTTTCCAATTCACAAAGTCACATCTTCACAGAAAATCTGTTTTTCAACCACAATTCAAGCAAGTTTAGCGATGAAACTATTTTGATTCAGGGGGGATATTTTATATGGCAATTAAAATTCACATTAAACAAACACATCTAGTGCAGTGGTTCTCAACCTTTTTTGGCCCGTGCCCCCCTTCACCTTATTTTTAGGACGTCATCCCCCCCCTCCTTTGTATTTCCTTCCTAAAAATTTCCCCCTGCCCCTACACAGTATACCTAATAATTGAAGCTAAATTTAATAGCACATACTAAAACAAGTCTAGACATCTACATAAAATATGATTTACGGATCTACTTACGTTATAAAATGAATTTCAGAAGGGTGATACCTACAGAACCGTAAAGTATGAAGGGAAAAACAATATCAAGTAATCGGTTCTTGTATTAACACAATCTAGAAATAATCTTAATTCCCCCCCCTGGAAACCCTAAAATTCCCCCTGGGGGGGGGGGGGGGGGGGGGGGGGGGGGGGGAATTCCCCACCGGTTGAGAACCACTGATCTAGTGGATCCATCAATTCCAATACGCGATCATTCCACTGCCTCTGCTGTGGGATGTGCTCCTGGGTAGTCGGCAGCTCGCACATATCCATAGACTAGAGCACACTTTATTCACAAACTTCCAGTTTCTTAGTTCTATATAATATTTTAGTTCGCAATGTTTAATTGTTTCTATTATATCACCTAATAATTTTGTGAAAAATTACAAAAAAAAAAAAAAATTACCCAGCCGGGAATAGAACTCCGGTCTCCTGCGTCACAGGCGGAATGCTTACGACTATGCTAGCGAGGACACAATGATTGTTCTACAAAGATTATTTATATAGTCAAGCCGCCGTTTTGGGTTTTCCATTCACAAAGGCACTCGTTATGATCATAACATCTTCGCCTATTTTTCAACCACAATTAAAGCAAGTCTAGCAATGAAACTTTCCAAATTTCTGAAAAATTTGATGCCGTATTCGAAGATCTACAATTGATGGTTTTCTATTGAATGCGCCAGGAAAAAAAATTAATTAAGGTTCAGCGTGCCATTTCCATTTTTCTCTGCATGCAAGGTTGCCTCAACCAAACGGGTCATAGGCGGATTATGAAAACTGACTTCAAAAATATGTTCCGTCACGTTAATTGATTAAAACAATAGTACAAGTATACAAATAAATTATTAATAATCTTTACACTTGTGTTCTCTTTAACTTTAGTAGGTCAAATTGTAAGTTTTGAGTGTTGAAAAGTGAAAGTGTACATGCCATGCCGATTGGTATGCGCAGTCGCCATGGCACATGGCCTTGCATTTCCCCATTCACAAAGGCACGCTTCGCAGAAAATGTTGTTTTTCATACACACATCAAGCTATCACATCGATGAAACTTTCCAGATATATTTAAAATTGTATGCAGAGTTCAAAAATACATCTATAATTGATTAAATTCTATTAACAACACCAGAATAGTGTTACAAAGTGCACATGCCAGTTCAATAGATATGCGCAAAGAACAAAACCACTTCTTCACAGAAAATGTTGTTTTTCATCCACATATCAAGCTATCACAGCAATGAAACTTTCCAGATATATTTAAAATTGTATGGAGAATTCAAACATACATGTATAATTGAATTCTATGAACAACGCCAAAAAAAATTTAATTATGGTAAGTATGAAATATATTCTTATTTATATAAAAGGTCACGATGATTTCAACCAATTGCTGTGCATGGAATATTAGGCAAACCTTTCCCGGAAAACCCAGGATGACATGTGTTATTGTCAAGTGAGATTTGAATGAATGAATTACGTCGAAAGAATGCATGGTCTGTAGAAAGGATTTCTGGAGACGCTGTGAAAAATCGGGTGTTGACTCCATATATCACTTTTTTTTTCATTTCTGGTAACGGCATGATGGGACTCGCTACACTTCATCATTTCATATGAAAAGTTTTAAACATTGATAAGGTATTCTAATCATGATTTTCAAATTGGGTATTTACTAATGAGACACCACATAAAGATAGGCCTTGAAAAACCGAATCCAACGGGATGAAGATGATGCATGTATGTCTATTAGAAGCGAAGATATGCATACTTGAGTGTCGTGATCTTAAACACAGATATCCAAAGAAATTAGCTGTCTGGGCATCTTTTTTTTCGTGTCCGAGTCAAAGTTGTAACGGAATTTATCAAAATTTGTGTTCTTATTAGTGTAGCTTGTTTATTTTTAAACAAACATCTTAGCAACCATACTTCATTGCGATCGGTATAGCATAGCCTAATTGCTAATGTTATCTATTTTTACATATGAAGCGCCGTGACGTAATTAGCATATAAAAATGGCCACCAATTAGTTATATTAGTTAATTACCATGTGCATTCTTTATATCAGCTTTAAATCCTGCAAGTAGTATCTTGTATTATGTGGCTATGCTCCTCCTATTTAGATAGCATGCAATGTTATCTAATTAGCATATAAAAATGGCTGCCAATTAGTTGTTATATTAATTAATTACCACATGCATTCTTTATATTAGCTTTAAACCCTGGCAAGTAATATCTTGTATTATGCAGAATGATGCTGCACATGTAACGGGTTAAATCCTGTTTACATATTATGCAATGTTATCTAATTAGCAATTAAAAATGGCTGCCAGTTAATTATTATTCATTAACTACCACGTGCATTCTTTATATTAGCTTTAAACCCTGGCAAGTAATATCTTGTATTATGCGGAATGATGCTACACACGTAACGGGTTAAATCCAATTTACATATCATGCAACATTATCTAATTTGCAACATTATCTAATTAGTAATTAAAAATGGTCGCCAATTAGTTCATTATTGCAGTGATGTATGGTTGCTATTAGATTCATTTTAACAAAGAAAACTTTTTTTTTTGCAGACTGCATAAAGGAATGTGAGTCGCAAAGACAACTGATCACAAACATCAGAAAGAAGCAGTCATTGTTTTTGTTTTTTTTTGTCCATGTTATGAGAAGACAAAATCTGGAACTTATGACAACCGGAAATATTTGTGGAAAGATACAGGAAGACAGCATGATCGCCCACAGTTGTACTCACAGTTTCTTGCTGCACTGTGTACTGTGTACTCTTTTGTGCCAGCTTCCTTGAGCAAATTGAAATTCCTGAAATATAAGCATAAGTTAGCAATTTCTGCATAATTAAAACTAATATTTGATAACAATTTATCACTTCTAAGTTTCTAAGCATTAAACCTTAGTAGTTAAATAAATAAACACACACAAATAGGTGTTAACGATCGCATCAGGTAGCATCAGCAAGATAGCTATGATTATCATCATTTGCAATCAGCTATATGACATTTTTCTGACAAAAATCTGAAAAGAAAAAAAAATATTAATAAAAATGAATAAAATGCTGTAGACTAACATGTATAAGTAGTGCATTAATTATTATCACGTTATGTCAGGAATTAAAATGAAATTGAAGATGTATTTGTTTTTTTAAAAAACAATTGTTGTACATCACTGCCTACATTGTTTTAATAACGGAATAATAAACTCAACTCACAGTAGAAAGGTGTCAATAATTTGATAAATGTTACCTATGCTGCCAACAGAACCTAACCACTGTCTCGACAGGCAAGGGCAATTTTGTCTTCACAGCACCTCCATTACCTTTACAAACAAGTAAACATTATAAGGTGAATAAAAAGAAATTAGAGAAATGGTACATGTATTTTTAAATATTGTCAACTAGACAATTCTGACAAAAACCTCAAAAGAAAAATAAAAGAAAGAAAACATTTTTTGTGCCACATATCAAGCGATAAACACAATGAAACTCAGAATAAATGTAAAATTGGATTCAGAGTTCAAACACCCATATAAAAACATGGGAATTAATCAAGCTTAAAATAAATTATATGTCCGATTGATATGCATGGTGCGGCGCCGCCATTGATTTCCAATGGCAAACACATGTCCGCAAAAATATCTTTTTTGTACCACATATCAAGCAATAAATGCAATGAAACTATCCGAATAAATGTAAAATTGGATTCAGAATTCAAAAATCCATATAAAAAACATGGCAATATTAATCAATCAACCTCTAAACAATAAAATTACTAACCGTACCGCAAACAATTCAGATTATTCAAAGACGAAGGAGATCTTAACCACTCTGCGCTTGCAAAATGACAGACTGACCTTTTGGCAGGAAACTAAGATGGCGTTTGTGATTTGAAGGTATCCAGTCAGAAACATGAAACGTGCTTTTATAGACCATGATGTGAGGACACGTTGAATCCTTCTGCGCATGCGTGAACTAAATTTTGTGGTCTAGGTTTGTTTACCATGGTACCCGAAAATGCTACTATTTCATTTATTTTAGCCGTGTTTTATAAACTCCGGCTTTGTGGTGAAGGGGTCACGGGCGCAGTTCATAATCCCGCATACAGCTTTCAAAACACGGCTGCGGGCGATTTGGCAGTAGACCGCCTTGCATTGGTTTTTCTAAAATGGTATGAGTGCCAGTCGTTCAGAAAGCAATGGTAAACTACTGAACATAAACTTGCCAAGAAATCACAAACAGCCAAGCAATGCTGGGGTTGACCACGACGTCCTGTAAAGTAAAGGATATGCAACTAACGTTTTTAACTTTGTAAACTGGGTTTGCACTTTATGAGACACAGCTGAGTTGGTCTTTTCCCTGTGTATTTCTTTATTATAGTTGCAGACATTGAAATATTAATATAATGTCTCCACTTAAAATTGACTTAAGTATCGTTAGATTGGATTTTTCAAGGCCTATACTGCTTATTGTCTAATTTTAAATGGCTGCCAAATAATTAGTATTAATTAAATAACGTGCAGTGCCACGGTGCTCATGGCTGGTTTGTTAAGGGCACTTGTGGATGGTTACTTTTATGTATGTTCGCTGTGGTTATTTTATTGTTGGCTCGTTCATGTTTGCCAGACACAGATATTTGTTTTTAGGCATGTGTCCTCTTGTTGTTGATTAAACCAGGACTGTACTTTGGCACGGTGTCCCCTGGTTGGCTGGACACAATATGTTGTGTATGACTCCACAGAGTTAAATAGTTACTTGCTGAGTTCTGAGAGACTCTTTCACTTCCTCCACTGTCATACCAAGAGTCACAGAATACGATATATAAACTTGACATAACGCGGAACCAGTTTTATCTTCTGTTATACCGACGCAGTTACAATAATCAGATGTTTAGTTTTGTACGATACTTCAGTGTCACATTTACAAAACCACTTCTATTTTAACAATCCTAAAACTAGTAAAACGGCTCTATAAAAGGTCATTGTTATCTTCACAATGTTGTGTGACCCTTGAACCACAACCACAACTCGAATGATCGTCCCAGTCATCTTCACGGATCTTTTTTCCATTCCGGTGACCACTCGGTGTGCCCACGTGGACCATGATCTACGTCTTTCACACACCCAGGCGTGGCTATATTTCAATATGCCATGACTACCAAATTGACCATTAAATTGGGTCATGGCATGCAGTAATAATTAATGGACAACGAACATGACAAGATGTACATTTAAATGCTGTCATGCCTGCTGGTGAAACAACCTGAAGGTTGCATTTCTATTTTGATACCATGTGCGATAACCTAATAAACAGTTTTAAATATGTCTGTTATTAAGTCTTATTAAGAGCATTCATAAAAACTGGCTAGCAACTCTGGCAAAATATATATTTTATCGTGTGGACTATTGAAACAAACCTAAAGGTCACATTTCTGTTTTGACACCATACGCCATGATCTGTAAAAAATTTGTAATGGCCACTATTAATGAGTGCCAACAAACGTGTGAACTATTCATTGTGCCAGATTTTAATAACATACAGCTTGAATATGACTAGACGGAACCAGAAGGGATAAAAATGTACTCACATTTTCTTGTTTTACTCACTGTAATAGTGCGTTTGACAGTTTCTGTAAGCAATTTAAAACTCCTGATACATAAGTATATGTTAATCATCTCTGCACAAGTTATGATTTAAAATTCCTGATACATATGTTAATCATCGTTGCACAGATTATGATTTTAACCTCCTGATACATAAGTATATATTAATCATCGCTGCACAAATTATGATTTAAAACTCCTGATGCATAAGTATATGTTAATCATCACTGCACAAATTATGATGTAAAACTTTGATACATATGTTAATCATGGCTGCACAAATTATGATTTTAACCTCCTGTTACATAAGTATATGTTAATCATCACTGCACAAATTATGATTTAAAACTCCTGATATACATAAGTATATGTTAATCATCACTGCACAAATTATGATTTAAACCTCCTGATACATAAATATATGGTAATCATCGATGCACAAATTATGATTTAAACCTAATACATAAGTATATGTTAATCAATACTGCACAAATTATGATTTAAAACTCCTGATACATAAGTATATGTTAATCATCACTGCACAAATTATGATTTAAAACTCCTGATACATAAGTATATGTTAATCATCGCTGCATAAATTATGATTTTAACCTCCTGATACATAAGTATATGTTAATCATCAGTGCACAAATTATGATTTAAAACTCCTGATACATAAGTATATGTTAATCATCGCTGCACAAATTATGATTTAAACCTCCTGGTACATAAGTATATGTTAATCATCGCTGCACAAATTATGATGACGCTGTGAAATGTTACAACATAATGTACCTGAAGATGTTTACTCTCCCCTGATCCTGGGTCAATGGGTCAGATATTTTGCTTTCTTGGATTAAGATGACAAAATAGAGGACTAGAGTGTATATTTCACATGTTGAAAATCTCTGGCTAGTTGGAAATTGAACACAGGAGGCTAAATTTACAGGACGTTGCAGTCAACCCCAGCATTTTTTTGTCTGTTTGTGATCTCTTGGCAAGTTTACGTTCAGTAGTTTGCATAGCTCTGAATGACTGGCAGTCATACCATTTTATCATTTTATTAAGAAACCCAACACAAGGCAGTCTGCTGCCAAATCACCTGCAGCTGTGTTTTGAACGTGGTATGCGGGATTATGAACTGCATCTGTACACCCTTCGCCACAGAGCCGGGTAAATAGGTTGCTTCCAATGCAACATTTTTAAATTTCAAAAACTATTGATAGCATGTGTGGTTCTGGTACATGCACGTTTGGAACCATATAAAAGGGTTACAGGTGAGAGGATCAACTTCATTGCTCTAGGTTTTCCTCCACCTGACTCAGTCTCTGTCTGCAGAATGGCATGTCGCTAGCCAAGAGCATCATACAGAATGCAAGCTGTATCTCTTGCAATGACCCATCAGATTTTCAGAAACAAATGTGTTCATGGTAAATCCCCCGGTTAGAACCTTATCTTACATTTGTGGTTTGGTGATTTCAGTCACAGGCATAGGCAGAAGTTAAGGCTATTGTGTTGCACATGATGGATCCCCTGTAATCAGGTCATTATGATTTATAAGTAATTATATGTTAATTTGTCTATTCCACCTCTTTTGTTGATGTGCCCTATAAAATGCATCTTTTCCTGATTTGTATCTAGTAATGTCTGTGTTGCATCTGTCAGTACCTCAGTGCTTGTTTTCTTTTGTGTCCTTGATATTCTCAGTATTCTTCTAAAGAACCTCATCACCACTGTGTCTAGTTTCTTCACCATGTCATACTGCAGGGAAAGCCATTTGACTTCGGTGTAATTCAAATCTATGCCCTAAAAGCAGAATAAGAAGATTCAGAAACAGAGAAATTCTATGAAGATCTACTCAAAGCAATGAGACAACTAAAATCAAGGGACGTAAAAATGTTAATGAATGATTTCAATGCAAAAGCTGGTGATGGAAGAATAGAAAACAATGTTGGTCAATTTGGACCAGGAGTATTAAATAAATGTAGTGAAAAACGTATAGAATAGGGAGTAGTATACACAGATGAATTATTGTATTGTCTTAACAGCTTTTTCTGTCATTGTGTGTATGCAGTATTCACATTAATTCTTTTCAGTAATATTTTTTTTTTTTTAATTTCAGTGCAGCCACTGTCAGAACATAGAATGTCAAATGAAGTTTGATTTCATGAAGAGAAAGGTTAGGCATTCAGCATATCTATGTTCAGCTTCAGTATTTTTATGTGTGCACACATAACAAGGCTGTCTTTCTTCTCATCTGTGTTTGTTTATTTGTTTGTTTGTTTGTCTAATCTTTTGCAATTTTTGTGGGTTGGGGTTAATTGATTTGTTTTCATTACTAATAATAGACTTTTCATTGCGATTATGTATTTGTGTCAAACAAACAAAGACTAGCTGAACAGATAAACAAAGGTAATTACTAGCTGAAATATTTTGTTCATAATATTCTAGCCAAACAGATGAACAGAAGCAGTGACTAGCTGAAATATCATGTTCATAATATTCTAGCCAAACAGATGAACAGAAGCAGTGACTAGCTGAAATATTTTGTTCATAATATTCTAGCCAAACAGATGAACAGAAGCAGTGACTAGCTGAAATATTTTGTTCATAATATTCTAGCCAAACAGATGAACAGAAGCAGTGACTAGCTGAAATGTTTTGTTCATAATATTCTAGCCAAACAGATGAACAGAAGCAGTGACTAGCTGAAATGTTTTGTTCATAATATTCTAGCCAAACAGATGAACAGAAGCAGTGACTAGCTGAAATATCATGTTTCAAATATGTTTGTGTGTGTGAGGGAGAGTGTTTTTCAGTGTATGAACCAAGTACCATCTCCATAATGAAGGTTGCCTACACTGATCTCCAACACCTTCTGTCACTCACATTGGTTGTACCCTCCAATACACTGCTGTTAATCCATCATGTTGTCATCTCACTTGTATCATTATCTACCACTAGATCACCATTGACTATTCCCTCCATCATGTTTTTATAAGTGTGTCGTGTCTTTTATTGTGGCCATAATATTTGACTAGTCTCTTGTTTATTACTTCCATCAGCTCTCTTTTCATTCCCAGCTTCTCTAAAACTTCAGTATTTGTTTGTTTTTGTGTTGATGAAATGCACTCTGCTCTTCTGTTTATCTACATGTCTAGGGCTCAGTTTGATGTAATAATTGCTTGTTCATTGCCTGCACTTCTGCACCATATAATAGTGTTGAGTCTATATAACATTTAATTTTTATCAGTTTTTTATTATTCATCTATCTAGATTTTAATATCTTTGTCATGTTGAATGTGTTTTTGGTCATTTCTGTTTCATGGAGTCTCCGTGGCAAAGTGGTCAAGCTATCTGACACGGGCTCTGAAGGTTGTGGGTTCGATTCCGGGCCATGTCATTCGGTTCATGAGTGCATTTTTTCGGAGACTCCTGAAGGTCATTGCTGGAGCTACGGAGTTCGTGCTTTATGCGATGCTTTCCGCACTGTGGAAAGAGACTGAGCCATATGGGATAAAACCCAGTGCAATGAAGTCGGCCCTGTCGACTTTTAAGCGACTTTTCTGTTATCTGAAACAGGGGAACTGCTTCAACTACAATAACATTGAATTGATGCTGCTTTGTGGAGATATAACAAAGACCACAATGGCAAAAATCTGTCAATTTTCTGTGAGAAAAAAATGTTAATATGCTGCATAGCACTTTTACTGTTGTAGGCATGTGAGGGCTGGCCAGACAAGCAGAGAAATGTCTGTTGACAACAGAAATGTGGTTTCTTAGGAAAAAACACAGGCTACCAAGGACGGAAGGAAAAACGAATGAGGCAGTATTGCAAGAAGCAGATTAAAACTGTAAAGTGATCTGAAAAAGCAGATGTAGATAATTTAGACTTTTGGGAATATTACTAAGAGAAATAAACTTGACAACTGACAAACTTGATGAGAAAAGAGCATGAGGAAGACAATGATAAATACCTAGATGGCATTTGTCAATTGGTATAAAAGCAAAGCTCTAATCTGAGACTGGTGATGGTGTGCTTACAAGGATGACACATGATTATGGTGATTCTGATGTTGATTTCTGTTTCACTTCTGACAACATCAGTTATTTGTTGTTAAACATCAAAGACAGGAGGAGAAAATTGTCTTTTGTTCGAATGTCAGAATTTTTATGAAAAACTGGAAAGAACCAGCTGAAAAATAAGCTGGCCATATAAACTTTCAGTTGGATGGCACATTTCTATTATCTTATCTTATCTGTTTAATATGTCTCCTTTATCATGGTGAGTTTGTTTATAGTTATTCACCTATATTTCAAGATATATGACATGTTTTCTAATTTGTGAAACCACAGCACCACTGCCGAAGATGTGGCCGATGTTTCTGTGACAAATGTTGCAACAACATGGTGGCCCTACCACGTATGTGCTTTATTGACCCAGTCAGACACTGCAAAATATGTGCCCTCATTTCAAAGAAAGAAAACGAGTTCTTTGATAAACAGCTGAAAATTTTGATTGATGGTAAGTAGGATATGTACATACAGAAATATTGAGCAGTATTGTTTACATTTAGTTTAGTTTGTTCATTGTACCTGAATAGGCCATACATTTTCCTGTTACCATGCATACTTGTCGTTATTTATATTTTGAGGAGGTACCCAGTGAACCTATAAACAAAAAGAATCAATATTGTTGGTATTGTTTTCAATTTTTATTAAAGTAACAGGTTTTAAGTTTTGTTGAAGTTTACATCTGTTTTTATCCATCTTGTTATGTAGCTAGAGATGTTCACACACACTGGCAGGTTTTATCCATCTTGTTATGTAGCTAGAGATGTGACACATACATTGGCAGGTTTTATCCATCTTGTTATGTAGCTAGAGATGTGACACATACATTGGCAGGTTTTATCCATCTTGTTATGTAGCTAGAGATGTTCACACACATTGGCAGGTTTTATCCATCTTGTTATGTAGCTAGAGATGTTCACACACATTGGCAGGTTTTATCCATCTTGTTATGTAGCTAGAGATGTTTACACACATTGGCAGGTTTTATCCATCTTGTTATGTAGCTAGAGATGTTCACACACATTGGCAGGTTTTATCCATCTTGTTATGTAGCTAGAGATGTTCACACACATTGGCAGGTTTTATCCATCTTGTTATGTAGCTATAGATGTTTACACACATTGGCAGGTTTTATCCATCTTGTTATGTAGCTAGAGATGTTCACACACATTGGCAGGTTTTATCCATCTTGTTATGTAGCTAGAGATGTTTACACACATTGGCAGGTTTTATCCATCTTGTTATGTAGCTAGAGATGTTTACACACATTGGCAGGTTTTATCCATCTTGTTATGTAGCTAGAGATGTTTACACACATTGGCAGGTTTTATCCATCTTGTTATGTAGCTAGAGATGTTCACACACATTGGCAGGTTTTATCCATCTTGTTATGTAGCTAGAGATGTTCACACACATTGGCAGGTTTTATCCATCTTGTTATGTAGCTAGAGATGTTCACACACATTGGCAGGTTTTATCCATCTTGTTATGTAGCTAGAGATGTTCGCACACATTGGCAGGTTTTATCCATCTTGTTATGTAGCTATAGATGTTCACATACATTGGCAGGTTTTATCCATCTTGTTATGTAGCTAGAGATGTTCACACACATTGGCAGGTTTATCCATCTTGTTATGTAGCTAGAGATGTTCACACACATTGGCAGGTTTTATCCATCTTGTTATGTAGCTATAGATGTTCACACACATTGGCAGGTTTTATCCATCTTGTTATGTAGCTATAGATGTTTACACACATTGGCAGGTTTTATCCATCTTGTTATGTAGCTAGAGATGTTTACACACATTGGCAGGTTTTATCCATCTTGTTATGTAGCTAGAGATGTTTACACACATTGGCAGGTTTTATCCATCTTGTTATGTAGCTAGAGATGTTCACACATATTGGCAGGTTTTATCCATCTTGCTATGTAGCTATAGATGTTTACACACATTGGCAGGTTTTATCCATCTTGTTATGTAGCTAGAGATGTTCACACATATTGGCAGGTTTTATCCATCTTGTTATGTAGCTATAGATGTTCACACACATTGGCAGGTTTTATCCATCTTGTTATGTAGCTATAGATGTTTACACACATTGGCAGGTTTTATCCATCTTGTTATGTAGCTAGAGATGTTTACACACATTGGCAGGTTTTATCCATCTTGTTATGTAGCTAGAGATGTTCACACACATTGGCAGGTTTTATCCATCTTGTTATGTAGCTAGAGATGTTTACACACATTGGCAGGTTTTATCCATCTTGTTATGTAGCTAGAGATGTTTACACACATTGGCAGGTTTTATCCATCTTGCTATGTAGCTAGAGATGTTTACACACATTGGCAGGTTTTATCCATCTTGTTATGTAGCTAGAGATGTTTACACACATTGGCAGGTTTTATCCATCTTGTTATGTAGCTAGAGATGTTCACACACATTGGCAGGTTTTATCCATCTTGTTATGTAGCTAGAGATGTTTACACACATTGGCAGGTTTTATCCATCTTGTTATGTAGCTAGAGATGTTTACACACATTGGCAGGTTTTATCCATCTTGTTATGTAGCTAGAGATGTTCACACACATTGGCAGGTTTTATCCATCTTGTTATGTAGCTAGAGATGTTCACACATATTGGCAGGTTTTATCCATCTTGTTATGTAGCTAGAGATGTTCACACACATTGGCAGGTTTTATCCATCTTGTTATGTAGCTAGAGATGTGACACACACATTGGCAGGTTTTATCCATCTTGTTATGTAGCTAGAGATGTGACACACACATTGGCAGGTTTTATCCATCTTGTTATGTAGCTATAGATGTTCACACACATTGGCAGGTTTTATCCATCTTGTTATGTAGCTATAGATGTTCACACACATTGGCAGGTTTTATCCATCTTGTTATGTAGCTATAGATGTTTACACACATTGGCAGGTTTTATCCATCTTGTTATGTAGCTATAGATGTTTACACACATTGGCAGGTTTTATCCATCTTGTTATGTAGCTAGAGATGTTTACACACATTGGCAGGTTTTATCCATCTTGTTATGTAGCTAGAGATGTTCACACACATTGGCAGGTTTTATCCATCTTGTTATGTAGCTATAGATGTTCACACACATTGGCAGGTTTTATCCATCTTGTTATGTAGCTATAGATGTTCACACACATTGGCAGGTTTTATCCATCTTGTTATGTAGCTATAGATGTTTACACACATTGGCAGGTTTTATCCATCTTGTTATGTAGCTATAGATGTTTACACACATTGGCAGGTTTTATCCATCTTGTTATGTAGCTAGAGATGTTTACACACATTGGCAGGTTTTATCCATCTTGTTATGTAGCTAGAGATGTTCACACACATTGGCAGGTTTTATCCATCTTGTTATGTAGCTAGAGATGTTCACACATATTGGCAGGTTTTATCCATCTTGTTATGTAGCTAGAGATGTTCACACACTTTGGCAGGTTTTATCCATCTTGTTATGTAGCTAGAGATGTGACACACACATTGGCAGGTTTTATCCATCTTGTTATGTAGCTAGAGATGTGACACACACATTGGCAGGTTTTATCCATCTTGTTATGTAGCTATAGATGTTCACACACATTGGCAGGTTTTATCCATCTTGTTATGTAGCTAGAGATGTGACACACACATTGGCAGGTTTTATCCATCTTGTTATGTAGCTATAGATGTTCACACACATTGGCAGGTTTATCCATCTTGTTATGTAGCTATAGATGTTCACACACATTGGCAGGTTTATCCATCTTGTTATGTAGCTAGAGATGTTCGCACACATTGGCAGGTTTTATCCATCTTGTTATGTAGCTAGAGATGTTCACACACATTGGCAGGTTTTATCCATCTTGTTATGTAGCTAGAGATGTTCACACACATTGGCAGGTTTTATCCATCTTGTTATGTAGCTAGAGATGTTTACACACATTGGCAGGTTTTATCCATCTTGTTATGTAGCTAGAGATGTTCACACACATTGGCAGGTTTTATCCATCTTGTTATGTAGCTAGAGATGTTCACACACATTGGCAGGTTTTATCCATCTTGTTATGTAGCTAGAGATGTTCACACACATTGGCAGGTTTTATCCATCTTGTTATGTAGCTAGAGATGTTCACACACATTGGCAGGTTTTATCCATCTTGTTATGTAGCTAGAGATGTTCACACACATTGGCAGGTTTTATCCATCTTGTTATGTAGCTATAGATGTTCACACACATTGGCAGGTTTATCCATCTTGTTATGTAGCTAGAGATGTTCGCACACATTGGCAGGTTTTACCCATCTTGTTATGTAGCTAGAGATGTTCACACACATTGGCAGGTTTTATTTTTATTTCTCTCGCTTTGAACTCAAGCATAGTCTGTACACGTCCCAGACCCAACTCTCTCTCTCTCTCTGCTTATGCAAGACTGGTTGAAAGGTTCATTGGACACTCCAGCTATCTGATATGTGGTGATTTCTACGCCCGCGCCAAGGAATGGGACAGGTCGGGAGAGAACAGATAGGGTACTGCTCTTGCTGAGGCCTTGCTTGAGACAGATGTTGTCTGTCTAAATGATGGGACACCCACTAGGCTAGCAATGAGACCGGGGGACCCTGACACGGCCATTGACCTGGTGCTTGTATCCCAAGAGGCGGCATCAGATATAAAATGGAGCGTCCTTGGAGACCATGGAAGTGACCACCTCCCCTGTTCTGTGCTGATACCTAAGTCCAGCACAGTTAAGACTATAAGAGCTCGCAGGGCATTCAGTCTCTACACCAGCCTCACTCTTGATACAGTCAAGCCCATCAAGGGTACAGATAACCTAAGCTCCAATACATCGGATATAAGATACAAGATATCTCACACATTAAGTAATCAAGGGACATTTTATGGTTACAGTCTCTGATAAGTACCAGGTCCTGCAACATTTAGTAGGCCAGGTGAGTATGGACGACTGCTGGCAGCAGATTAAACAAAAGTATTTAAAACAAATCATGTATAGAAGTTTTTGGAAAAGGAGAATGGAAACATAAAAGAAGTCTGGGAAAACATAAAAGCAGATTTAAATAATAGCAAAAGCAGAGCTGCTAAAGTAAGTGCTCAAGAAGAATACTCAGAACATCATTAGGAAACAGATCAATGAAAATATTTAGACAGCCAAAAAAAAATCTCAAGAGGTCTTTACAGCTTCACAAGAAAATTAGTAGGAAAATGTTATCAGCCAAATGGATTTATCAAAAGTAATGCAAAAGTTCTCACCAAGATTAAAGATCAAATCAACAGATGGGCTAAATATTTTAAGGAACTTTTTACTGGACCAGACCCAGATGACATTCCAGATATCAAGCCAGTAGAAGCTGTGTATCAACTGAGATCCCAACTGAAGAAAATAATTACAAAAGTTATCAAGCTATAGGAAAGCTGCTGGTCCAATTAATATCCCAGGAGAAACTGTTAAAGCTAATATTAAAACTTCAACTGAACTACTTTAACAAATTATTTAGAGGAGTATAGGAGCTGAAGAAATAGCTGAAGAAATACCAGCAGACCGAAGAGAAGAATATCTGATGAAGCTGCCAAAGTGAAAAAATTATAGAGCAATAATGTTATTGTCTAACTGACTATTATAGATTGGATTATAAAAACAATAATTACTGCCAGGAAAGGAATTCTTTGGAAAAAGCAGCTTGATGATTTGGAATTTGTTGATGACATTGCTCTTCTGTCAGATACAAGATCAATTCTGCTCTCCTCCCCGAGGGAGAGGTGCCATGGGAGCAAACATTTTTCGCACATATGGAACAAACATGGAAACAATGCAAGACAATGACAGCACAAAGAACAAACATCTCGAAACATGGTTCAAATGTACGGCAGGAAAAAGACATCTGAACTCATGACCAGGGTGGGCCCGCCTCCAGAGAGTGTCAAACATTCTGGGAAGGGGAACTTTTTCTGGTGATAAGAAGCCTTCTGTCATGCTTGATCCACAGCAGAGTTGTTGTCACTAAACACACTTGAAGAGAGGTCAGATATCTCCACAGCAGAGTTGTTGTCACTAAACACACTTGAAGAGAGGTCAGATTGCTCCACAGCAGAGTTGTTGTCATTAAACACACTTGAAGAGAGGTCAGATTGCTCCACAGCAGAGTTGTTGTCATTAAACACACGTGAAGAGAGGTCAGATTGCTCCACAGCAGAGTTGTTGTCATTAAACACACTTGAAGAGAGGTCAGATTGCTCCACAGCAGAGTTGTTGTCACTAAACACACTTGAAGAATGGTCAGATTGCTCCACAGCAGAGTTGTTGTCATTAAACACACTTGAAGAGAGGTCAGATTGCTCCACAGCAGAGTTGTTGTCGCTAAACATACTTGAAGAGAGGTCAGATTGCTCCACAGCAGAGTTGTTGTCACTAAACACACTTGAAGAGAGGTCAGATTGCTCCACAGCAGAGTTGTTGTCACTAAACACACTTGAAGAGAGGTCAGATTGCTCTACAGCAGAGTTGTTGTCACTAAACACACTTGAAGAATGGTCAGATTGCTCCACAGCAGAGTTGTTGTCATTAAACACACTTGAAGAGAGGTCAGATTGCTCCACAGCAGAGTTGTTGTCACTAAACACACTTGAAGAATGATCAGATTGCTCCACAGCAGAGTTGTTGTCATTAAACACACTTGAAGAGAGGTCAGATTGCTCCACAGCAGAGTTGTTGTCGCTAAACATACTAGAAGAGAGGTCAGATTGCTCCACAGCAGAGTTGTTGTCACTAAACAAACTTGAAGAATGGTCAGATTGCTCCACAGCAAAGTTGTTGGCACTAAACACACTTGAAGAGAGGTCAGATTGCTCCACAGCAAAGTTGTTGTCACTAAACACACTTGAAGAGAGGTCAGATTGCTCCGCAGCAGAGTTGTTGTCACTAAACACACTTGAAGAGAGGTCAGATTGCTCCACAGCAAAGTTGTTGTCATTAAACACACTTGAAGAGAGGTCAGATTGCTCCACAGCAGAGTTGTTGTCACTAAACACACTTGAAGAGAGGTCAGATTGCTCCACAGCAGAGTTGTTGTCACTAAACACACTTGAAGAGAGGTCAGATTGCTCCACAGCAGAGTTGTTGTCACTAAACACACTTGAAGAGAGGTCAGATTGCTCCACAGCAGAGTTGTTGTCATTAAACACACTTGAAGAGTGGTCAGAATGACTCAGTCTAAAAATGTGTAGGGAAAAGACAAAAATTATGAGAATAAACTAAGCAAATGATAACGTGATCTTCCTTAGTGAAACCTCGCCTCAGAGGTGGAATCATTCAGCTATTTCTGCAGCAATGTAGACAAAATTGGGGAACCGGTAGAGATATTAAAATAAGAATACAAAAGACAAGAGCCGTCCTATCACTAGAAAATGTGTGAGAATCAACGAAAATTAAACTTAGCACCAAACTTTGAATGTTTAGTTTCAAAATTAAATTAGTACTACGGTATAGGTCATGAAGAAGGACAACAACAAATACTAATAAATTACCAACATTCATTAATTGGTTCCTGAACACAACACAAGGGCTAAAATGGTATGACCGAATGTGTTGCCAGTGTGGATCTGATGGTGAGAACTTAGCAATTACCAGTAAATCAAGAGATGCTGGGCTGGTGAATTAAGAGACACGTTGAAAAAAGCTGATAATAGTGTAACCAGACACTGCCATGTTTATATCCCTCAGGGCCAACAGCATAGTAGGAGACCTAGAAACATACAGAGAAGAGAATTAGAGATAGAAGGAAATAATCAAGTAGGAGACCTAGAAACACACAGAGAAGAGAATTAGAGATAGAAGGAAATAATCAAGTAGGAGACCTAGAAACATACAGAGAAGAGAATTAGAGATAGAAGGAAATAATCAAGTAGGAGACCTAGAAACACACAGAGAAGAGAATTAGAGATAGAAGGAAATAATCAAGTAGGAGACCTAGAAACATACAGAGAAGAGAATTAGAGATAGAAGGAAATAATCAAGTAGGAGACCTAGAAACACACAGAGAAGAGAATTAGAGATAGAAGGAAATAATCAAGTAGGAGACCTAGAAACACACAGAGAAGAGAATTAGAGATAGAAGGAAATAATCAAGTAGGAGACCTAGAAACACACAGAGAAGAGAATTAGAGATAGAGGGAAATAATCAGAGGGAAACATATAGAGGGAGCTGAAAGAGATAGCCTATGACCACTGAGTGCACTAAAAATGATAGTTAAATTCATACAGAGACAACATTACAGTTATAGACATATTTCAAGTGAACAAAGGAATAAGAAAAAGAATTGGACAGCTTGGCGGGTGTTGGTTGAGGGCCTGTACTGCAGTAGGGGATCAAGTGGAAAAGAAGAAGAGAATAGTGCGTTCTTGTAGATTCTGCTTGGAGAAAGCCATTACAAATAAGGATTCACTAGGCCACCAGATAGATTCTCCCTGTAACTATTAATCATCATCAATATCATGTGCCATGTTGATAAGTGGGCAGTCATGATTTGCCATCACACAGGGTCAGGTTCCTGTCCTCATTTTACCATGTGGCCAAGCCATTAGACTATTTATCTCTTTACCTGCCCCTTGAAACTATTTATCTCTTGACCTGCCCCTTGCTGTTTTCCCACCCAAGTTTTCCAGCTGTCAGTAAGTGTTTAAGTCTATTTCTTATTAAAACATGCCCAAATATTCTTGACTGACACTAATCAGTTTATGGTTTTAATTTCTTGAAGGACTGTCTCATGTGTTTTCCTGTCTGATTTAGATAACCATTCAGTAGATCATCATCATTAGGTGCCTATAATGTGGAGAAAATATGATAGTTGATCACTTTTGTTATCTATTGAGAAGCTCTTATATGCACTGTTAAATGTTACTTTGGCAATTCCCATCCTCTTTGTTATTAATCAGTAGATCATCATCATTATCTTTGGCTGCCAGCTGATGTTGGCGCTCGTGTCTCTCCACAGATCTTGGTCCTTGGTGTTCTGGATCAACTCTGCTGATGATATTCCTCTGCCACTCTTTCAGTCCATCCAGCAGCATTTCTCTTAGTCTGTCTCTGGCTCTTTCCAATGGATATTTCTAGTTGTCACAATGTTCTCCAATGTCTCTCTTCTCATCACGTGACAATGTAATATTGTTTGTCTCTCTCTTATAGTTCTTCTAGTTTCGTTAGCCTCTTGCAGGCAGTCATTATTAGTTACTCTGCCAGTCCAAGGTATTCGCAACATTCGTCTCATTTCCATTGCTTCCAAGCTGTTCCTAATTTGTTCACTCATGTTCCGTGATTCACTGCCATACAGCAAAACACATTCTAAATAACATTTCAGCTTTCCCGTTCTTATATTCAATGATAGTGACTTTATTGCCTGAGATATTTCTCATTTTCTTAAATGATTCTGTTTTTTTTTCACCTATCCTACTCTTAATCAATGTCAGTAAATAGCAGTAAGAAATCAGATTCTATCTTAACACATGTTCTGTAAATATCACATTTTTTAAAGTTCATTATATTGAAATGGATACAGTAAACCATCTTTTGTAACACATATGAGGTTTAACAGTGAGTGTGTGTTCTTGAGTTGTAATCTAATTATATTGTTTTTAAAATGCTTCAGTTTTGTAATTGTTTATGTGTCATGGACTCTATCGTGAAACACACTTTCATGTGCAGGAGGTGATTTCCAGTTGCATACAGATTCTGATCTTGAGAACAGCAATTCTGATCTCCTACCTGGCAAAACATTCAGCTGCTGCCTCTCATCTGACCACAGGTAAACATGTCACATTTTGCATTTATTCTGAAACTTTTAAAATAATCACACAGTCGAGTGATGGACAGACACTGAAAAACAATTTGAAAATTGAGTGTTAGCAGATCATTGGTTACATAAGATTAAGGCATAATGGAGATGTTGTTAGATGACAAAGGAGGATATGGTTACTATCACACCAGACAGCTTTACTCTCTCAGAATAATCTCTTACATGGTTATTATCGCGCATGTTAGAATTATTGATTTTGTCTTGGAAATTAATTTTATGGCCTTGATACAATAATAATGCTGGCGTAACCTTCTCATTTACTCTTTGAAGTGAGAGAAGTCTGTATGTTGTGTGCATTGTCAGAGTTGAAAATGCCTTGATTGAACAACATATAAATGTCACATTTTATGCTTTGCTTAAGAAGTTACTCTCAGGCTCATTAATGGAAGGTTTATCACAATACAACATGTGCTGAAGAGGGGCATGCACCTATGGATGTGTTGATAGGTAATATCTGTTATCACTATCAGGTCTGTCTGTTCTGGTGATATTTGTGAATCTTGCTGCTTGTTGCTTCCAGCATGTGATGGTTTCTGTTACTGGTTACTTCTGTAACTTGTTGGGTTTTGTTTACTGTTGAGACAACAGTTATTGGTAACACCACCATCTTCATGTGGAGTTATTGGTTGCTATTACGATTGTGCCTTTTGTTTCACTGTTTGCATCTATTTGATAACTCGCTATGTTTTTCAGTCTACTTTTGTGCTTCTGTTGTCTCCTTTCCGAGTAATTAAATTGTTGCTCTTAGCTTCTATAACATAAGCCATAAAAGTTTGATTATTTATGGATATTAGAAAATCAGTTATTAAATGTTTTCAATTTGATTTGGTGGGTTAAGCTATTTGCAGAATACATGTTGTAAGATGTATCTGTGTCAGATGTTGTTAGACATGGTAGTGATGGAAACAAGATCTCCAGCCAGAGCACAAAACCAGCTCTCCATTTTACACTGCTATTGTATTCAGTATGTGCATTCATAGGCCTGGCCTCCAGGGCGACGTGGTCAAACTGTCTTGTTTTACCGTGAAACAGTCCGCGAGTGTATATCACACTGAGAGCCAGAATCTTGTCGAGCTGACTAGTTTCACTTCTCACTTTCATTGATTCAATCAATGTATTTTTAGTTTTACTGTAGTTTCTCCAATCTAATTTCTCATCATTACCATCTTGCATGCCAGTTTTTTATCTCCACATCTTCTAATCTCCAACAGAATGTATACATTCATATGCTGCTCTCTTTCATTCTCTCCACAGCATCAGATATCCATATCTGTTAATCTCTATATTTCTTGTCGATATACTGAGACTAGCCAGAAAAATGCAGCAAAATCTTCTTCACTGGCCTCTAGGATGCTGCTTCCATCGACAATGAACAGTATTTTTCTTGGAGGACTTTTATGTTGGCATTCTGGTGACGGCATTATGTACAGTGAAATGCTTTTAGATCTGTCCGCGGTTGATTGTAGCGTGAATTGCATGTTAGGAAAAATGGCAGCTGGCTTTGTCGCAAAACGGACTAGTTTGCCTTATGCAGTAATGTGTGGCTGCTGGTTTTCTAGTGACTGCCGCTTCCATCGACAATGAACTGTATTTGTCATGGAGGACTTTTGGTTGGCATTCTGGCGACAGCATTGTGTACAGTAAAATGCTTTTACACCTGTCGGCTGTTGTTTGTAGTGTGAACTGCATGTTTGAAATCATCACGGCCGGCTTTGTCGCAGAACTTACTGGCTGCTGTTTTTTTTAGTGACTGCCGCTTCTTTTGAAGATGAACTGTACTTTTTGTGGAGGACTTTTGTGTTGACATTTTGGCGGCAGCATTATGCACAGTGTACCTGTGCGGACTGTTGGCTTGCAGAGACTCCTGTTTGTTCTACTTTTAACATGGGGCAGTGAGGAGCATTTTATGTGATATTCACTGGCACAGGAACGAAGCATAATGGGGACGACCTGTTGCTGTGAAGTTGTAACTAACCATAACTAGCTAGCTAGCTAGCTAACTAACTAACTAACTAACTAACAAACAAACATGTCTTTCATTCTAGGATGTGAGTCTGGCACTTCACTGCCTTCTCTCTCTATTTCCACAATATTTCTTTTATTACAATATGCTCTTCTCATAATATGACTAAATATGATGACTGCCTGTTTCTTATGTTTTAGATAAGTGTCTTAGCCTCTTTCATAACTCTGACACTACTCATCTTCAACATTCCCCTATAAAACCAAATTTCTTCAACTTCAGAGGATATTTTGCTTTATTTACTAATTTTCCAGGATTCATAATCATATGTTAAAATTGGTTCCATTTAACACTCAAGAATTATTTTTTCTAACTTCCAATGACTTATTGCATATGATATACTTCATTTTATAAAATGCAGTTTTCTGTTTTTGTTTGTTCCATTTTGTTCAGTATTTCTGACATACATATACCATTTGTTGTTACCAATGTACTGAAACACTTGAATTTCTCTTCCTACCCCAAAATAATACCACATATTGTAATTGTACAATTGGGCATGATCCATTTCTTTGCTACAGTATTTTACGGAGTATAAGACGCACTTTTTTCTTTAAAAAATTGCCTCCAAAATTCAGGTGCGTCTTATATTCGAAATTAATATAAAAATTCCAGTGTCTGATTTAAAATTCCTGCCAGTCTTAAAAATGGCCATATATTCGATGCCGCGGGAAACTTATCTCTATCTGGCAACATTGTATTCAACTGGCAGCAGCAGTGCACCGATGCGACGAACATGAGTTGCGGGGATTCACAAGCTTGCTAACACTGTCTCCTTCCCGCCCCGCCATCACAAACCCAGAACATTGTCTAGCCTATGATGCCTCATTGCAGTCTACGGTGCCAGGGAACTTGACTTGAAAGTGATTTGTGTTATCGGTAACAGTACAGTATTTTTGTTAGTAGCTAGTTTCGCAATGGAAAAAAATAAAAGGTATTCATATGATCATATAAATTGAAAGTAATAGCAGAAGAATATGGAAACAGAGCAGCTGAGTGGCATTTTGGCCCTCCACCAACAGCTTGCTGTTATTCCGGGAGGACTTACTTCACAATTGCAACCTCTTGATGTCTCGATAAATAAACCATTTAAAGTGTATATGAGAGAGGAATGGAACAAATGGATGAAACCCAACATGAATTCACACCGACCTACAATCAAACAAGTGTGTCAGTGGATAAAACAGTTGTGGTCTAGAGTGAGAGAAGATATTATTGTTAAATCTTTCAAGAAGTGTGGCATAAGTAACGCTCTCGATGGCAGTGAAGACCATCTTATATATGAAGAGGACAACGATGAAGAAGAAGAAGAAGAAGAAAGTTCAGATGACGATTTTCAGGGATTTTAAAGGTCAGTTCGGTTTTATAAACTAAGAATTTTTTTTTTTAGTCTGGCTTTGCAATCTAATAATAAAAATGGTAAAAATTTTTTTTTTTTTTTAAATTGCTTAAAAATTAAGGTGTGTCTTATAGTCCGTAGCATCTTATAGTCCATAAAATACATCATTTCCATTACATTTTCTTTTTTTAATTCGAACTGAGGCACTTTTTCACTATCAACAACTTCTATATCAATCAATACTTGTCTGTAATTCTGACACATGTATGCAGGATAGAAATAGATGCCATGTTAAGTAACTCACTTCCTTACTTCCATCATCTTGTCACTGCCCAGGAAGGTTAACCTGGTCAACAAATGCCCGCAGAAGTCGGATGTGTCGGCCTAACGGCGCAAGAACGCACTCTGTTGTAAATAGGCACAACGTAACCACGTCCACAAAAAAACTCTGGATGAACGCAGAAGAAGAAGATCTTGTCACTGTACATCTCTCATGGAGCAGCAGATTTACTGAAACAGGCAAGATGCTATACACAACCTGCTCAAGAACAACTTTACAGCAACAAAAGAAACCTGTTGAGACTCCTATCTTTATCAGAAAGATGGACATGGTGTTCTCAGGGTGAATGCACAAGAATAAAATAATATGTAAGAAACTGATGATGACTTATAATAGTAGAACATTACATATCTTGTATCCAGGCAAGTTAGTGAAGAAAACGAACACAGCGTCCATGTTTGCTCATCTCTATCATTGTCTGTCTCTGGTGGGATCACACAGGTACTTACAGTTTGAAGGAGAAATGCAAGAGAATATTCTAGTTCAGAAGATTGATTCAGTACAAGTAGCTGGAGTAGAGTTGGACCAGCAAGGTCAGTATAAATGATGGTTAGTGTGTGGCTACCCTGGTAGCATGTGAGAGTTAGTGTTTGTTGTGCTTACTGCAATCATTTGTTCACTTCATTTTATTTGTTTATATAGTATGCGCCTTGATAGATGATAGTTTGTTACATTGTGCTTCAAAAGGTTTAACTACAACCCATGGCAGTAGTGAATGTGACTGATAAGGCCATGGACAGACAGAAAAACCAATGACCAAGTCCTCCAAGAAACAAATGAAAATCGAACACTAATTAGAGAAATTAGGCATAGACAGTCAAGATTTTTTGGACATGTTATGAGAAGAAATAAATTAGAGAACTTGGTGACAACTGGCAAGACCGAGGGAAAGAGATCAAGGGGAAGACAGAGAAGTAAGTACCTGGATGGCTTGGCCATGTGGCATGGTCAGACGAGAACACTGGGCTGATCCACGACTCTGGTGATTGAGTGAAATGGCGAATCATGACTGCCAACACTTACCGGTATGGCACGTTATGGATGGATGGAGTACGCACCTGAAAAAATACAGCAGTCTTCATCTATTGGCAGTAAGATTAACAAAATCATCAGTCTGAACACTGCTTGGACAGACAGCTTTGATTGTCTCAGCCCATATGACAACTGTACTGGCATACATCAACAGTGCTACTATGAGGTGTAACAGTAGTTTTATATTTGTGTGCAGCTGGTATTTGTATGTGCAGTTATCTCTAAGCTTCATGGATTCAACTCATCTGGATCCTGTAAGGATTTTGTGCTGTGCTTCACAGAAAGACTAACTTCTGGTCATGGCTGTGGTCTACACCCACCCTCCCTCTCAGACAAAACGTGGGTGTTTACAAGTGATTATTGGCATCTTTATTGACAGGTTGGGACTGTGCTGTCATAGTCGGTTCATTTATCAAGACATCCATCTTACTTGACTTTCCTGTAGTGGCTGTGTTGATTTGTGTGGCTCTGGAGTCAGATAGAAACTAGATATTCAACACTTTCTGGAAACTGTCTGGGAAGAATAAGCAGTGAGGAAGGGAGCTAGTCACCCCATTTCTTTATACAGTGATCTAGTATATGTGACAGCGTTACATATCAGGCTTCTGTGGTAGTATTTGCTGTGAGATATCTTCAACAGCTGGAGTATCCTGAGTCATTTACCATGTCAATTGTGACATGGCTTGACAGTGGGCAGCCATGGTAGCACAGTGGCTATCATGCTTCCCTGCCAACCTGTAGTCATGTGTTTGAATCCCCCATCAAAGTGCATTTTTACAATTGACTGGGCTTCCAAGTTGGCACAGACTACAATGAGCATCAGGAAATGTCCTGGCAAGTTCAAGCGGCAGGAGTAACAATGATTACAATACCCATTGAGTGCCAGTTGGTTTACACATATAGGGAATTTACCGTCAGGTTAGGAAGAGCATTCTTGACAAGGCCCTTGTACTACAAGTAAAGTGGTGTTCCTTGTCTCTGCTATTCAGCTTGCTCATCGCTCACCAAGATCTGCTTCCTGTAAATAAATATCAATGTGTTTGAGGTATGCTGTTTGTAGGTAGTCTTGATACATGACCAAATCATTTGACTCACTATTAGGTCAGATCGATCGCTGACATTGTGTTAACTTGCTTCCTGGTGTCATCAGTTCTGATCTGTTCTCACTTTGTCACTTTCAGTATTATTTGCAGACATTGAATTGTTCACAGAAATCTCTGGCATCCATTGCCGGATGGTGAGAGTAAACAGATCTGCTATGAGGCAACAAATATTCTTGCTTGCTGTTGTGAACTAGGGAACTGTATAGTTGGTTACAGAAATATTTTAAAATCGATATGTTCTTCATGATCTTTGAATTTTTGTTTACCTAACTGATTCTCCACTTCACTAACAATTACATCTAATCACCATCAAAAATTGTAAAAAATGACTCACAAAATTGACATAATTCTTCAATCCAGCATGATGATAAATTTTATGTTCGCTATAATAGTTACGCCGGTCTCCCTGGTCTAGATTTTACACAACTTTCTCCATAATCTCGTATACTCTTGTGAAGTGACGTGACGTGCGTGAGAAATGGTGGCGGTTCTCTCCGCGTCGGTAACTTACAGGGTATGAGAGCCGGTCGCTCAGAAAGCAGTGGCAAACTACTGAGTGTAATCTTGCCTAGTACATCAACAACAGCTGAAAAATGCTGATGTTGACTGCAACGTCCTGTAAGGGATATGGAAAAAAAAAATAGTTACATGGACATTGTAAAAATATGCTACTGTGCTGTTCTCAAAAGCTGTGGCTCCTACACTTGGGAATTACCGTGATTGTTAGGCGATGATTATTTTTATAGGACATGTTACATAAACCTCTTGGGCACAAATGCTACAAATGGTTGTACACTCATGTTTCATAAATTAAAGTGACTAACAGTCTACCAGAGAGAATACTTAAGTATATTACAAGCTTGCATGTTAAACAGTTTCAGTTATTTAATTATGCGCTAAGGTTTTTAATATCTTTTTTCCGATGTTCACCTCAGTGGGCCTCAATTAACTCCCTAAAAATAAAATACACAAAAAGTGTTATCAGCAGAATAAAGTTCTGTTACAAATAGTAAACTGGAAAAAAAAGTATTCCTTATGAATTAAATATAAAATTGATGCCAGTGAACCCACATCATTGTCCAGAAGGAGAGACTCTTAAGTAAGAACTGGCACAGCCTGACTCGAGAGGCACATTGGGAGAACGAGGGACCACGTCAACCAACACAGAACTGGCAATATTAGCCGCTACACGCAGATGCATATTGGGGGGGGGGGGGGGGGGGGGGTGCAAGGGTGATAGCCCAACAGATAACAGATGAATATTAAAATTAATCTTTACCCTGTTAAATTGCATGTGAATGAAGGTGGGTGTCTCAAGTTAATTGTCTTACGTATAAGGGGATTGTAATTGTTTCTTGGCTGTTATAAAAGGAAATCAAGACTTGGAAAATGTCAGGGAACACTGTTCTGTATCATAGCCATCAGGAAGGTACTTGTCAGAACTTGTACACTTGATACCAGAACAATGGGTATCCTTCTCATAAGAACACTTTTGTTGTATGGAGCACATAATCTCGACAGATGTCAGTGTCACATTGAATAAATAAGCACCCAGCTGCTCTATTGGTTCTGATGTTCATTGAATAAATAAGCACCCAGCTGCTCTATTGGTTCTGACGTTCAAACAGTTCAGATTACAGTTACACATAAGTAAGCTTCTCGTAGACATTCATCATTTTAACAGGTTATATGCCCGGCCTTCAATAAGTTAGTTGCATATCCTTTACAGGAGGTAGCAGTAAACCTCAGCATTTCTTGACTGTTCGTAATTCATGGACAAGTTTACATTTGGTAGTTTGCCATTGCTTTCTGAATGACCGGCACCCATACCATTTCATAAAAAAACCGACGTAAAGCAGTCTGCTGCCAAATCGCCCACAGCTGTGAATGCGGGTATGTGGGATTACGAACTGAATCCGTAACCCTTTCACCACGGACCTTCATTAAACACTACCAGTAAAGACTCCTTTAAATTTCCATCGTAACAGTTCCTTCAGTGCACTCTTGTGTAATACAAAGTAAGAGACCTTTTAACATGCCATGGGGCATAATGGGTACATGGTGCTAGCCCCATATTTTCACAGACCAATCGGCTTAGCCCCATATTTTCACAGACCAATCGGCTTAGCCCCATATTTTCACAGACCAATCGGATTAGCCCTGTACTTTCACAGACCAATCGGCTTAGCCCCGTACTTTCACAGACCAATTGGCTTAGCCCCATATTTTCACAGACCAATCGGCTTAGCCCCATATTTTCACAGACCAATCGGCTCTGGATAGGAGATGTGGTCAATGTTACGCTGGCCAGCTCTACTTCCCAGGACATTTCTGCTACCCATGTTAGGCTGGCAGCCCAGGGAAATTTTGATACAAATTTACGTTGTTGTAGATTTGGGCCAGCAGGCTACCACAGTTCCCTGTCTAATTCTTAAGGCTTCTTTTTTGTGTGTGCAGAAGTCTGGGAGAAAGCCATGATATGGCATCACAACTGTCATTGAAGAATAATTTTCTAACACATAAATAACCAAACACTTCTAACTTACTTTTTGAATACACCCGAAGAAAAACTGTTGCTTTTCTTTAGTACTTTGTATCCTGTATTTTTCCTTAACTTTCTATAATCTAAACTAAAAATTATATCATTACTTAACAAATAACTACTGTTTCATCCTAAATTCCCTTAAATACATTTCTTTGTCTCTTCCTGTTTAGATAGCTTATTATCTATCTTCCCTTATGACTAACTATCTGTCTTCTTCTGTAACCATTTAACTGTCTTTTCATATTCCCCTATAACCCTGCACCATGATCATATTTGTATTTGTCCCATAAGTTTGTTGGTTGTCATCTTTTGTCCATTTACATCAGTATAGTTATGGTGATGGCAGACTTGATTTGTTTGATTCCACTTCTAAGGCAACCGGGTTGGCAATGGAATTTGTATCCAGTACTTGGACTGTGTTGGCAAGTTCATGATTCTGAAAATGAATGTTGATCAAACGTCTTCTCGGAAGGAGCAGAGTATGAACTGGGTGACAGCAATGTTGAAGGTGAATGTTGACCGTCTTCTGAGAGCATAGTTTCTTACATCACATTAGTGAAGCTCAGTGCAACATTGTATCATGGTTCTCTTGATCTGTCTATGTCTACTGGGAGCACAGTTTCTTACATCACATTAGTGAAGCTCAGTGCAACATTGTATCATGGTTCTCTTGATCTGTCTATTTCCCTATAATTAACTTTTGTCTTGTCACTAATGTATTCTATTTTTCTCTGACTAACATTATCTTTTTCTGTGAACCTTTTTCTATTCTCATAGAATTAAATTTCTCTATTGATCCTTTAACTATTTGATTGTACCCTAAGAAATACTTTCTCTCTTCCATTAAATCTAACTTTTCATTTCTCCGCCATAAGTCTCCCTTTGACTGTTTCTAGCTGTTTCCTTAAATACATTTCTTTGTCTCTTCCTGTTTAGATAGCTTATTATCTATCTTCCCTTATGACTAACTATCTGTCTTCTTCTGTAACCATTTCACTGAATTTTCATCTTCCCCTATAACTGTCTTTCTAAATACTTTCTCTCTTCCATTAAATCTAACTTTTCATTTCTCCGCCATAAGTCTCCCTTTGACTGTTTCTAGCTGTTTCCTTAAATACATTTCTTTGTCTCTTCCTGTTTAGATAGCTTATTATCTATCTTCCCTTATGACTAACTATCTGTCTTCTACTGTAACCATTTCACTGTCTTTTCATATTCCCCTATACCTGTCTTCCCCAGTAACTATTCTCATTCATTTCTTCCCCAGTAACTAGTCTTGTTCTTTTTTTCCCCAGTAACTATTCTTGTTCATTTCTTCCCCAGTAACTAGTCTTGTTCATTTCTTCCCCAATAACTATTCTTGTTCATTTCTTCCCATGTGACTATTCTTTTCATTTCTACCTCAGTAACTATTGTTCATTTCTTCCCCAGTAACTATACTCATTCATTTCTTCCCCAGTAACTAGTCTTGTTCATTTCTTCCCCAATAACTATTCTTGTTCATTTCTTCCCATGTAACTATTCTTGTTAATTTCTTCCCATGTAACTATTCTTGTTAATTTCTTCCCATGTAACTATTCTTGTTAATTTCTTCCCATGTAACTATTCTTGTTCATTTCTTCCTCAGTAACTATTCTTGTTCATTTCTTCCCCAGCAACTATTCTTGTTCATTTCTTCCCCAGCAACTATTCTTGTTCATTTCTTCCCATGTGACTATTCTTGTTCATTTCTTCCCCAGCAACTATTCTTGTTCATTTCTTCCCCAGTAACTATTCATGTTCATTTCTTCCCATGTGACTATTCTTGTTCATTTCTTTCCCAGCAACTATTCTTGTTCATTTCTTCCCCAGCAACTATTCTTGTTCATTTCTTCCCCAGTAACTATTCATGTTCATTTCTTCCTCAGTAACTATTGTTCATTTCTTCCCCAGTAACTATTCTCATTCATTTCTTCCCCAGTAACTATTCTTGTTCATTTCTTCCCCAGTAACTAGTCTTGTTCATTTCTTCCCCAATAACTATTCTTGTTCATTTCTTCCCCAGTAACTATTCTTGTTCATTTCTTCCCATGTGACTATTCTTGTTCATTTCTTCCCCAGTAGCTATTCTTGTTCATTTCTTCCCCAGTAACTATTCTTGTTCATTTCTTCCCCAGTAACTATTCTTGTTCATTTCTTCCCATGTGACTATTCTTGTTCATTTCTTCCCATGTGACTATTCTTGTTCATTTCTTCCCCAGTAACTATTCTTGTTAATTCTTCTTCTTCGTTCATCCGGAGTTTTTTTTTTCGGTCGTGATTGTGTTGTGCCTGTTTACAGCAGAGCTGCATTCTTGCGCCGTTAGGCCGACACATCCGACTTCTGCGGGCATTTGTTGACCGGGTTAACCTTCCCGGGATTCTTGTTAATTTCTTCCCCAGCAACTATTCTTGTTCATTTCTTCCCCAGCAACTATTCTTGTTCATTTCTTCCCCAATAACTATTCTTGTTCATTTCTTCCCCAGTAACTATTCTTGTTCATTTCTTCCCCAGAAACTATTGTTCATTTCTTCCCCAATAACTAATCTTGTTCATTTCTTCCCATGTGACTATTCTTGTTCATTTCTTCCCCAGTAACTATTCTTGTTCATTTCTTCCCCAGTAACTATTCATGTTCATTTCTTCCCCAGTAACTATTCTTGTTCATTTCTTCCCCAGTAACTAGTCTTGTTCATTTCTTCCCCAATAACTATTCTTGTTCATTTCTTCCCCAGTAACTATGCTTGTTCATTTCTTCCCATGTGACTATTCTTGTTCATTTCTTCCCCAGTAACTATTCTTGTTCATTTCTTCCCCAGTAACTATTCTTGTTCATTTCTTCCCCAGTAACTATTCTTGTTCATTTCTTCCCCAGTAACTATTCTTGTTCATTTCTTCCCATGTGACTATTCTTGTTCATTTCTTCCCATGTGACTATTCTTGTTCATTTCTTCCCCAGTAACTATTCTTGTTAATTTCTTCCCCAGCAACTATTCTTGTTCATTTCTTCCCCAGTAACTATTCTTGTTAATTTCTTCCCCAGAAACTATTGTTCATTTCTTCCCCAGAAACTATTGTTTATTTCTTCCCCAATAACTAATCTTGTTCATTTCTTCCCATGTGACTATTCTTGTTCATTTCTTCCCCAGCAACTATTGTTCATTTCTTCCCCAATAACTATTCTTGTTCATTTCTTCCCCAGTAACTATTCTTGTTCATTTCTTCCCCAGAAACTATTGTTCATTTCTTCCCCAATAACTATTCTTGTTCATTTCTTCCCCAATAACTATTCTTGTTCATTTCTTCCCCAGTAACTATTCTTGTTCATTTCTTCCCCAGAAACTATTGTTCATTTCTTCCCCAATAACTATTCTTGTTCATTTCTTCCCCAATAACTATTCTTGTTCATTTCTTCCCCAATAACTATTCTTGTTCATTTCTTCCCCAGTAACTATTCTCATTCATTTCATCCCCAGTAACTATTCTTGTTCATTTCTTCCCCAGCAACTATTCTTGTTCATTTCTTCCCCAGTAACTATTCTTGTTCATTTCTTCCCCAGTAACTATTCTTGTTCATTTCTTCCCCAGAAACTATTGTTCATTTCTTCCCCAATAACTAATCTTGTTCATTTCTTCCCATGTGACTATTCTTGTTCATTTCTTCCCCAGCAACTATTGTTCATTTCTTCCCAATAACTATTCTTGTTCATTTCTTCCCCAGTAACTATTCTTGTTCATTTCTTCCCCAGAAACTATTGTTCATTTCTTCCCCAATAACTATTCTTGTTCATTTCTTCCCCAATAACTATTCTTGTTCATTTCTTCCCCAATAACTATTCTTGTTCATTTCTTCCCCAGTAACTATTCTCGTTCATTTCATCCCCAGTAACTATTCTTGTTCATTTCTTCCCCAAAAACTATTCTTGTTCATTTCTTCCCCAAAAACTATTCTTGTTCATTTCTTCCCCAGCAACTATTCTTGTTCATTTCTTCCCCAGTAACTATTCTTGTTCATTTCTTCCCCAGTAACTATTCTTGTTCATGTCTTCCCCAGTAACTATTCTTGTTCATTTCTTCCCCAGCAACTATTCTTGTTCATTTCTTCCCCAGCAACTATTCTTGTTCATTTCTTCCCATGTAACTATTCTTATCTTACGTAACTACTTTCTGTGTGTATTCCCTGTCAACCATTTTCTGCTCTCAGGAAGTCTTTCATAACTGATATCTGCTATGCAGCAGTGACTTTTCTGTTTCCCCTCTACTCACATTGCCATTGTATTTAATATTCACACGCCTACACCTGTCCTTCTTATTCTTGCAGGTGAAAGTTCATGTCGTAGCTGATTTGTTTTACTGATTACTGCTGATTTTATGTTATCTGGAATCATGCATTGTGTATATATAGGCTAGGTTAGGAAAGCATCAGTGGAAAGGGCAGAGATAATCTCTGTAACTCATAAAGCTGTGACCTTAGTCCATAGTATCTGCTATGGGATCACAATTTAAGCTGGATAATACAGATGATAAGTAATCTTGATCATTTCACATTATATGCAAATGGCAGGGTTTGAGTATACATGATGGTGGAGTAGTCTTGACATATCACATTATATAGAGATGGTAGGGTAGTCTTGACATATCACATTATATAGAGATGGTAGGGTAGTCTTGACATATCACATTATATAGAGATGGTAGGTAGTCTTGACATATCACATTATATAGAGATGGTAGGGTAGTCTTGACATATCACATTATATAGAGATGGTAGTAGTAGTCTTGACATATCACATTATATAGAGATGGTAGGGTAGTCTTGACATATCACATTATATAGAGATGGTGGAGTTGTCATAACATATCACATTATATACGGATGGTGGAGTTGTCATAACATATCACATTATATACGGATGGTGGAGTTGTCATAACATATCACATTATATACAGACGGTGGAGTTGTCATAACATATCACATTATATACGGATGGTGGAGTTGTCATATCACATTATATACGGATGGTGGAGTTGTCATAACATATCACATTATATACGGATGGTGGAGTTGTCATAACATATCACATTATATACGGATGGTGGAGTTGTCATAACATATCACATTGTATACGGATGGTGGAGTTGTCATAACATATCACATTATATAAAGATGGTGGAGTTGTCATAACATATCACATTATATATGGATGGTGGAGTTGTCATAACATATCACATTATATACAGTTGGTGGAGTTGTAATAACATATCACATTATATACTGATGGTGGGGTATAAGTATACATGATAGAATGGTATTGAATATCAGATTATTTACGGATGATGGAGTTGACATAACATATCACATTATATATGGAAGGTGGAGTTGACATAACATATCACATTATATGTAGATGGTGGAGTTGTCATGACATATCACATTATATACAGATGGTGTGTATTTATTTTTTTAAATTTTTTTTTTGCTCTTGCTCACTCAAACATAGTCCATATACACGTCTTCTAGTAATACTGAACTGAATTTTGCATGTGGATTAGCTTTCCCTATTATCAATGTCCCTTGTTATCAGGTGAACCCACTCCAACTTCACAGGACGATAGGTCAACATTTTAGTCCAGCGGTCCAGGGGAGGGGTTGAACCCCTTACCTCGGCATCCGCACACCAGATGTTTAAGAACACGCAATCTTATACATTCGGCCATGCTGACCTACCGAATGGTTGGATATCAGTATACATGATTATATGGTATTGACATATCACATTATATACAAACGGTGGAGTAGTCTTGACGTATCACATTATATACAGATGGTAGAGTTTGAGAAGCAGTTCTATGTGGTGGATTAGTGTCACATTATATACAGATGGTAGAGTTTGAGAAGCAGTTCTATGTGGTTTATCACCCCAGTTTTATCAAAATTTTTTTTTTTTATGTCTCGATATTTCATATTTTACAGGCATTCAGGCTTGTACAGGAATCTCGGAAGTGAAGACCTCCTCCTGGCCACTGTTGAACATGTTACGGAGTCTCTACAGTATTTACTCCCAGTTCTAATCACTGTGATATGGACATATTTTTGGTTTCAAGATTGTATATTTTATCCTGGGCACTATTGACGATTCATAGCAGTATTCGTTATAGAGAACACTTACTGTACGTAGTGTTCCATCATCGTTATCATGTTCCCTGTCACCTGGCATAGGTGTTCATGTCCCTCCACAGATCTCAGTCCTTGGTGTCGTGGATCAACTCTGCTGATGATATTCCTCCATGCAACACAATTCACATCAGAGAGGTGTCTACTCTCCATGCCCACTCATGTCACAACTGTCCAGCTTGACCTTCACTATTGAGAACTTTAATACTTGTTACAGTGGAGAAGCCAAAGACTGTTTGTTGCACTTATTGTTCCTGAAAAAGGTCAGTGTGGCTGAGAGGGTTAAACACTGGCACTTAAACTTTCTCTGTGGGCAGCATTGTAGTGGGTTCATTTCACACACTTCATTGTAGCAGCTACCAGATGAATGTACCGGTATGGTTCTAGGACCAGCCTTATGTAGCAGCTACCAGATGAATGTACTGGTATGGTTCTAGGACCAGCCTTATGTAGCAGCTACCAGATGAATGTGCCGGTATGGTTCTAGGACCAGCCTTATGTAGCAGCTACCAGATGAATGTACCAGTATGGTTCTAGGACCAGCCTTATGTAGCAGCTACCAGATGAATGTGCCGGTATGGTTCTAGGACCAGCCTTATGTAGCAGCTACCAGATGAATGTACCAGTATGGTTCTAGGACCAGCCTTATGTAGCAGCTACCAGATGAATGTACCGGTATGGTTCTAGGACCAGCCTTATGTAGCAGCTACCAGATGAATGTACCGGTATGGTTCTAGGACCAGCCTTATGTAGCAGCTACTAAGATGAATGTGCCGGTATGGTTCTAAGACCAGCCTTATGTAGCAGCTACCAGATGAATGTACATGTACCGGTATGGTTCTAGGACCAGCCTTATGTAGCAGCTACCAGATGAATGTGCCGGTATGGTTCTAGGACCAGCCTTATGTAGCAGCTACCAGATGAATGTACCAGTATGGTTCTAGGACCAGCCTTATGTAGCAGCTACCAGATGAATGTACCGGTATGGTTCTAGGACCAGCCTTATGTAGCAGCTACTAAGATGAATGTGCCGGTATGGTTCTAAGACCAGCCTTGTGTAGCAGCTACCAGATGAATGTACATGTACCGGTATGGTTCTAGGACCAGCCTTATGTAGCAGCTACTAGATGAATGTACCGGTATGGTTCTAGGACCAGCCTTATGTAGCAGCTACCAGATGAATGTACATGTACCGGTATGGTTCTAGGACCAGCCTTATGTAGCAGCTACCAGATGAATGTACCAGTATGGTTCTAGGACCAGCCTTATGTAGCAGCTACTAGATGAATGTACCGGTATGGTTCTAGGACCAGCTTTATGTCGCAGCTACCAGATGAATGTACCGGTATGGTTCTAGGACCAGCCTTATGTAGCAGCTACCAGATGAATGTACCGGTATGGTTCTAGGACCAGCCTTATGTAGCAGCTACCAGCCTTATGTAGCAGCTACTAAGATGAATGTGCCGGTATGGTTCTAAGACCAGCCTTATGTAGCAGCTACCAGATGAATGTACATGTACCGGTATGGTTCTAGGACCAGCCTTATGTAGCAGCTACCAGATGAATGTGCCGGTATGGTTCTAGGACCAGCCTTATGTAGCAGCTACCAGATGAATGTACATGTACCGGTATGGTTCTAGGACCAGCCTTATGTAGCAGCTACCAGATGAATGTACCAGTATGGTTCTAGGACCAGCCTTATGTAGCAGCTACTAGATGAATGTACCGGTATGGTTCTAGGACCAGCTTTATGTCGCAGCTACCAGATGAATGTACCGGTATGGTTCTAGGACCAGCCTTATGTAGCAGCTACCAGATGAATGTACCGGTATGGTTCTAGGACCAGCCTTATGTAGCAGCTACCAGATGAATGTACCGGTATGGTTCTAAGACCAGCCTTGTGTAGCAGCTACCAGATGAATGTACCTGTATGGTTCTAGGACCAGCCTTATGTAGCAGCTACCAGATGAATGTGCCGGTATGGTTCTAGGACCAGCCTTATGTAGCAGCTACCAGATGAATGTACCGGTATGGTTCTAGGACCAGCCTTATGTAGCAGCTACCATATGAATGTACCGGTATGGTTCTAGGACCAGCTTTATGTAGCAGCTACCAGATGAATGTACCGGTATGGTTCTAGGACCAGCCTTATGTAGCAGCTACCATATGAATGTACCGGTATGGTTCTAGGACCAGCCTTATGTAGCAGCTACCAGATGAATGTACCGGTATGGTTCTAGGACCAGCCTTATGTAGCAGCTACCAGATTATTTTCAGGAAATTTTCTGAGATGGGAAGTTGATGTAGAAGGTAACTGGCCACTAACCTCATGATGCCATGGTCTCGAATCTATGGAGACCTAACAGTTGATACCTGAATGACAGTATCTGCATTGAACTTGTTGTTATGTAATCCAGATGCAGCTCTGCATTTTGTTTTACTTTTCATGTGTGTATGACCATTTACCCTTTGACCCCGGAGATGCCAGTATATCAGTTCCAGCATATTTTTTTTTCATAATACACGTGTTTTATTTTCTGTTGCTTCACTGTGGGTGATCATGCCTGATACTTTTATGGAAGGCTGATAACGTTGAACAGTACAGTGACGTTTATACAAGATACATCATTGTAGATGTAGACAATACATTTCCAGCACACAGTAGAAGAAGAATTGACCAATCACTGCCTTACCTTGAATAGAATGATGGTGGAGTTGTAAACAGTGCTGTCTGTGCTCAGTAGCTCAGATAAATGTGCACTCTTTAAGTTTGATTTTCTCCATGAATTTCACAATTGATGAGACAGTAAACAGTGCTGACAGTACTAGCTACTGAAAACATGGTGAATCTAATCTGTTTATGTCACATGAACTGTTGCCAGATGCTAGAAAATAGTTGTGAAATACACTAGCACCCCTCAAGGTGTGGGAAATTGGTCTATAAAATATGAGGCTAGCACCCATCAAGGTATGGGAAATTGGTCTATAAAATATGGGGCTAGCACCCCCTCAAAATGTGGGAAATTGGTCTATAAAATATGGAGCTAGCCTCCATCAAGGTGTGGGAAATTGGTCTATAAAATATGAGGCTAGCACCCATCAAGGTGTGAGAAATTGGTCTATAAAATATGGGGCTAGCACCCCCTCAAAATGTGGGAAATTGGTCTATAAAATATGGGGCTAGCACCCATCAAGGTATGGGAAATTGGTCTATAAAATATGGGGCTAGCACCCATCAAGGTGTGGGAAATTGGTCTATAAAATATGGGGCTAGCACCTCTAAACATGTTGGAAATTGGTCTATAAAATATGGGGCTAGCACCCCTCAAGGTGTGGGAAATTGGTCTATAAAATATGAGGCTAGCACCCCTCAAAGTGTGGGAAATTGGTCTATAAAATGTATGGCTAGCACCCCTCAAGGTGTGAGAAATTGGTCTATAAAATATGGGGCTAGCCTCCATCAAGGTGTGGGAAATTGGTCTATAAAATATGGGGCTAGCACCCATCAAGGTGTGGGAAATTGGTCTATAAAATATGGGGCTAGCACCCCTCAAAATGTGGGAAATTGGTCTATAAAATATGGGGCTAGCACTCCTCATGGTGTGGGAAATTGGTCTGTAAAATGTATGGCTAGCACCCCTCAAGGTGTGGGAAATTGGTCTATAAAATATGGGGCTAGCACCCATCAAGGTGTGGGAAATTGGTCTATAAAATATGGGGCTAGCACCCCTCAAAATGTGGGAAATTGGTCTATAAAATATGGGGCTAGCACTCCTCATGGTGTGGGAAATTGGTCTGTAAAATGTATGGCTAGCACCCCTCAAGGTGTGGGAAATTGGTCTATAAAATATGGTTCTAGCACCCCTCAAGGTATGGGAAATTGGTCTATAAAATATGGGGCTAGCCTCCATCAAGGTGTGGGAAATTGGTCTATAAAATATGGGGCTAGCACCCATCAAGGTGTGGGAAATTGGTCTATAAAATATGGGGCTAGCACCCCTCAAAATGTGGGAAATTGGTCTATAAAATATGGGGCTAGCACCCCTCAAGGTATGGGAAATTGGTCTATAAAATATGAGGCTAGCCTCCATCAAGGTGTGGGAAATTGGTCTATAAAATATGGGGCTAGCACCCATCAAGGTGTGGGAAATTGGTCTGTAAAATATGGGGCTAGCACCCCTCAAAATGTGGGAAATTGGTCTATAAAATATGGGGCTAGCACTCCTCATGGTGTGGGAAATTGGTCTGTAAATGTATGGCTAGCACCCCTCAAGGTGTGGGAAATTGGTCTATAAAATATGGGGCTAGCACCCATCAAGGTGTGGGAAATTGGTCTATAAAATATGGGGCTAGCACCCCTCAAAATGTGGGAAATTGGTCTATAAAATATGGGGCTAGCACTCCTCATGGTGTGGGAAATTGGTCTGTAAAATGTATGGCTAGCACCCCTCAAGGTGTGGGAAATTGGTCTATAAAATATGGGGCTAGCACCCCACAAGGTATGGGAAATTGGTCTATAAAATACAGGCTAGCACCCTCGAGGTATGGGACATGGTTCTTTACCTTGACTTTGTTTTAACATATGTATTTATTATATTATATATTATATATTATTTTTTGCAATGGCAAAATACTGAGCGTAATCTTGCCAAGAAATCAACAATCAGCTGAAAGATGCTGATGTTGACAGCAATGTCCTGTAAAGGATATGCAAACAATTTAATTTATTCGTTATGACTGAAGACATTCTTTTCTTACCGACAGTTTCCATATTGTGGATTTAATTTTATCAGTTAGACTTAACTGTTATTTATAAGGTTCCTTTTTATCTTTAATTGTTTGTTATTTTGACTAACACTGATGTATAAATTGCATGTTTATATAGTATTGTTGTTTGCACAACTTGTGCAGTCACAAATGCACACATTAATACGGTTAACTTTGTATACTTCAGTTTGCACCAGTGCCATCACCAACACTTTGTGTATTCTGTCAGTTAGACAAGATGGTCATGTGTACGGTTATTTGTGTATAGCTCCAGTGTTGGATGTTTTATATAGTCACCAACACATTATAGACCTCTGGAGCAAGTTTACATAAGGACACTGTTCAACAGCCCTCCATTTGTCTTCTCACATGGTATGTGTGCCTTACTGTCTTGCTGATCAGTCAAGTAACTCATTCCTTATGGCTGATTAAAACATATTTGAGTTTGTGACTTGTTATGTATCAGTATTTTGGGGTTAGGTTTCAGATGACTATTATTTATATTAGAAGAGCTGGTGAGACGCAGTACTAGACCGGTGCTTCCAGCTTCATACAGGAGATCATTAACACTGCCTCTTCTTCCAGCCACCACTAAAGTGGTCTTTACATGTTCAAAGTTGCAAAGTCTGCCTGAATGTTTGAAACAGGACAATCAAACTTTTATACAATTAAAAACAAAACTCATCTGGGATAAATTTATTTTTAAATCAGAGGATGCTCTTAGTTATTGCATGTTGTTCTATCATCATACAGCACACAATAAAATGTGAATATCTTGTGTTTACTTTGCTTGTTTCTTTATACATGGTTTGTATTGTTGAAGTTTTGTAGTCCGTGTTCATCAGCATCATCATCATTTTGTGCCATGCTGAAAAATGTGGCCACACAATCACGTCTTAGATCCACACAATCATGTCTTGGATCCACACAATCACGTCTTGGATCAGGTCTTTGTTCTTGTACCCAAAATGTGGCCACACAATCACGTCTTGGATCAGATCTTTGTTCTTGTACCAAAAATGTGGCCACACTATCACGTCTTGGATCAGATCTTTGTTCTTGTACCCAAAATGTGGCCACACAATCATGTCTTGGATCAGATCTTTGTTCTTGTACTCAAAATATGGCCACACAATCACGTCTTGGATCAGATCTTTGTTCTTGTACCCAAAATGTGGCCACACAATCATGTCTTGGATCCACACAATCACGTCTTGGATCAGGTCTTTGTTCTTGTACCCAAAATGTGGCCACACAATCACATCTTGGATCCACACAATCACGTCTTGGATCAGGTCTTTGTTCTGGTACCCAAAATGTGGCCACACAATCACGTCTTGGATCCACACAATCATGTCTTGGATCAGGTCTTTGTTCTTGTACCCAAAATATGGCCACACAATCACGTCTTTGATCAGATCTTTGTTCTTGTGCCCAAAATGTGGCCACACAATCATGTCTTGGATCAGATCTTTGTTCTTGTACCCAAAATGTGGCCACACAATCACGTCTTGGATCAGGTCTTTGTTCTTGTACCCAAAATGTGGCCACACAATCACATCTCGGGTCAGGTCTTTGTTCTTGTACCCAAAATGTGGCCACACAATCACGTCTTGCATCAGGTCTTTGTTCTTGTACCCATTATGCCCGTGGCCCAGCCATCCTGGTATCTCTCTGGCCTTCCCTTTCCTGTGTCAATTGTGCCAGCTGTCAGTTTTCAAGCTTATTTCTTCTCATAACACGCCCTAACAATTTTGACTATGTCTAATTTCCCTAATCAGTTTACAGTTTTCATGTTTCTTGTAGGACTTTCTCTCTACGTGACTTGATGGTTGGTTGGATTTTGTGGCTAAATTTGTCTATGGGTTGGGTGGCCTAGCCCGAGCACCAGCCTGCCTTAGCCACCTCTCACGACATGCCTGATCGGGTGCAGTGTCTTGGCTTCCCTTGTGGTTCCTGATAATAAGACGACAGGTCAACATATTAGTCCAGCTGTCTGGTGTAGAGGTTGAACCACTAACCTCAGCATAAGCACACCAGATGTTTAAGAACATGCGTTCTTACCCATTTGGCCATGTGGACCTGCATCAGTGCTACTGTATGGATCAGAAACATGGGAACAACTACAAGAATGACAAATAAACTACAGTCATTCATTAACTGGTGCCTGTGCAGAACATTGGGACTGCAATGGTATAACAGAATCACCAACGTGCAGCTCATAGAAAGAACTAAACAAATCCAAGTGAACCAGGAGGTGAGGAAATGATGTTAGCATTGGATAGGACACACACTGAGGATAATATAACTAGAGACACTTGTCTGAAATCCACAAGGCAAACGAAACAGCGGGTTACATAAAAACACTTTGAGAAGAGAATTACAGACAGATGACTAATACTGGGAGGACATGAAGGGAGCAGCAGGAGATAAGATGGCCTGGCTTGGTTTGGTTGAGGGATAAAGGACAGAAGAAGGAGAAGGATTTTATATTTATTTTGCCCAGGGTATTCTTTGTATTTTTCTCAGAAACCACATGTCCACTGCCATCAGATGTTTATCAGCTTGACTGCTCATTGTCCGTTATCACTGGCACATAACAGTGGAAGTTCTATACAGCACGTCAACACTTTTTGTCCACAATCAGGACAAGAGAACAGGCCTGATCCAAGAATCTAGTGATCGTGTGAAATGGCAAACTATGACTGCCCATCCTTATCGGCACTGCACATGACGATGATGGTTGTGGCTGAAAGCTTAAACACCTGCCTCATTTACCAAGGGCCCCAGGTTCTAATCTATCTGAGGTAAAGTGACAAATTCTAAGGGTGTGTGGTAGTTGTTTGGGTTAGTGGTCTGTATTTCTTCAGCTCTGATTAAAGCCCTCATTCTTCAGCTGTGAATAAAGCAGCAATGGTACCAAGCGCAATAACATCAGTTTGTTGAGGGTAGATAAGTCTATAGGAGACCCCCACAAAATGAAACAATATATTTTAACAAAAACATCTCTACAGAAGATGGAACCAGAATACAAATAGCTTGATGTCAGTTACTATGACAATCACTATCAGTATATTGTTATTGTTTATCAGTCTAGTGGCAGCTGGACTTTCGACCATCAGCCCAGTGCAGTGTGGCTGCTAGATGAATGTGTTCACCAGCTGTTGTGTTGGTCCATGTAGTGTTTCTTTTATCTGGTTTTGCTTGAAGTGGTAGTTTAATGATGCAAACCCATAGATGCTGTCTCCCACAGCAGATGTCACAAAGTATAGATCTGACACTAGCTGTAAACACATCGACTTCATCATCTCATATGTCCGCCCTACCAGACCCACACTTAACTCCTAAACTTAGTTTCACTGAATATGTTGTGTCATGCGTTACTGCGTCAAAGCAGGCTATTTTTTTGTACATTTCTCATTAGTTGTCAACTGCCTCAATGTCTTTCAGAATGTGTTTATGTGATCTCTTCTGTGTCAGAGAGAGAGAGAGCAGAGTTAGATATAGACAGACACTAGTGACAGTAAAGACACACAATACAGTCACACAGTTCACATCTGATTTGACAGCTGGTTTGTTCAATATTTTATTTCAGAAGTGGTGAAACAACAATGCAGTAACTTTTATGAGCAGCACACTTTTGCAGGTGGAAATATCACAAATCAAACAGAACATGAATACATATGTGCACGCAGACATAATATGAGAAAGCAAACAAGGCACATTTAAATGGAAGCTTCTCGGGGAATGCTTTACAGAATCAAGTCAAATAAGCTGTAACAAAAAAGTATTGACAATTCATTTGTTGGTAAAAATATCTCTGTAAGACTTACATGCGTGTGATTGACCTTGTAGGAAAGCTGAGTGGTACCAGTGAAGCTGGTAAAAATATATATCTGAAACTTATGCGTGTGTGTGTGTGTGTGAGATTGACCTTGTAGGAAAGCTGAGTGACTTGTGCAAGCAGTGGGAAGGGAACAGTGAACCTGGAGTTAACACAGGTAGTAGTATATAGCTAAGATTGGGACAGTGTTTAGGAAACAGGTGAGAACATTTAAACTGCCACTCTGAATATTAAGAGAAATGATGCGCTTGAATCTTGTGTACAAGAGGCAGCCAAGTCAAGACCCCTTTTCACATCGTGAGACATGCTGGGTTTATGGTGCTAGCCCCATATTTCTAGACCCCTCAGCACTGGATGGGTGATGTGGTTAATATCAATCAGACAGACTGCCTGCACCGGGACATTTCCCTCAGCACTGGATGGGTGATGTGGTTAATATCAATCAGACAGGCTGTCTGTACCAGGACATTTCCCTCAGCACTGGATGGGTGATGTGGTTAATATCAATCAGACAGACTGTCTGCACCGGGATATTTCCCTCAAAACTGGATGGGTGATGTGGTTAATATCAATCAGACAGACTGTCTGTACCGGGACATTTCCCTCAACACTGGATGGGTGATGTGGTTAATATCAATCAGACAGACTGTCTGTACCGGGACATTTCCCTCAAAACTGGATGGGTGATGTGGTTAATATCAATCAGACAGACTGTCTGTACCGGGACATTTCCCTCAGCACTGGATGGGTGATGTGGTTAATATCAATCAGACAGACTGTCTGCACCGGGACATTTCCCTCAGCACTTTAGGCTGGGTCAACCTGGGAGTCCATGTCAATGAAAAAAATCCACCTCAGAAGAGATTTGAACACATGACTACTAGGCCAACGTCAGATAGTGAAAACAGAACAGCCTATACTTTATGGTGAAAAATCAACATCATAGTGCTCAAGATATACCCATAAGTTCTCAGTCTCTTCCAGCCCAAGTGTAAGGGTCAATCAAGATGCTGATTGTCCCTGTTGTGAGCCAGTTAGCTTACACATGGGAACCAACCTGGCCACCATCCATCCATCATGTGCCATGCTGATAAGCGTGGGTAGTCATGTTCTGCCATCTCACTCGATCACCAGAGTCATAGATCAGCTCACTGTTCCTGTCTCAACCATGCCATGTGGCCAAGCTATCCAGGTATTTATTTCTCTGTCTTCCCCTTGGTCTCTTCCCTTCGATCTTGCCAGTTGTCACCAAGTTCTCCAAGTAATTTCTTCTCATAACATGCCCAAAAAATGTTGACTGTCTACGTCTAATGACTCTAATCAGTTTAGGATCTTCATTTGTTTCTTGAAGGACTTGTTCATTGGTTTTTCTGAATGTCCATGGTATTCTTTGCATTTTCCTCAGAAACCACATTTCCACAGCCATCAGATGTTTTTCAACTTGACTGCTCATTGTCCACGCTTCACAACCATATACAAGTACAGGTTCTATGTATTAGGGACGTTCATTTGAAACCCGCTCCATGGCTTTATTATAAAAGTATGAAAGAAACATTAACAGGTGTACTAGAATTAAACAAAGCATTCATTTTTAATGAATTATGCACCATGGGTTGGTCAGAAGACGTTGCCGTAGGCATTCAGGCAAGCATCCCATTGCTTAGGTAGGCGGCGAATGCCGGCCGCAAAAAAAAGGATTGTGGTTGCTCACTGAACCAAGTGTTTACCACGTTCATTAGTCTGCATCTGTGTGAAATCGTTGCCCCTTGAGAGCTTTTTTTTTAATTAAGAGGTCCAAACAAATGAAAATCACATGGTGACAAATCAGGACTATAGGCTGGATGTTGCAGAATTTCCCACTTCTTCCTTGCTAATGCTTCCTGCACAATCTTTGCGACATGCAGGCGAGCATTATCGTGCAACAAAATCACACCGCAGGAAAGCATGCCGGGTCGTTTATTCTTGATGGCTTTTTGCAGCTTGTCTAAGTGTTTGCAAGATGTGGGTAGAGTTGATGTTGACACCAGTTCTTTAAAGCTGGCCAACAATAGCCCTTCATGGTAACAAAATGCGATCAACATAACCTTACCAGCGGAAACCTGTAATTTGAATTGTTTGGCTTTTGGTGATCCAGCATGCTTCCATTGAATGCTCTCTTTTGCTGCTTGGCTCAAAGTGGTCACAACATGATTCATCGCCTGCCACTATGCAGTAGAGAAATGCATCACCCTCCACTCTGTAACGCAGCAAGTGGTTCAAACACCATCCCATGCATTCCTCTTTTTGGTGGTCGGTCAACATCCGTGGTATCCCTGTGAACACACCTTCCGATACTACGGTTTCTTACGAACGACCTTTTGAAGTGTCCCAAATGACACATCAAATTCTTTTGCTATGAAACATATGCTTCAACAACGGTTCATCTGTACTGCGGCATCAATTTTGGTGATGGTATTTTTCTGTTGCAACAATATGCACTTGATCCGCCCGTTAAAGATCTGTCGTGAACTGACGTCCTTTCCGAAACATTCGTGCCCAGTCTGTCACTGTTGTCTTCGACACACATTTGTTACCGTACGCTGCCTGCATTCTTCGATGAATGTCCACTGATCGACATCCTTCAAATTAAAGAAACTGAATCACCTCTCTTTGAGCTTCTTTGGACGGATTTTGGATCAACCCGGCCATTTTCTTAACGGTGTGCTAATGCTGGGGTAACCTCTACACTGGACGGTTGGACTAAAATGTTGACTTCACATCCTTGACTTGGAGACATAAATTACTAGTACATCTGACGTCGGAGCAGGTTTGCCTGATGGAGAGGGACACTGGTAATAGGGAAAGCTAGTCCACACACAAAACTCAGTCCAGAGCTACTATAGTCAGTTTACTTTTGTCTGCCCCAATATAAAATTCTTCTTCTTCTTCTTCTGCGTTCATCCGGATTTTTTTTTCTTCCAGATGTGACTGCGTTGTACCCGTTTACAGCAGAGCTGCGTTCTTGCGCCGTTAGGCCGACACATCCGACTTCTGCGGGCATTTGTTGACCGGGTTAACCTTCCCGGATATAAAATTCCATATCTCAGTAACCAACTGAGGGAAAATGATGAGATTTAGCATATAACCTTATCATTATGTCCACCCAACAAAAAATGTTTGGTTCTGGAGATTTTACAGCAGATTTCAAAGTTTGTTTATATGCGGTATATAATTTACGGGTCAGAGATGACTTGCACATTATTAAATGCACATTATTAAATGCATTACGTCTTCACAAGAAAACATTAGCGTTGAATAGTTAATTTTCTCGTGGGACATGGGATTGGCCTTATGACAAAAGCCTCGCGTAGTGGAATGGGGCATTACTGTAAAACAAGTTCCTTAGTGAGAAATCACTAGTTTTTCACCAAAACATCAAAGAAATGTCGCCACTTTCCATGATTTAAGTTGCTTTTGGACCTATCAAAGATATATTCCTTGGGTGGGGGTAAATATAAGACGGCAGGACAAATTTCATAATGATGCAACAGACAGTTTTCAAAATAATTGATCGTGAATTAAGGCATTCATTTCTGGACAGACTATAGAAGTAGTGTGCAAGTGCTACATTTGAATTCAAATCAAGCAAGCGAAAAAAGAAAAAAAAATACCATAAACTGCAAAATATGACAGCAGCAAAAGAAACCACTGATGAGATCAGTAAAACAATCAAGAACACTAAATGGCACCATCAGGAACCTCACATTTGTGAGAAGTAGAACTGCCAGATGTAGATTATAAGTCACCTAACCAAAATAAACAGAAATACTGGAGACATAATTGTTAATTACTTAACCAAAGACTATTTAAATAATACTGCAGGTGTAATACATTGATGAGTCTAAAAATGGCAGAAGTGAAAAATTAGCAGACGTAGAATCGCACAATGAGTATCAGTAACAGCTATCAAACAATAGCTAACACATCAATAGATCAACCAAAAGCTGAAATGAGAGCAATAATAAAGGCTTTAGACATGACTGGCACATGTCCACTAGCAACAATAGCCATCCTCTCAGGTCACTGGCTACAGCACAGCCACACTTACTGTCACAGAAGAGAGCGAGACACACACATGCACGCACGCACACACACAGAAGGTAGTCCCATAGTAGAGAGAGGCACACACACAGAAGGTACTCCCTTAGTAGAGAGCGACACACAGAAGGTAGTCCCATAGTAGAGATAGACACACACACAGAAGGTAGTCCCTTAGTAGAGACACACAGAAGGTAATCCCATAGTAGAGATAGACACACACACAGAAGGTAGTCCCATAGTAGAGATAGACACACACACAGAAGGTAGTCCCATAGTAGAGATAGACACACACACAGAAGGTAGTCCCTTAGTAGACACACACAGAAGGTAATCCCATAGTAGAGATAGACACACACACAGAAGGTAGTCCCATAGTAGAGATAGACACACACACAGAAGGTAGTCCCTTAGTAGACACACACAGAAGGTAGTCCCATAGTAGAGATAGACACACACACAGAAGGTAGTCCCTTAGTAGAGACACACAGAAGGTAATCCCACAGTAGAGAGCGACACACAGAAGGTAATCCCAAAGTAGAGAGTGACACTCACAGAAGGTAGTCCCACAGTAGAGTGACACACACATAGAAGGTAGTCCCATAGTAGAGTGACACACACAGAAGGTAATCCCATAGTAGAGAGTGACACACAGAAGGTAATCCCATAGTAGAGCAACACACACACACACACACACACACAGAAGGTAGTCCCATAGTAGAGAGTGACACACACATAGAAGGTAGTCCCATAGTAGAGCGACACACACAGAAGGTAGTCCCATAGTAGAGAGCGACACACACATAGAAGGTAGTCCCATAGTAGAGCGACACACACACACAGAAGGTAGTCCCTTAGTAGAGAGTCACACACACACACACAGAAGGTAGTCCCATAGTAGAGAGACACACACACAGAGAAGGTAGTCCCATAGTAGAGAGACACACACAGGGTAGTCCCATAGTAGAGAGTGACACACACAGAAGGTAGTCCCATAGTAAAGAGGGACACATACAGAAGGTAGTCCCATAGTAGAGAGAGACACACACAGAAGGTAGCCCCATAGTAGAGAGAGACACACAGAAGGTAGTCTCATAGTAGAGCGACACACACAGAAGGTAGTCCCATAGTAGAGAGCGACACACAGAAGGTAGTCCCATAGTAGAGAGCGACACACAGAAGGTAGTCTCATAGTAGAGCGACACACACATAGAAGGTAGTCCCATAGTAGAGTGACACACACATAGAAGGTAGTCCCATAGTAGAGCGACACACACAGAAGGTAGTCTCATAGTAGAGAGCGACACACACATAGAAGGTAGTCCCATAGTAGAGCGACACACACACAGAAGTTAGTCCCATAGTAGAGCGACACACACAGAAGGTAGTCACATAGTAGAGCGACACACAGAAGGTAGTCCCATAGTAGAGAGCAACACACAGAAGGTAGTCCCATAGTAGAGAGTGACACACACAGAAGGTAGTCTCATAGTAGAGCGACACACACATAGAAGGTAGTCCCATAGTAGAGCGACACACACATAGAAGGTAGTCCCATAGTAGAGTGACACACACATAGAAGGTAGTCCCATAGTAGAGTGACACACACATAAAAGGTAGTCCCATAGTAGAGCGACACACAGAAGGTAGTCTCATAGTAGAGAGCGACACACACATACAGAAGGTAGTCCCATAGTAGAGCGACACACACATACATAAGGTAGTCCCATAGTAGAGCGACACACACAGAAGGTAGTCACATAGTAGAGCGAGACACACAGAAGGTAGTCCCATAGTAGAGAGCGACACACAGAAGGTAGTCCCATAGTAGAGAGCGACACACACACAGAAGGTAGTCTCATAGTAGAGAGCGACACACACACAGAAGGTAGTCCCATAGTAGAGAGCAACACACACACAGAAGGTAGTCCCATAGTAGAGCGACACACACATAAAAGGTAGTCCCATAGTAGAGCGACACACAGAAGGTAGTCTCATAGTAGAGAGCGACACACACATAGAAGGTAATCTCATAGTAGAGCGACACACACATACAGAAGGTAGTCCCATAGTAGAGCGACACACACATACAGAAGGTAGTCACATAGTAGAGTGAGACACACAGAAGGTAGTCCCATAGTAGAGAGCGACACACAGAAGGTAGTCCCATAGTAGAGAGCGACACACACACAGAAGGTAGTCTCATAGTAGAGAGCGACACACAGAAGGTAGTCCCATAGTAGAGAGCGACACACACAGAAGGTAGTCCCATAGTAGAGCGAAACACACACACAGAAGGTAGTCCCATAGTAGAGCGACACACACACAGAAGGTAGTCCCATAGTAGAGCGACACACACACAGAAGGTAGTCTCATAGTAGAGCGACACACACAGAGAAGGTAGTCCCATAGTAGAGAGCGACACACACAGAAGGTAGTCCCATAGTAGAGCGACACACACAGAAGGTAGTCCCATAGTAGAGCAACACACACAGAAGGTAGTCCCATAGTAGAGAGCGACACACACAGAAGGTAGTCCCATAGTAGTGAGAGAGAGACACACACACACAAGGTAGTATCATAGTAGAGTCACACACACACACACAGAAGGTAGTCCCATGGTAGAGAGACACACACACACACAGAAGGTAGTCCCATGTTTGAGAGTGACACACATACACACAGAAGGTAGTCCCATAATAGACAGTGATTCACACACACAGAAGGTAGTACCATAGTAGAGAGAGAGAGCCACACACACACAAATTAGTACCATAGTAGACACACACAGAAGGTAGTACCATAGTAGAGAGACACACACACAGACGGTAGTCCCATAGTAGACAGTGACACACACACACAGAAGGTACTCCCATAGTAGACAGTGACACACACACACAGAAGGTACTCCCATAGTAGACAGTGACACACACACACAGAAGGTAGTACCATAGTAGACAGTGACACACACACACAGAAGGTACTCCCATAGTAGACAGTGACACACACACACAGAAGGTACTCCCATAGTAGACAGTGACACACACACACAGAAGGTACTCCCATAGTAGACAGTGACACACACACAGAAGGTAGTCCCATAGTAGACAGTGACACACACACACAGAAGGTACTCCCATAGTAGACAGTGACACACACACACAGAAGGTACTCCCATAGTAGACAGTGACACACACACACAGAAGGTAGTACCATAGTAGACAGTGACACACACACACAGACGGTAGTCCCATAGTAGACAGTGACACACACACACACACAGAAGGTACTCCCATAGTAGACAGTGACACACACACACACAGAAGGTACTCCCATAGTAGACAGTGACACACACACACAGAAGGTACTCCCATAGTAGACAGTGACACATACACACAGAAGGTACTCCCATAGTAGACAGTGACACATACACACAGAAGGTACTCCCATAGTAGACAGTGACACATACACACAGAAGGTACTCCCATTGTAGACAGTGACACACACACAGACGGTAGTCCCATAGTAGAGAGACACACACACACACAGACGGTAGTCCCATAGTAGAGAGACACACACACACACAGACGGTAGTCCCATAGTAAACAGTGACACACACACACAGAAGGTAGTCCCATAGTAAACAGTGACACACACACACAGACGGTACTCCCATAGTAGACAGTGACACATACACACACAGACGGTAGTCCCATAGTAAACAGTGACACACACACACAGACGGTACTCCCATAGTAGATTCTGCCATTGAGATGTGAAGTGTTAGGTCTTCACATATTCTAGGCCACTGACACTTGAGGTCAGGTGGCATCTGCCTCCCTCATCACCTATCCTTCCTAGACAATTTCCAGAACCAAATGTTATGAAGCTGGGTCAACCCCAGAGCTGTATTGATTGAACAAATAATCCTGCCTATGCTGGGGATTGAACCCGGACCAGCCATGGCAAGCAAGCATACTATCCACTATACCACCACAGCAACCAGATTTACAATACAAAATTATAGACTTTAACACTGAATGATGCAAAATAACCAAGAGGGATGAACAGATCAAGCAGCTACTCATGGAATCAATAACACAAACTAACATGTGTAGGATCAGGTTTTTAAAAAAAACAAAATCTGACAAATTGTAGGAAACATAAAGAAAGAGAAATTTGCAATAAATTCAAAACAAAACCGCATTATGCACATGTAAACTTTGAAATAGAGGTGAACAAATTTGTTCAACAATACATCAGTAGAACTCAACACTTAAACATCATTTAGTGAACACAATACATGTTTTTTAAAACTGTGTGTGTGTATGTGCGCGTATGCGCAGAGGTAGAAAAAAAAAACTTAAATCAGGAACCAGCATATTTTTTTGCAACTACAGGCTCAGAAAGACATTTAAAATGCAAGCGGCCAGTAGAAATTTTCAGGTGCTAGGATTTTCCTAACCCTGTTTAAGTATGTATGTATGCAGGTAGGCAGGCATACACACATACATGTATGTATGCATACATACAACCAGTGGGGAGGAGGATTCTGTAGAGAGAGGTCTGGTGCTCAACTCCAAACTAATAAGAACCAAGGTCGATACTAACAGTATAATTGAATCACAAAAAGTCTCACTCCTTCAGAAGCTTTGAGGCAGACAGAATGTCTACCCATGTCAGGAAAGTGAAAAAACAGGTGGTCTGAGGTACAAACAAGTGTAGGTCTTTGCAAAGAGTTGGCTCATGGCCAGTGACCTCAGAAAATTTACTCTTTAAAAAAAAATACAAAAAAGTTCTCAAAACTAAAACAACAATCGAACCAAACCTTACATTGTAAAGATTGATATAGATATCAAACTTGCATATTATCCAAATCACACTTATGCAAAATCAACACCTTTGAGATGAGATGCTTGAGGAGAGCTGCCAACTTAACTATCCAAGACAGAATAAGAAATGCTGTTATCAGACAGACAGTGGGATCAACATATAGTCCCGCCACAATCAATAATATCGGTTATTTTTACTTTTTTAAGGTTTTCATTTGAAGCTCTGAAAACCATATGATAGTGTTCAGAAGCACTTATCTAGCTACTACACCACTCATCTACCCCTTACCAACGAATTTCACTAAGCCATACCCGCTACAATCAATAATATCGGCCACTTTTTCTTTTTTTAAGGTTTTCATTTGAAGCTGTGTAACCCGTATGATGATAATGTATAGGCCACTACATCATTCTGCAGATCATATAACTGCCATATTTACAATTAGCCATCTCATTAGAATGCAACACCATCAACTACCAGAACAATAATATCTGCTACGAGAGAAAGAGGTCTGGGAAGAAAATGGATAACACCAAAGACATTGTAAAATCACACAGAATTACACCATGCAGTGTTACCCATTGGATGAGCAGCACCACCCATTGGATGAGCAGCGCCAATTATTCCTCCCCATGGCACTAGACAGCAAAAGTGGAGTATGATGATGATGATGATGATGATGATGATGATATAATATTTTATGTGTACAAACAGTTTAAAAATAAGGTAGATAGCATAAACACAAAACCAAACTTCATACAACAATTGTGAGGATAGTCTAAAGCAGAAAAAGCAAAAAGCAAAAACAAAATAGGAGAAACAACATCCCAAAAGAATTAGATAAAAGAGGTAATCCAGATCTTTAAAATAACAACAAGAATTATTATGCAATAAAACAAGTTTCATTTAGAACAATGGCTGAGAAAGCAGTATGACTGGCAACAACATATAAAATCAATAAAATGTAGACAGAGCTTGAGCAAGACTGAAATATTGACAGCAACTGATCAATTAGCAACAATTGGTGGTTAATACAACAGTAAAATGTTGACGGCAAATGAACAATTAGCAAACAACTGATAGCTATAACAAATGTGAAATACTGATGTCAACTGATCAATTAGCAAACAATTGATAGCTATAACAACTGTGAACTGCCGATGGCAACTGATCAATTAACAAACAATTGATAGCTATAACAACAGTAAAATGTTTATGGCAACTGAACAATTAGCAAAAAATTGGTGGCGATTTTAACTGATCAATCTCTAACAACCAATGAAGCTCATAGTTCAAGTCAGTGTAAACGTTATTTTGATACAGAAATTAAAAAGCCTGTGCAACTATGAAATGTCTGGGGTGTTAGTTTTACAATGTTGGATATACTCAGTGTCCCAGAACTTTAGTAGTTGTCAGTCTTATGTTACAGTTATATAGAAGAGGACACATAAAACAGAGTTATATGTGTAATAGTACAGAGGTAGGCATATTTTGAGAGAATAGATATCTTACAGCTGTTATGCAAGTAATAGCAGAGAATCTGGATACTACAATATTCATGACTTGTGAATGAAGAACCTGTCTCAGTGAGTTCACGCAACACGTGAAAGTCACCTTTTACGAGAGGGACTGAGTGCTTGCGAGGAACAAAACCAGAGACTCGGGGTGCAAATAGCGTATTCGCATTTATGTGGCCTAGGATAGCACAGAGTTAGAATTAAAGTTGTAGAAGTAGACTAGTTATTATAACATCATTCAGTGACGATCCAATATTAGTACGAGGGGGTTTTTAATGAAAACATGAAATTTTTTTTTTTTTTTTTGTGGTGTGAATATATTCTGAAAAAGTAAAGAACAAATGTATAATTTTTCAATGTAGTCACCCTTGCGCTCCACGCAAGTCCTCCTGAACTGATAAAGTGCATGTATTCATGTAGAAAAAAATTCTCATGGTCACGTGTGTAACCACTCTGGGGTCACTACTCAGTGTGCCTGACAGAAGTCATGCCGTTTTGAAACTTCCTACTCCACTCATACATTTGCTTGACTGACAGACATGCATTGCCACTCTGGACCTTCATTCATCGATGAATTTCCTTAGGTTTCACCCGATCACTGATCCAAAAATGGATAACAACACTGCTCTTCTTGGTGCATGTCAAAAGTGGGGCAGACATCTTTAAACTGTCTTTATGACATCACTGTGTTCCTCTACACTGTGATGTCACATGCTTAACACTCATGACATCCTTGACAACAATACTGACAGGTTACAAGACAATAGCATGGTTATTGTAATCTCTATCTCACTTTTAAAGTTTCCATGTGAACCCCCTTGTAGATAACTCAGTGGTACATGTGTTATATTTCACTGTTGACTTTTGATAGTGAGTGCAGTGTTAATGTTGCAAGTTTACTTAGATAACAGTGTGAGCAGTATAGAACTTGTTTTAGTGCGCCCGCAGTGGAGAAATCCACTGTTACAAGCTAATCATCCCAATTCAGCCTAAGCGGTGAGACTGTGTGCAGCAGTAGTCGCCTGTGTTATATTTCTCATCTCGTTCCTCTTGTACCTTGCGATGTCGAGGTGAAGTATAAACAGCGGGAGAGTGCCCGATTATGGGCTTCATGTATCGATATTCCCATGGACTCTGTTATTCCCTGCGTCCATTGTTTACGTGGTCGGCCTGTGGTATACTGTTAGTTGGTAACCTACTTGCATGGCCAAACCATTTGACTTGCTGCCTTCTAATAAAATCTAGTGCAGCTACAACCCCCACTTTAGTCCTGATTTCTTCATTTCTGATCTTATCTCTTCTTGATACATTGAGTATTCTTCTCAGGAATCTCATTTCTGTTGTGATTTTTCTTTTCTATTTTTCTATCATTGTCCAGGTTTGGCATTGGTAACATAGTGTTGGTAGGAAGATTGTGTTGTAAAGTGCTTTCTTAGTAGTTATTGATACATGTTTGTTCTTTAGTATTGGTGCCATTGGTGCCATTTGTCCAATGAGGTTTGCCCTATTGCATCTATTTTCGATCTCGTCTTCTGATTTGCCATTTGATGATATTATACTTCCTAGGTACTTGAAACTCACTACTTGTTTCAAGGGATGTTCATTTAGGTGAATCGTTGTTAGTTTTTGTTCTTTAGTTACAATCATTACCTTATATTTATTATATTTGTGTTATATTTGTTTGTTTATATTCTGGATCACTTGACACGTAAGTTGGTCACCTTACCTTGCTATAAATCTATGTCTAAATGCTAGTGAGGAAGACACAGGAGCAACTGAGTACAAGTGAACAGCTTGGAGACATTTATTTGTGTGAGCATTGATCTGAGGTCTGCAAACGTTCATAGGTGCAGTAATGCTTCATTATTTGTTCGAAATCAGAACACAGAAGCAGCTGGGTCCTGCAGGCGTCAGACAGTGACTCTGGCACGGAAAGTGCTGTGTTATGTGAATAAAGTCTGTTTCTGTGGTTCTTACTAGTGTTCTGGTGTCTGTTAGCAATTATATTCTGTTCGTGATTGTGAGTAAGATCTTATTGAGCCAAGTGACATAGTATATATCCACAGGTATAAGACATAGTTGTATTATTTTCAAATACACTCAAAATTCTATCACATTACTTATGTACACTTATTACTCAGAACCAAATCAAGAATTTCACTGTTTTAATTTCTATACAGATGGTATTTTTTGTTTAAAAAGCTACTCATGATGTAAAAAACATCTCTGCATCCTATCAAATGCAATTTGTTTTCATTAAGCTGCTCAAAATATATAACAGATATTCTAAAGCAGCAAAGCTAAATACTGCCTTTTCTAAAATGTAATCTCTCCCTCTCACACAAACTTTGTCATAATCACTGGCACTGTTTAAAAAATATATGTATTCATAACATAGATCAACTGTTCATGTTGACATGCTCATAAAATATCTATAGGGGGTATCTTGAAGTCAAGAGTATAAGAGCATAAAAGAGTCCTTCACTAGTTTAAAAACAGATTCTTTTAAAAAATGATTCTCAAAACTTGTGAGTGCACATATGATACATGCCCAGGCGTTTCACAGTAGATGTCGGCTGTAGAGACAGTCTCTGTAGTGAAGTGGTTATGCTGCATGCCTCGCGCTCCTTTCAACTCTTTTTTTTGTCAGCTGCAAAACCACTGCATGCAAATTACTAGCTCTAAACAATCATACATACATTACATGGCCAGCTAAACCAAACTGATTGTTGTTCACTGCATGCAAATTACCAGCTCTAAACAATCATACATACATTACATGGCCAGCTAAACCAAACTGCAAGTTAAACATTCTTAGATTGTTCACTGCTGCTGATAAGACCGTATATGTGGTTCCAATGGCCTTCAGTGACAAAACATATTACCTATGTCTGTTACTGAAAGCCACTTCAATAGTTTCCTTCAGCAGTCTTTTTATAAATACATCACAAGGTAAATTTCAGTTGAAGACAGCCAAATCTGAAGCACACATTGGCTGCTGATTCCAGGTTAATGCTAGTTTATGCATCACAGGATTTCTTTATGGTAGAGCATAAATTACCTCATAATTGTTGTGAGTTCAATTCCCCAATGAAGTGATCACAAAAATCCCAAATCAATATACTTTCATTCTCTCTCTTTTATGTTTCTCTCCCTCTCTCATGCTTTCTCTCTCTCTCTCTCTCTCTCTCTCTGTGGAATTAGAGACCATAATGTACATCTCAGGATAGAAGATTAATGATACTGAAGAATAATTTCTCAACAAAACTTTTTAAAGACCTTCAGAAAAACAAAACTGAAAAAGACATATGGTTTGAGCTGATCAAAGTTGGGTCAAAAGAAAAACAGCCAGTTCAGAAACACAGAAAATATAAATTCAGCCTAAACATGAAATATTGCAAGCTCAGCACTATCTACAAATAACAGCTGAAGATTACATTATCAGAACTAATGTAAGAAACTGAGCAATCAACTGCTGCAAGCCAGCAAAAGGTAGCTGCTATAACTGCTGCAGGAGGTATGAAATGTTAGCATTCTATAGCTAAGTACCACAACTTTGTGTAGCATTTCATGGACTTAACTAGCTATCTTCCAAAAGAAAGATAAATCATATTCAGGCAAAACCTGGGGCCAGAATGGTCACAACCTTGTGTCCACCAGGTGGTAGGTCACACTTGCCTGGTTGTGATATGTAATGATATAATTACAATGTCCAGTGAACATTTTATTTTCATTTAGTTTTCATTGTAAGATATGATGATAATGATGATAGAATTAGTTCTTTTGCTGTTAATTTGAGTAAAAACTTCCTGTTAAGATATAGTGAAGATATAATTACAAATCCATTCAAAATTATTTAATAATTTCATTGTAAACAATTTCATTTTGAAATTTGTACTGAGAATATTTAGTTTACTAGATGCCAAGGCTGAGCTACCATAATCATTCATAACGTAATCCAAATACACATTTTGGCTGCATGCCTCACTCTGATCAGTTCAAGTGGATGTCAACAGCGGCCTCTAGTAAATATATGGAAAAATTCTGTACTTGACTCGTTCACAGTAGCGGTCCCAACTTGTACCATATCCTTCTCTTAATTGTGTGTCATCACGCCGCTCACGGTGAACCAGGAAGATCAATAAGTAGATGACATGCAGGTAGGTGATGATGCTTCCAAATCCTGGTGATGATATCAGGTGTGTCATTTGAGGAGTTAAAACAACACAGTCAACAATGAACACCATTCATAAAGATTACCAATTACAATTACTACTGAATACAAAAATATCATTGAGAATATTTATCATCTTAAAAAGAAACATATATTTAAAGAAACAGAATAAAGTATGAAATCTGGAAATACCACTAAGAAAACAATAAACACTATTCATGATTATTCACATTACTATCATTATTGAGAAATGAAACAGAACATTATAATCTTAAAAAAAACATAATTATGGAAACAGCACAAAGTACCAAGGCAGGAAAAATTTGCAATGTTGTTTTAGGCATGTAATTTTGCAAAATATTTCCACAGGGAGTTGATTTTCCTAACCTTCGAATGTTCACACCCCCTCAACCTAGTCTTCTTCTTCCCAGTATACCTGCAAAACAGTAGATTTGTAACTCTCATAGTCTGATCTCTACCCTTTGACCTGTTCAGTTTGTGACCCTGCTAGCCTTGGACAGACTTCTCTGCACTAAAAGGTAGTTATTCAGGAAAGGTCTGGCTACAACGAACTTTGACACTGTTATCTCATCATCATGTGCCATGCCAAATATGCAGGCATTCATGCATCTGAATCAACCCTGTTGATGCTACGCCTCCATACCACCATCTTAGTACTAACCAGTATAATTGTTCTCTGTCTGACTCGGCATCTTTTACCCAGATCTTTCCAGTTGTCACAATATTTTCCAAGACTTCTCTTCTCATTATATGAGCAGAATACAATGTCTCTTTCATACAGTTGCATAGAATGCTCTACTTTCATTAGCCTCTTCCCATGATATTTCACTTCCTAATTTCGTTCCTCATCTGGCCCTCTGCACATCTCAAACACAGACATGTCACTCTTGGTATGCAGTGTATTGAGCATAATACAGATGCAGATATAATTTGCCAGAGCTCCTGCTTCACCCTCGAAAAACACTTGCAACTACAGCTACTAAATTTTGAACATATACTTTTCTGCATTGGGTAATCCCCTGTATATCAATAGTGCCAGCATTACAATTATCTTACCATGTTAAAAAAAAACAAAGACGTAAGCTGAAAAGACTAAACCACTATATGGAGGATCATGATCATCAGAACTGATCAAGAACATCACGGACCTTGATCTGTGAAGAGATGTGAATGCTTGTGATTTGTCAGGGCACATGATGATGATAATGAACCGCAGAACCATTGTATGAAAACCACTTGCTCTTAGCACACACATTACATGACCAGCTTAACGAAACCACAAACTAAACATTCTTAAACTGTTACTATTCTCAGACAGTAATTTAGTGGTCCCTGGTTACATTGTTACAAAATTACTAAATAAACAATGCAGAAAAGCTGTATCATAAGGCTGCCATTGTAAACAGCATTATTATTGTCAAAGCCAAAGTTCTGACCTGTGGTAAGTGACCATGACAATGCCAGCATGAGACTACCAACAATGACAGGTTTCCGGCACACTTCCCACCACTCTGATAAGAATCTCTTGTTGGTTTGAGTAGATAGTGATTTCAATCCTGCAAAGAAAAATTATATGTTCATATTTTTCTTTTTACAATGATGAGACCGTTAACTATGTCATGTAAAAAAACGACGACACAAACTATACCACAGCAGAAATGATGAGACTCTCATCTATGTCATGTAAAACATACAAACCATACCACAGCAGAAATGATGAGGTTGTCATCTATGTCATGTAAAACATACAAACCATACCACAGCAGAAATGTTGAGACTGTCATCTATGTCATGTAAAACATTATACAAACTATACCACAGCAGAAATGATGAGACTGTCATCTATGTCATATAAAACATTATACAAACTATACCACAGCAGAAATGATGAGGCTATCATCTATGTCATGTAAAACATTATACAAACTATACCACAGCAGAAATGATGAGACTGTCATCTATGTCATGTAAAACATTATACAAACCATACCACAGCAGAAATGATGAGGCTGTCATCTATGTCATATAAAACATTATACAAACTATACCACAGCAGAAATGATGAGGCTGTCATCTATGTCATGTAAAACATTATACAAACTATACCACAGCAGACATGATGAGGCTGTCATCTATGTCATATAAAACATTATACAAACTATACCACAGCAGAAATGATGAGGCTGTCATCTATGTCATGTAAAACATTATACAAACCATACCACAGCAGAAATGATGAGACTGTCATCTATGTCATATAAAACATTATACAAACTATACCACAGCAGAAATGATGAGGCTATCATCTATGTCATGTAAAATATTATACAAACCATACCACAGCAGAAATGATGAGGCTGTCATCTATGTCATGTAAAACATTATACAAACCATACCACAGCAGAAATGATGAGACTGTCATCTATGTCATATAAAACATTATACAAACTATACCACAGCAGAAATGATGAGGCTATCATCTATGTCATATAAAACATTATACAAACTATACCATAGCAGAAATGATGAGACTGTCATCTATGTCATGTAAAACATTATACAAACTATACCACAGCAGAAATGATGAGGCTGTCATCTATGTCATGTAAAACATTATACAAACCATACCACAGCAGAAATGATGAGGCTGTCATCTATGTCATGTAAAACATTATACAAACTATACCACAGTAGACAAGATGAGGCTGTCATCTATGTCATGTAAAACATTATACAAACTATACCACAGCAGAAATGATGAGGCTGTCATCTATGTCGTGTAAAACATTATACAAACCATACTACAGTAGAAATGATGACCCTGTCATTTGTCAGGGAAAACAACCGCACAGACCATACTACAGTAGAAGTAAAACGGTTGGTAACCCCATCATGAAACACACTTACAACACTCATGTAAAGTGATTACTTCGTTATGGAAAACTAGTACAGAAATCATCACAGAAGAAGCACTTTGTTTTCATACTTGTTTAATATGAAACAATACACTATTGTGACAAATGTATGCTCTTGAAAAAAAAAAGCTTTATGGAAATGATAAAACTGAGTGATCCCTCACAAGAGTACAAATGGAATGATGAAGACAATTCAAAATAAGTTCGTTGATGCAAGCAATTTGTCATGATCAAATGCGGCTGCAACCAATGTTGTTCTATTTCTATATATACACTGAAAAGAACATTAGTGCTGACAGACAATTAGTAATAAAATGTTAGCTTGGGGAAAATGTGATGAGCAAACTCAAGTTATCATCATCATCCAATGCCTTGCCGGCTGGCGTGGGCAATCATGCCTCTCCATAAATTACGATCTCTGACGTACATGGATCAGTTTGTGTGTTGACTCCCTTCCGTGTCATGACACAAGACTGCCAAGAATCTTCTCAAGCTGTCTTCCTCTATCTCTGTTTCTGCAAATCTTCCAGTTGTTAAAACATGTTCCAGTTTTTGTCTTCTCATAATGTGGCCAAATAACGATGACTGCCTCTTTCTGATGTTTGTCATCCCTTAAAACGTCCAGACCCTAGTATGACAGCCGGTCCCCTTTTGGTAGGCCAGTAAATGCCACATAGCTAATAACAAGTGCCACACCAGTTATTATTATTGAGTCGTGTAGTATTGATTTTTAATTTTTCCACATGCCTTTATAATGCATATCTTTTATATTGTTGCTGTTTTCAGTTAGCCTTGAATGATGTGTGAATGGTATAATGTATGAAAGAGTGATTAAAGGGCAGAATGTTAGACGGGCATGCGTGCCCAATTCTTAACCCTTTCAAACTAAAGTTTTGTTGTTGTTGTTGTTGTCCATTTAATTTTCAGCATTCTTCTATAAAACCACATCTCCAAGGCTTCTAGGGATTTTTTCGCCTGTTTACTAATTGTCCAGGATTCACAACCGTTTGTTAACATTGATTCTATGTAACATGTAAGAACTCTCTTTCTAACTTTCAAGGACAATGATTTATTACACAAAATGTTCTTCATTCGATAGAATGCCATTTTTGTTTGTCCCATTCTGTTCTTTATCTCAATGATGCATCTTCCATCTTATGTTATCCATGTGCCTAGATAACTGAATTTCTGCAATTGCCCCAAAGTAACGTCCTTTACTTTAATTGCACATTTAGGCATAATCTGTTTCTTTGAAATCACCATGACTTCTATCTTTCTATTATTCAAACTAAGGCCCATTTTGTCACTTTCTACAACTAATGTATCTATCATTTCAAGTAGATCCTTCTGTCTTGCTATCAAGACAGGTCATCAGCATAACAAAAGTTATTTATATTATGCCCACCAACAGTATCCCTGACATATTACTCCGGTAGCATTATAAAAAAACAGCCAACTGCAGCCTGGAATTCCATTTTATCACATTTGTGTGGAGACAATACACATAAGATGTTACCATGCCACCTGGGGAATGCAGCGTAGTATAGGTAGAGGCAAAGGATCTCATTTCCATGCCACTGTGACATAACAGAGAAGGTTCTAGATTTATATTTTCTAGATTCGACTCATGCTGCCAACTTTATCTCCCAGAAAATGTTCTGGTGCTCATTTTTATGAGGCTCTGACTGCTGACACACAGTAGATTTCTGAGTGTTGCAGTCTGCATATTTATGTCTGCGCACAGACAAATACAATTCAAACAAATAATAACAGTTAGCAGGTCCGCATGGCCGAATGGATAAAATGAGTGTTCTTAAACATCTGTTGTGCTGATGCCGAGGTTAGAGGTTCAACCCCCATACCAGACAGCTGGACTAAAATGTTGACCTGTCGTCCTTGACTTGGGGACGTAAATTACAAGTACCTCTGAAGTCGGAGTGGGTCCGCCTGATGGTGAGGGACACTGTTAATAGAGAAAGCTAATTCACACATAAAATTCAGTCCATCACAACTGTAAGTAGCGTGTATGGACTATGCTGAGTTCAAAGCGAGCGCAAAAAAAAAAAAAAGTTAAATGTTTACAAAATAGAAGAAACTTTACCTGTGACTGCTTTATGCTTTGGATCACTTCTAAATCGATGCTTCTCTAACTGTGACTTTCGATATAAATAAAGGCCCACAACTGAAATAAATATGCAAACACAAATGTTACTGGACAAAAGAATCAGTGGGTCACAGACAGTATAGAACATGTAAGGTACAAATGAATCTTTATACTGAAATTGTAGATCAAACAATGTATATCTTCACTACATAAATAAACACATGTAGTATTGTTTGGCACTCACAGGAGAGGAAAGAAGTAAAGACTAGAGGATGCACTAGACAACATAAAATTTGAAAGCTATAGTTACCGACTGGGATTCGAACCCGTCACCTCCAAATGGCGACAGCGCCTCGCTGCAGGAACAAGTGTACTTCGACGCATGACCAACTAGTATATCTTCACTAGTCTGACTATAATTCATTCACTATCTTACACACATGTCAATAATTGCCACTCACACAGATATCTGATAAACCTATATTAAACTTGTAATATAGACAATATGTCAATCGTTATTGTTCTGTTCGCAGTCTAAAACAGATATCTGATCTTGCCTTGAAAGAGGATATTAGGTATGACTGTTCACATGGCCAGGGTGATCTTTATTCCATTGTTCTGTAAGAAGATTTCATAAAAGTTTTTGTTGTTTCATAACTTGTGCTGAAATCATTTTGTTGTAGTGAACCACCCAGCTTTACAAGTCAACCTGTTTCTTTGCTGCCTGGTATGTTATTGTGAGCTGGTATCCACTGAATTGTGCATCTATCAAAACCCTGGGCAATATTCTCACGTGTGCCAATGAAACTAATTATTTTACATACATCGTTTCAACGACATTTATTTCAGAATCTGGTAAAGATCACAGCAGGCAGTTTCATGATCTAAACATGCAGTGTTGACTTACACCATACACATTATTGGCAGCATCACTGTTAGGCGGTGCCATCTCAGACTGTAGTTGCACCATTGAACCTTGTTCAACATTGTTATGCAAACTTTCTTACGTTAGCAATTTTCCACTTGTCATATTCTGTTAAAGAGAGGATGATCTGTTGACTTACTAACTAACAATATATATATATATATATATACCAGGTGTTTGTAAAGTCTCACTACACTTTCTATGTAGAACAAATATGAAAAATGAAGTACGTAACATAAACAAAAAATGTGCTAAAAATTCATTAAATTAGTTACAATAGCTGTGGTCTAACGCTGTTTTGGGGGAATTTGGAAAGTACCAATAAAGTATTCATTATAACAGGTGTTGGAAATGTCCACCACAGGCTCCAAGACATGACTGTACACGTCTCTTCATATTGTCAAATATCTTCTGCAACATGTCTGTTGTTATTTCTTGAATGGTAATTCCGGCTGCTTCTTTCAGGTCCTCAGTTGTGTGTGCATTATTTCTTTTAATATTTTCTTTCAAGAAACCCCACAGATAATATTCTAATGGAGTTAGATCTGGAGAACGAGCAGGCCAAATTCCCCACAATATGCAATTTGCACAAATTTCTTCTAAAAAAACACAGTGATGCTCTAGCAGTGTATGTAGTTGCACCATCTTGCTAGAACCACAATTCTTCAATTTCACATTCATTCAGCAATTCTAAAACAGGTTTCAGAATGTCCGTACTGTACTGATCGGCACTTATAGTTGTTGAAGAAATTGGTCCAATAAGACGTTTTCTACTGACGGCACACCATACCCCAATTATCTCATCATGTAGAGGCGCTTCATGAAATGCATTGGGATTAAAAGTGCTCCAAATACGATTATTTTGGCTAACATATCCAGATAGCTGAAACCATGCTTCATCAGAGAAGAATGTTACGAGAATTAACTCGTCTTCTTTAGCTAAATATGCTTAAAACCACGTGAAGTGGTTGATTCTGGATTGATTGTCACAATCTTTTAGTTCAGACACAACAGACATCCTGTGTAGGTGAAAATTTAATTGTTGTTAAGAATTGCTGAACACATTATATGATACTGGAGATATACCTTCTGAATTATGTAATTCTGTATTTATTGCAATCCCAAAGAAATCAGGAACCTTAGAATGTGATCAACATAGAACAATTAGTATAATGAGTCACATCACAAAGATTTAGTTACGAATTATCATGCAAAGAGTGAGGAAGAAAATACAACCTGAAATAGGGGAAGAACAATGTGGGTTTGTAGAAGGAAAGGGTACAGTAAATGCTGTGTATATGCTGCGAACAGTTATTGAACGTGCTTTAGAAGTAAACAAGGGTATACATCTTTGCTTTATTGACTACACAAAGGCTTTTGATAGAGTTAGACATGTCAACATTGTGGATATGCTTGCAGATCTACAAATTGATGGGAAAGACATTAGACTTATAAAAAACATATATTGGAAACAACAAGCTGCCATAAGGATTGATAATGAAGTAGGACAATGTCAACCTATTAAGAGAGGTGTTAGGCAGGGATGTGTAATGTCTCCAGATCTTTTTTCCCTCTACAGTGAAAATATTTTCAGAAATGTAGAAGACCTAAATGGAATCAGCATTGGAGGACGAAACATAAATAACATTAGATATGCAGATGATACAGTATTGATTGCAGACAATGCACAGGATCTGCAACAATTAGTAGACGCTGTTGTTGTACACAGTGAGCAGCTGGGGTTGGAATTAAATTGTAGGAAGACACAGGTTATGGTCGTCACTAGGAAGAACGAAGTACCACAATGTAATATACAAGTAAATGGGAATGTTCTTCAACAAGTGAATCGGTTCAATTATCTCGGAACAGTCATAACATCTGATGGCAGATGCCTTGAAGAGATTAGAACAAGAATCGCCATTGCGAAAGTAGCCTTTAGCAAGATGAAAAACATTCTGACCAATAAAATGATGTCAATTGAAACGAGAAAAAAGAGTGTTCAGGGGATACATAGAGCCTGTTCTTTTGTATGGATGTGAAACTTGGACAATGTGCAGTCAAGCTGAAAAACATCTGATGGCTGCAGAAATGTGGTTTCTGAGGAAAATGCAAAGAATACCATGGACAGATAGAAAAACCAATGACCAAGTACTACAAGAGACAAATGAAAATCGTAGATTGATTAGAGAAATTAGACGTAGACAGTCAAAATTTTTTGGACATGTTATGAGAAGAAATGGACTGGAGAACTTAGTGACAGCTGGCAAGATCGAAGGGAACAGACCAAGAGGAAGACCGAGAGGAAAATACCTGGATGGCTTGGCCACATGGCATGGACGAGACAGGAACACTGAGCTGATCCACGACTCTGGTGATCGAGTGAAATGGCGAATCATGACCGCCCACGCTTTCCGGCATGGCACATGATTGATTGATTGAAAGAATTGTGTGCACTGTAGCTCAATGATATGTTCACTTGTTGCGACATTTTCCTTAAGGACTTGCTTGGAATTTTCAGAATTCTGTATTGGATATCTAGACATTTTTCTTTAGATACAGCAGGCCTACCAGATCGCAGAACATCTTCCACATTTCCCGAAGGAAGAAACTTATTCACAAATTTCTAACCATAATGCGATAGAGAGGTTGTTTATCAGGAAATCTTGCTATAAATATTTGAAAAACCATCTGTGTGTACCGAATGCCATTTCAAAACACTTGTTCAACCAAGCAAATTCTTTCTTCCGTTGATAACACCATTCTGTTTAGAGTGCAAAGAATTACTCCAGCAGATGACAGCCATTTGCTGCATATTGCTTCACGATGGACTGTGGAGCACATTTTTTTGGTGATGTCATGTACTTCATTTTTCAAATTTGTTCTATAAGGAGTGTTCATTTGAAATCTGTTCGTGCCGCACTGCACGTAATTGTGTACGTTGAACATGATCATGTCATAGTCATGTGATAAGTACTGACCAATGAATAAGTGAGCACGTGCTTATCATCCCATCATGCATAGGTTCTGTTTCTGACCGTTGAGAAAATGGCCGGGTTGATCCAAAATCCGTCCAAAGAAGCTTAATGAGCGATGATTCAGTTTCTTTCATTTGAAGGATGTCGACCAGTGGACATTCATCGAAGAATGCAGACAGTATACGGTAACAAATGTGTGTCGAAGACAACAGTGACAGACTGGGCACAAATGTTTCGGAAAGGACGTCAGTTCACGACAGATCTTCGACGGCCAGGTCAAGCGCATATTGTTGCAACAGAAAAAACCATCGCCAAAATTGATGCAGCAGTACAGATGAACCATTGTCAAAGCATATGTTCGCTAGCGAAGGAATTTGATGTGTCAGTTGGGACAATTCAAAAGGTTGTTCGTAAGAAACTGCAATATCAGAAGGTGTGTTCACAGTGGGTACCAAGGATGTTGACCGACAACCAAAAAGAGAAACGCATGGGATGGTGTTTGAATCACTTGCTGCGTTACAGAGTGGAGGGTGTTGCATTTCTCTTTCGCACAGTGGCAGGCGATGAATCATGGTGTCACCACTTTGAGCCGAGCAGCAAAAGAGAGAGCATGCAATGGAAGCATGCTGGATCACCAAATGCCAAAAAATTCAAGTTACAGGTTTCCGCTGGTCAGGTTATGCTGAGTGCATTTTTTTACCATGTAGGGCTATTGTTGGCCGACTTTAAAGAACCTGGTGTCAACATCAACTCTACCCACTACTTGGAAACACTAGACAAGCTGCAAAAAGCTATCAAGAATAAATGACTCGGCATGCTTTCTCGCGGTGTGATTTTGTTGCACGATAATGCTTGTCCACATGTTGCAAAGATTGTGCAGGAAGCATTACCTTGGAAGAAGTGGGAAATTCTATAACATCCAGCCTATAGTCCTGATTTGTCACCATGTAATTTTCATTTGTCTGGACCTCTAAAAATAGCTCTCAAGGGGCAACGATTTCACACAGATGCAGACGTAATGAACGCGGTAAACACTTTGTTCAGTGAGCAACCACAATCCTTTTTTTTGCGGACAGCATTCGTCGCCTACCTAAGCAATGGGATGCTTGCCTGAATGCCTACGGCAACTTCTTCTGACCAACCCATGGTGCATAATTCATTCAAAATGAATGCTTTCTTTAATTCTACCACACCTGTTAATATTTCTTTCATGCTTTTGTAATAAAGTCATTGGAACTTTACAAACATCCAATATACATATAAGGGTTATCCAGTAAGTATCCGGACTTATGTAATCTCTTCTCTTGATAACTATGAAAGACTACATCACCTGTACTACTTTTCAACACCTGCTACTGCAATACATTTTCCCCATTGGGCATTCTTCTGGCTGGTGCTTGGGTCACTGGAGAGTTACCTGACGTCATTCGTATCAAACTTTAGTCCTGCGAGATGCTGTTTCAGGGGGGCAAAAAGGTGGAAATCACTTGAAGCCAAGTCAAGACTTTAAGGCACGTATGGCAGTACCTCCCCCAATGCAACTAGTCAATAATTGCCATAGTTTTGGAGACTTTATGGAGTCTTTTTAACACTGTGTATGGCTTATCTCATAATGACACTTTTCGGTCAACCTTCACAGGGCTCAACTTTGATGGATTCATTATCTTCCAAAAGCGTTGACACCATTAAAAGACTGATGAATGTGCTAGTCTGTTCTCCAAAACCACATGACAGTCTACAATGAATTTGAGCAGGTTTTAAAACTTTTTCACCAAAAATTTTATCAAATCACGTTTTTTTAAAAGCCATTTTGAAAACAAAGTGCAAGAAAACTGATGATGCTTGCCCACTCCAACACCAAATGTTAGGTTTTACTGTTCACTTTGTAGTAGTTGCTACACTTAATAATCTTCGTCTTTGGATTATCTGACCAAATCTGGATACTTACTGGACAACTCTGTCTGCATGTACAATCTTTCAAAAGATGCACTACCCTCTCTATCTTTAAATCTTAGTTATTAAATAAACTGATTAATCGTCTAGTCTAATATTCTATCTCCTCTGGAACCCTAATGATATACCACACATTTTAAAACTTAGAATCAAACAAACACTTAAGTCAGCAAAGAACCTTTTTTATTCCCTAGCTCCATATTTGTATAAACATATTAGCACTTAAGAGGTGATATGTTCAATATTATGCCAGGACAAAGCTAGTGACACTAAAGTTTTGAGATAAGCGCAATAGCCTAGTAACCTAGTTTAAACATGTTTATGTATGAAACGCTAATACTTACATTGAAGCAGAGTTAATGGAACCAGGCAGTACCAAGGCAGTGTAAATGAGTTTTCATAAAGGTACCGAGGTTGAAGACTGCTAAAGAAGGGCAGCCAGGCCAAGCCACCAAATGTCAACATGAATCCGCAACCATCTTGAGCAATTTCTAATGTTGTCAGGACAACATCCTGGAATTAACCGTTACATACTATAATCAACACAAACATTATCTGTACTATTCTACATACCGCTATCGTAATTGTATTTTGTGATAATTGTATTTTGCTCTGATAAAGTGTATTTAAAAGGAAATAATGGGAAATGATTGTGACCAACAGTTGAATCATTGCTTTCCAATTGCCATAATTCTCACATTGACATTTGCCACACGTCCCCAATATGGCAGATGCCTGCCAACAAGATGGTGAATGCTCAATCATAAGATGGTGGACACAGCGGATATTCTGTTTAACGCACATTAAATAATTATAAAATGCCTTTGGTAAAACATAATGTATGCTGAAGGTCCTTAATAATTATTTAATGTGTGCCAACATAGAATTTTTAAAAATGTTAATCAGTTCAATTCCCCACAGAGTGATACACAATAGTGCTCCTCTCCTTTTAAACTGGAGACTATAATAATAATTTAAAGATACTCTCCATTCTGCTGGTAATTTTCACCTAACTACTGAAGATAGAAAAAGATCAACACCCCACTATTCATTCATTACTTGTGATATTTACACTTTATGTTACAGCTGTGTTTTACATCTAGTTATTACATGTTTGTATTTAATTCTTAAAGTATCGGAGGCCAGTACCTGCGATTGATGTTTCCAAACATACACGACTGGGTCCAGTGTTTACTATTAAAGGTGCAATGTGGTTTATATATTGTGGGACAGCCTTCACTTCTCAAGGCACAATGTGGTCTATATATTGTGGGACAGCCTTCACTTCTCAAGGCACAATGTGGCCTACATATTGTGGGACAGCCTTCACTTCTCAAGGCACAATGTGGTCTACATATTGTGGGACAGCCTTCACTTCTCAAGGCACAATGTGGCCTACATATTGTGGGACAGCCTTCACTTCTCAAGGCACAATGTGGCCTACATATTGTGGGACAGCCTTCACTTCTCAAGGCACAATGTGGTCTACATATTGTGGGACAGCCTTCACTTCTCAAGGCACAATGTGGTCTACATATTGTGGGACAGCCTTCACTTCTCAAGGCACAATGTGGCCTACATATTGTGGGACAGCCTTCACTTCTCAAGGCACAATGTGGCCTACATATTGTGGGACAGCCTTCACTTCTCAAGGCACAATGTGGTCTACATATTGTGGGACAGCCTTCACTTCTCAAGGCACGTGGTCTATATATTGTGGGACAGCCTTCACTTCTCAAGGCACAATGTGGTCTATATATTGTGGGACAGCCTTCACTTCTCAAGGCATTTTCTGGTACACATTTCAGGCTGGGTTGACCTGCAAGCCCAGGTCAATGTTCACCATCCTGGGCTGGAAGGCAAATGTGCTAGCCACTTAGCTGCTGTGGCTCTCAATGGTTTCACGTTTGTCTTCATTTGCCATCTCTCAATGGCTTCATTTGTCTAAGGTCCAAAAAGTGGCTCTGTGGCAAAGTGTGTGCTGTATCATTACACAGAAGTCTTCCCATGATCCCTTGCACAATTAAAGGTAGTTTCATTAGAAATGTTCCAATAAAAGCGCTCTAAAAGCCGACCAATCAGGCACACTGTAGTTACCCATTTTTCACCTTCTGTATTACTAACAGTGAATGAAAGTGACCTTCTGCACAGGACTTGCTAAATGACACAACCTTAATTTTTCTTTTAGTAATTTGCTTCAAGTAATTTGCGTAATTTACTATTTTTTGTCTGTATATTTACTTTTGGGGGAGGGGGAATAAACAGAATATATGCTTTGCTACAAAACATTTTGTATTTTCTGTGGAGTTACAGCCAATGTTTTTCGTGTAGTCATATTCCTCTATCCTACCACATGAAACCTTATATTCTAATCAACTTACCTCAAACCACAGTGCGTCTAGAATATAGAGTGTTTGGAATACTGTGACCAACACTAGACTGGGAAGGATTGTAGCAGTCTCTTGGTATGATTTCACCACCAATATCCAATCTAGAATCAGCCATCCAATTAAGCCAGGCCTCAGGACAAGGAAGAATTTCAAATCCAACATACCAATGCGAGGATTAAGCTCATGTCCAACAAAGAAGTCATAAACTCGGTTGCCTGAAGTAGAAAACAAATTCACGTTTACACAACACATAATGAAAATATCTTGACATTATTTTGGAAAAGCCAATTCTTTGTTTCAATTAAATAATTATTTGCTAAATTCAAATACAAGACATGTCCTCTAATAACTGCTATTAACTGTGCCATAACAATTTGGGTTTGTTTTTATTTGTCAGAATTTAAGGTCACACTGACTTAGAGGTACAAATTCCACATCTAACTTGAGTAGACCTGGTGAGATTAAACAAAACACTAGGAAGATCCGTTTCAATATTGTATACATTAAAAATTGGAAAAGATGGAAATCAAAAAGAACAAACCAAATAGGCCACTACCAACAAAACAATACATAAACACAGAAGCACAAACAATATGTTGCACGATTTATTGCCTGGCATATTCACTGCATCTCCATAGGTGCATACTGCACGAGTTATATACCATATGAAGTGGATAAAATAATAATACTTCAGCTGAAGCAATTAAAACACTTAGCCACAGGTATTGTTTGAATGTGTTATCCCAATCGTAATTTAAATTTCACACAAAATCTTTCTGTTTGCACAAAACCGGCTAGAGCCGCCTAATTGCTAGCGCTTCACTATATTTGAAGAATAAATATTGCAAAGTAATATTCATAGCATATGTGATTCTGGTATAAATACATTTGGATCCACACCCTTGCTAAATAGTTTGTGGATTGCTGTGATTCTCCTTGTGTGATCTATGGGAGGAGACTAGAGTTAATGTGATCTCCTTGTGTGATCTATGGGAGAAGACAAGTTATGGAGGTCTCCTTGTGTGATCTATGGGAGAAGACAAGTTATGGAGGTCTCCTTGTGTGTTCTATGGGAGAAGGCAAGTTATGGAGGTCTCCTTGTGTGATCTATGGGAGGAGACTAGAGTTAATGTGGTCTCTTTGTGTGATATATGGGAGGAGACTAGAGTTAATGTGGTCTCCTTGTGTGATCTATGGGAGAAGACAAGTTATGGAGGTCTCCTTGTGTGATCTATGGGAGGAGACTAGAGTTAATGTGGTCTCTTTGTGTGATATATGGGAGGAGACTAGAGTTAATGTGGTCTCCTTGTGTGATCTATGGGAGAAGGCAAGTTATGGAGGTCTCCTTGTGTGATCTATGGGATGAGACTAGAGTTAATGTGGTCTCCTTGTGTGATCTATGGGAGGAGACTAGAGTTAATGTGGTCTCCTTGTGTGATATATGGGAGGAGACTAGAGTTAATGTGGTCTCCTTGTGTGATCTACGGGAGGAGACTAGAGTTAATGTGGTCTCTTTGTGTGATATATGGGAGGAGACTAGAGTTAATGTGGTCCCCTTGTGTGATCTATGGGAGGAGACTAGAGTTAATGTGGTACCCTTGTGTGATCTAAGGGAGGAGACTAGAGTTATGGAGGTCTCCTTGTGTGATCTAAGGAAGGAGACTAGAGCTATGGAGGTCTCCTTGTGTGATCTAAGGGACGAGACTAGAGCTATGGAGGTCTCCTTGTGTGATCTAAGGGAGGAGACTAGAGCTATGGAGGTCTCCTTGTGTGGTCTATGAAAGGAGACAAAAGGGTATGTAGGTCTCCTTGTGTGGTCTATGAAAGGAGACAAGAGGTATGTAGGTCTCCTTGTGTGATCTATGGGAGGAGACTAGAGTTTTGGAGGTCTCCTTGTGTGATCTAAGGGAGGAGACTAGAGCTATGGAGGTCTCCTTGTGTGGTCTATGAAAGGAGACAATAGGGTATGAAGGTCTCCTTGTGTGGTCTATGAAAGGAGACAAGAGGGTATGTAGGTCTCCTCGTGTGATCTAAGGGAGGAGACTAGTGTATGGAGGTCTCCTTGTGTGATCTATGAGAGGGGATTGAAGCTATGAAAGGTCTCCTTGTGTGATCTATGGGATGAGACTAGAGTTAATGTGGTCTCCTTGTGTGATCTATGGGAGGAGACTAGAGTTAATGTGGTCTCCTTGTGTGATATATGGGAGGAGACTAGAGTTAATGTGGTCTCCTTGTGTGATCTACGGGAGGAGACTAGAGTTAATGTGGTACCCTTGTGTGATCTATGGGAGGAGACTAGAGTTAATGTGGTCTCCTTGTGTGATATATGGGAGGAGACTAGAGTTAATGTGGTCCCCTTGTGTGATCTATGGGAGGAGACTAGAGTTAATGTGGTACCCTTGTGTGATCTAAGGGAGGAGACTAGAGTTATGGAGGTCTCCTTGTGTGATCTATGGGAGAAGGCAAGTTATGGAGGTCTCCTTGTGTGATCTATGGGATGAGACTAGAGTTAATGTGGTCTCCTTGTGTGATCTATGGGAGGAGACTAGAGTTAATGTGGTCTCCTTGTGTGATATATGGGAGGAGACTAGAGTTAATGTGGTCTCCTTGTGTGATCTACGGGAGGAGACTAGAGTTAATGTGGTCTCTTTGTGTGATATATGGGAGGAGACTAGAGTTAATGTGGTCCCCTTGTGTGATCTATGGGAGGAGACTAGAGTTAATGTGGTACCCTTGTGTGATCTAAGGGAGGAGACTAGAGTTATGGAGGTCTCCTTGTGTGATCTAAGGGAGGAGACTAGAGCTATGGAGGTCTCCTTGTGTGATCTAAGGGAGGAGACTAGAGCTATGGAGGTCTCCTTGTGTGATCTAAGGGAGGAGACTAGAGCTATGGAGGTCTCCTTGTGTGGTCTATGAAAGGAGACAAAAGGGTATGTAGGTCTCCTTGTGTGGTCTATGAAAGGAGACAAGAGGTATGTAGGTCTCCTTGTGTGATCTATGGGAGGAGACTAGAGTTATGGAGGTCTCCTAGTGTGATCTAAGGGAGGAGACTAGAGCTATGGAGGTCTCCTTGTGTGGTCTATGAAAGGAGACAATAGGGTATGAAGGTCTCCTTGTGTGGTCTATGAAAGGAGACAAGAGGGTATGTAGGTCTTCTCGTGTGATCTAAGGGAGGAGACTAGTGTATGGAGGTCTCCTTGTGTGATCTATGAGAGGGGATTGAAGCTATGAAAGGTCTCCTTGTGTGATCTATGGGAGGAATCTAGAGCTATGGAGGTCTCCTTGTGTGACCTATGGGAGGAGACTAGAGCTATAGGTCTCCTTGTGTGACCTATGGGAGGAGACTAGAGCTATAGAGGTCTCCTTGTGTGACCTATGGGAGGAGACTAGAACTATAGAGGTCTCCTTGTATGACCTATGGGAGGAGACTAGAGCTATAGAGGTCTCCTTGTGTGACCTATGGGAGGAGACTAGAGCTATAGAGGTCTCCTTGTGTGACCTATGGGAGGAGACTAGAGCTGTGGAGGTCTCCTTGTGTCATCAAATTCTCAAGATATTTATAAACCTTTGTTCAATCTGTGATAATATAGTTGTTAGTGTTTACATTTACTTAGCACACTTACATGTATGTGGATATACATTAATTCAATCTGTCATAGTTAGTGTGTATATACAAGGGGTTTCTCATAAGTCTTTACCCTGACCATGAAGGAGTAGGCAGAGAGAATTGAAATTTGGCACATGTATAGCTCATTCAATTTGTAATGGACATATGAATTATGAATTTCCCTCCTCAACTGGTTTTTCCCGATATGGTGCATGTCACAACACACCCTACTGACCAAATCTGCACATCCAACGGTTTGTCAGAACAATGGAGACATCAGATGCCAGGACTGTGATAAAATTCTTGATGTTACCGGGAAAAACACCTATAGAAATACACAGAGATGGAGCCAGTGTTTGAGGAAGTCTGTCCTTTGTATGCTTCTGTAAAAAATTGGTGTTTGCAGTTTAAGTGTGGCCGTTCCTAAATTGCTGATCTGCCAGGATCAGAGTGCATAGACCAGGATAGGAAAATGACAATTGCAGAGATATTGGGTTCAGCAAAACTGAGTACAGTTTTTAGAATTTTACACAACAGACTGAACATGGGAAAAGTGCCAGCTGGGTCCCGCACCTGCTGACATGTGAACAGAAACAAACACGGGTTGATTGCTGTGGCCAGTTGCTCAACATGTGGTGGTCGAAAAACATGTTGACGATCATGGTGATGGTAGATGAGACTTGGATTCACCATTATGACCCAGAATCCAAAACTGTCAGCATGTAGTGGAAAACCCCGGGCTCGCCAACACATGTGAAGCCAAGAGCACAACAATCTGCAAGAAAAGGTATGCTGACTTTTTTTTGGGATGTCAAAGGTGTCATATTGAAAGGTTACATGCTTCATGGCAACACGGTTAATGGGCAGTACTATGCAGATCTCCTTATCAAACTAAGAAAGGCTGTGACCAGGAAACAAGGGATAGCGTGTACGCAAATTCTGCCTTTGCTTCAAGACAACGCGCCCTCCCATAAAGCACGGCTTGTGCTGCAAACTGTCGACGATTTGAATATTGAAATTCTTCCACAACCACCATATTCTCCAGATTTGGCTCCATCAGACTTTTTTCTTTTCCCAAATCTTAAAAAACCAGCTGAAAGGAAATTGTTTTGACAGTGACGAAGATGTAATACTGGCTTGTGATAACTGGTTTAGTTCAAAAAATAGGTTGTTTTATTCTGAAGGTCTTTTCAAGGTCACGCAGGGATGGCAGAAATGCATAAATTCAGGTGGTGGCTACACTGAGAAGGAATAAGCACCATGCTAAATTTCAATTTTCTCCGCCTACTCGTTCATGGTCAGGCTAAAGACTTATGAGAAGCCCTTTGTATTTCCTCAGCACACAGTCAAGATGATATACATTTATGCAATCTATGATAGTATAGTTGTTAGTGTGTATACATTTCCTTAGCACACACAGTCAAGATGATATACATTTATTCAATCTATGATAGTATAGTTGTTAGTGTGTATACATTTCCTTAGCACACACGGCCAAGATGTTTATATACATTTATGCAATCTATGATAGTATAGTTGTTAGTGTGTATACATTTCCTTAGCACACAGTCAAGATGATATACATTTATTCAATCTATGATAGTATAGTTGTTAGTGTGTATACATTTCCTTAGCACACACAGTCAAGATGACATACATTTATTCAATCTATGATAGTATAGTTGTTAGTGTGTATACATTTCCTTAGCACACACAGTCAAGATGATATACATTTATTCAATATACGATAGTATAGTTGTTAGTGTGTATACATTTCCTTAGCACACACAGTCAAGATGATATACATTTATTCAATCTTTGATAGTATAGTTGTTAGTGTGTATACATTTCCTCAACACACACACAGCCAAGATGTTTATATACATTTATGCAATCTGTGATAGTATAGTTGTTAGTGTGTACATTCATTTAGTAAACAAGCACTAACTTTAACCTACTGACTTACATAAATCTAAGTTTATTGCAATCCTTAAGAAATCAGCAGCCTTAGAATGTGAGCAACATCAAACATATATTTCGCTTAGAATCATCAAGCAAATCATTAGGGAGAAAACAACCCAAACCAGGAGAAGCCCATGTGGGTTTGTAGAGGGTAAAAGGTCATCAACCTCAATCAACCCTAACATATTATGGCTGTTTGTAATTTACTATGCAACTTTTACTTTCAGTAGTTTGCTATTGCTTTCTAAACAACCAACGCTCATACTACCAAAATCAACTCAAGGCGGTCTGCTTCCAAATAGCCTGCGGCTGATGTCGAAACCTCAGCTTGGTATGTTGGGGAATTGTGAAACGTGCTCACTGTCCTAAACCACAGATGGCAGCTGTAGAAAGTAAGGGTACAACAAATGCTGTGTATTTGCTGAGAACAATAGAGCATTTGATAGAAGTAAATAAAGACCTACATATTTGTTTCATTGACTACACACTGACCTTTGATGGAATAAGACATGTCATCATGATAAAGGTGCTTGTAGATCTCCAAAATAACGAGAAAGACTTTTGACTTGTAAAGAACATATTTTGGAAAAAAGCCCATAAAAATTGATGATGAATTTCAATACCAGCCTATTAAGATAGGTGTGCAACAGGGATGTGTAATGTCTCCAGATCATTTTCCCATATAAAGTGAAAATATTATGAGACATTTAGAAAATATGAGAGGAATCGCCATTGGAGGACAAAACAATATAAGATATAGATACAGCATCGATTGCAGACAATGAACAGGCCCGCAACATTTAGTGGATGTGGTTATTGTACAGTGAGTAAATACAGTTGGAATTAAATTGTAAGAAAACAGAAAATATGGTAATTTCCAAGATGAAAGAAATAGAAAGTTGTAATATCCAAATAAAAGGGAAGTAGGTCAGCATGGCCGAAAGGATAAGAACGTGTTCTTAAACATCCGGTGTGCTGAAGACAAGGTAAGGGGTTCAACCCCCACACTGGACAGTTGGACTAAAATGTTGACCTGTCGTCCTTGACTTTGGGACGTACACTACAAGTACCTCTGAAGTCGGAGTGGGTTCGCCTGATGGCGAGGGACACTGTTAATAGGTAAAGCTAATCTACACGTAAAATTCAGTCCAGCACTACTAGAAGTAATGTGTATGGACTACATTTGAGTTCAAAGCGAGCAAGAGCAAAAAAAAAAAAGGGAAAATTCTTAAACAAATGAATTGTAACAACAATAGTGGAACAGTCATAACATCTGATGAAAGATGCCTTGTAGAGATTAGAACAAGAATTGCCTTGACAAAAGTAGCCTTTTGCAAGATGGAAAACATAGCAATAAAATGTCATCTCCAGTGAGAAAAAGAGTTTAAAGTGCTCTATAGAACATATACAGCTGTATGCATGTAAAACGTGAGCATTAAGCAGACAAGCTGAGAAACATAATAGCAATGGAAATATGATTTCCAAAGAAAATGCAAAAAATACCATTGTCAGGGTGCGGGTTTGGTATAAATGGAACTCACACCTACACGAGTGTTTGTTAGTGCGTGGAACACATTTTGTGACGAGTGTCAGGAAATATAACTCTCGGGTTTGAACTGGGAGTACCAGTGAAGACATGGTCCAGGTCAAACATGTTGTAACGAGTGCTAGAATGGCATCAGCCTAGTGCCTTTTGTATAATATATATTTTAGTTGTGAGTTTTAGTTTCAGTGCGTGAGAATAACTGTGCAGCTAAATGCGAATGAAGACTTAGTTGTAAATGCGAAGTCGCAAAATAAATGATGAAACCAACGTGAACTTATGTATGTCCTTCAATTATACTTGTGACGTCAGTGCGAGAGTTGGAGAGAGCGAGTGGCTTGCAAACATGGACAAGCAATCAAGGTTTGATAGCAAAGTGTTTAGAAGATAGTAAATCATGATCTTTAGACATTAAAATACGGAGCACAGAAATAGCGCCATGATAAAATTCCAGCCATGGATCTGACTTGCTAGTAGAATGACAGTGAGCATAAAGCAGTGGCCTAAAAGTTATCATACTATGAACATACATAAAATGAATGAGTCCAAGAAATAAATGAAAACTATAAATTGATTAGAGAAATTAGATGTAGACAACCCAGATTTGTTTAGCACTTTATGAAAAGAGATAACTTTAAAACTTATTGACTATTGGCAAAGTTGATGGAAAAGGAGCACATTGAAAGAGATAAAGGCCTGGATGGCTTGGCCATATGGCCTAATCGGGACAAGAATGCAGCCCTGAAAGGCATGACAGAGACAGCGGAAAGAAAGACAGACCAAGGCTCAACTCAGACTTATAAAACAGGTATGAAATATTTTTTATGAAAAGGAAACTGGCCACTACATTTCATGATGTCAGAACTTCATATATGGATATGAATTGCAAACAGTTAGGTATATTTAGCTCCTGCGAAAAGAAGAAACATACTAGACACAGATACAATGTACATACCTTACAAAGAACTCCATCTTACACAGGTGAAAACAAAGTGTGACTTATCCAAAAACATAAACAGTCAATAAATATATAATACTGAAGTATTAAAATAAAATAAGTATTATAGGACAACAAAGCACGACCGACCTTTTGGTTCTACAAACCTTTGTCAAGTACAGGACAACACAAACTGATAAAAAGCTAAATAAAACACAGCTTCTTGTTGACAGGAGAGAAACAGAAAATCGTCGGTCGTGCTTTGTTGTCCTATAATACTTACTGTTTTATTTTAATACTTCAGTATTATATATTTATTTATAAGATAAGTCACACTTTGTTTCCACCTGTGTAAGCTGGAGTTCTTTGTAAAGTATGTGCATTGTGTCTGTGTCTAGTATGTTTCTTCTTTTTGCGGGAGCTAAATATACCTAATTGTTATCCTGCTGCAGCTGCTGCTTTTTCTTTTGTTTCATATATGGAGGCATACCACTGCATATCCCTACTGCAGTGACAGTACCACTATCTTTTATACATTTGCTCTCTAAAATCCAAATGCCGGAGGGAAAATACAAAAGGTGAATATTGTACAAATTACCTGTGTCACCTCCTGGAGCAATCTTCTTCTTGCTGACAAAGCTTGAAGTGAGAAAGAGGCAAAAACTGAGGGTGAAGCTAAAAATGATGCCTGCACCCATAAGCCCAATGTGTTTCTCAGTTACTTTGGTCACTGGAAGTTGGAAATAAACAGCTGCTCCTAACAAAAGCAGACTGATAACTACAGCAAACAGACCTGAAAGAAGAATGCAATAGATGTATGCAGAACATCTGTCCTTCACTTACTCACTCACACTCTCTCTCTCCAACACACACAAAGGGCAAAGCAATCAACCACAACTTTTATTGGCCGTTTGTCATTCTCTCTGCAATTTTGCATTCCGAAATTTGCCATTTAACCCAACACCCAACGGCTTCAGGCGGAGGAGCACTATTGGGAGGTGCAAGCCTTATCCTAGTGAGAGGAAATGCAACGTAAAGACTAAATCTCATGGCAAGGCACCCAGGATCTAAGCCTTGGTCAGCAGCTGGTTTAGGATCGAAGCTCTGACAGGCAGACATATTGCTTTGCTGATCCGGCAGCTTCTGCAGCTTGTCTTGTTCCAGATGTAGGGGTGTTACCTTTCCTCTGAAGTAAACTAGGCAAACTGAGAGAGAGCCCATGCTGCATGGGCAACACATGGTCTCTACAATTTAGCCTTGGCTTTGTGCTATATAGAGGTGTAACTCCGTCTCTGGTCCCCACCAAAGGTTGTGGTTATTATGCCGTTTTTGAAGCACAATGTAACAAACTATCAGCAAGGTCAAGACAGCAAGGTGCCAGTTTGAGTTAGTAGTTTGCCATTGCTGTCTGAATGGCCAACGCTTAATAGTAATGTCAAGAATTAATGCAAAGCGATCTATTCCCAAACAGCCTCTCCTTGACTTAGAACCAGGTATGTCGGGATTGTGAAATTGCATTCTCTACCCCTAGGATTTTTTAAAATTCACATATCCTTTACAGGACGTCGCTGTCAACAGCAGCATCTTTCAGCTGTCTGTTGATTTCTTGGCAAGATTACGCTCAGTAGTTTGCCATTGCTTTCTGAGCAGCCGGCTCAGTTATCCCACAAGTCACCAGCGGGAGTCGAACCGCTTGCAGCTCTCGCCTGCTATGAGACTGCGTGATAAACGGGATTATGGAGAAAGTGTTGTAACACCCCTAGGATTACCTAAAGCTTATTTATAAGTCTTTAACCAGACTATAGGAAGTTTCATACTCTCATCAGCTTATGGTACTTGAACTGCGGAGATAGGCATGAGACTAACACCATTGACAAGACAAGATTTGCAAAGATTCATAATCAGCCCAAGGGATGATCAACTCTCTATATCAGTGGTTCTCAACCTTTTTTGGCTTGTGCCCCCCTTCACCATATTTTCAGAACATCATTCACCACCCCCCCCCCCCCCCCCTTTTCATATTTCCTACCTAAAAATTTGGCCCGTGCCCCCCTTCACCATATTTTCAGAACGTCATTACCCCCCTTTCGTATTTCCTATCTAAAAATTCCCCCCTCCCGCCCCTACACAGTATACGTAATAATGGAAGCACATACTAAAACAAGTCTAGACGACCACATAAAAAATGATTTGTGGGTCTATTTACATTATAAGATGAATTTTAGAAGGGTGAGACGTACAGAACCGTAAAGTATGAAGGGAAAAACAAGATCAAGTAATCGGTTCTTGTATTAATGCGATCTTGAAATAATGTTCATTCCCCACCCCCTGGAAACCCCAAAATTCCCCCCTGGGGGGAATTCCCCACCGGTTGAGAACCACTGCTCTATATACTATAGCATGGAAAGTGTCAGCTTTAAATGAAAACAATTACAATAGTATCAAACATTTCTCATCACCTGTGAACTTCTTGGACTTAAGTCTCTATAGGTTCTGAAGAATCCCACATCCTGGTTGACTATAAACCAACAGATTCACACATTTTTCTTCTCTACACCTCCCACCATCTCTCCAGCAACGATTATATCCCTTTCTCTCAAATGTTGCATCTCCAACAATTGTGTCATGCCCAGTCACTCACTTTCAAGCAGAAACAGCAGAACAAACATATTTTTTATCTGACCTATCAGCCCCACAATATCACTGTCAAGTATAACTTTTTCAGGCACCTTTTCATCCTCTATGCTAACCCCAACGACTGCACCGTTTTCTCAGAGGTACCTCTAGTGGCATCTGGTGAGATCATAATCTTAAGGACGTACTAATCAAGAATAGCTTATCCCAACCCACCGAGTCCAATCCAGACAATGTGACATGTCTTAGACCTAGCCTTATATACTACAGACTCTTGACTGTTGCATTCCCCAATGCAACTCTCAACATAGGAGTCTCTGTGGCGAAGTGGTCAAGCCGTTTGACTCATGCTCCGAAGGTTGTGGGTTCAATTCCGGCCCGCGCCCTTCGGTTTACAAGTTAAATGTTTCGGAGACTCCTGTGGGTCGTCGCTAAAAGCTACGGAGTTCGTGCTTTGTGTGACGCTTTCCGCGCTGCGGAAAGAGACCGAGCCATATGGGATAAAACCCGGTGCAATGAAGTCGACCCTGTCAACTTTTAAGCGACTTTTTAAACTCTCAACATGCTTGAAGGTTTCTCCTGCATGCACCGCAATGTTATTTATGCCGTCTGTAAATGCAGTGGCACAACAGGCTTATGTTGGCTGGCAGATTTAGGCAACACTTCCTCAACATTCACAGATGCCCATAAACTGATTTCTATATATTTCAAAGGTGAAGATCATTGTAGCATGCCACATATTCAGGTCACAGATCTTGTTCATCTCAAGAAAAATATCACAGGACTCTTGAAATTGCCATATTTTTCAGATGGGTTGCCTCTGGTCGCAGTCTCAATGTCCATCAGTTTTATTTAATCACTGATATTTTTGTCTCCCCATCTATCTTATTCTTTCACTCATCTGTTATTCCGACATTTCTATATATGTTCATGCTCTGCTTCCATACCTTCCCCCACTATTTGCTTGTGTGTTCATGTACCTTTTCTATGATGGATGATCTTGCTTCTCCCCACACCCCTTTTCTCCTCCCTTCCTTACTTAAACTACCTTAGCTGTATACTTCCACTCAGCTGACCTTATGATTGCACACTGATTGTTGTGTTCACATGTTGTGGTGCACATGGTTTGTCTGAAAGACCCATGTTTTCAGCCAAGTTACTGTCTCTGGTTTGTTTTTATTTTTTTGTTTGCTGATGAAGACTTTATAGACACAACATTTATTCTGTTACTTGTGATTGTGTTTTTGAAAAGCTGTTCCTTTCCACTTTTGTTGCTTTATTCATTAAATACAGGGTAACAGTGGTTACAGAGTAGGATAGTGGGTACAGCATAGCACAGATGCTCAAAGGGCACCGTCGCCCTGCTACTGAGTTGAGTGCATGGCGCACTGTGAGCTGTAAATTTTGTGTGAAATGCTTTTACACCTGTCCGTGGTTGTTTGGAGCGTGAATTGCATGTTTGGAATAATGGTGGCCGGCTGTATCGCCAAAACTGACTGGTTTTGCCTTATGCAGTAATGTGTGGTTGCTGGTTTTCTAGCGACTGCCGCTTACATCGACGATGAACTGTATGTTTTGTGGGGGACTTTTGTGTTGGCATTCTGGCAGCGGCATTGTGTACAGTGAAATGCTTTTACATCTGTCCGTGGTTGTTTGTAGCATGAGCTGCATGTTCGGAATCATGGCGGATGGCTTTGTCGTAGAACTGACTGGTTTGCCTTATGCAGTAATGTGTGGCTGCTGGTTTTCTAGTGACTGCCGCTTCCATCGAAGATGAACTGTATTTTTCATGGAGGACTTTTGTGTTGACATTCTGGCAGCGGCATTATGCTCAGTGTACCAGTGTAGACTGTTGGTTGTCGGGACTCCTGTCTGTTCAACTTTTCACATGGGGCAGTGAGGAGCATTTTGTGTGATATTCACTGGCACAGGAACAGAGCATAATGGGGACGACCGTTGCCATGAAGTTGGAACTGTGACTAACTAATAACTAACAGGTGCTCAAAAGGACTATAGTCTCACATGCAGGTCTTGAGTTCACACAGAAAAGAAAGGTGAAGATTAAAGTAGCTGGTCAATCCATCTCATAATGCATAAATTTAGAAAAGTCCTTTTACTTAACACATTTCTGACATTGTCTGAATGGCCATAAATTTATTGGCTATCTTTTCATTTCCCTGTCTTGCTATTATTTTAATAATATTATTCACTACTAGTTCACGCTTTCACTTTTTTATCTTATTTCGTACCCCATATTATTCAATACTGAGGTATCTTAAACTGCTGCTTTATTTTACCACATAATTTACATGCCATACTAACCATTGCACCTGTACTTCAGACGACCACCAAACTTGAGAGGCTGTCCCTCCACAATGCGACCAATTGGCAGCACAGCCAAAAAGGCTTGAAAGAAAAACCATGCCAGAAAAATCACTGTTGCTTCAACATCAAACAACAATGCTATTTGCTGTTTGGAAAAAATTGAAGTACTTGTTTTGCCCTGCGTAGAGAAGAAAATATTAGTACTGTAGTTTTATACAAAGTTATTCAGATGTGTCTCTTTTGAGAATATTTTGAAATGTACATGTTCCTTTAGTCTCTGTATTGATGTATACTGTATCATTACACAGAAGTCTTTCCATGATCTCTTGCACTGTTGAAGATTTCATAAGAAATTCCCAATAAAGGTACTCTAGAAGCCAACCAATGTGCACTTTATACCACATACTCTCGTATGCCTGGTACAATATGTTCATAAAAACCTCCAGAAGTTAGTCACATTTAGTCACATTCATGAAGGCACCCAGGAGCACGGTCACCCATTGTTCACATTCTGTATCACTGACAGTGAATGAGAGTGACATCTGCAAAGGACTACTAAATTATGGTGCTTTCTTACACTGGGAATTGGCTTCTAGTAATTTTTGTAGTTTACTCTTTTCTGTCTGCATATTTACTTTTTTATGATCACAAAAGAAACAACTTTGTTAGAAAGTTTTGCATCATCTTTTGAAGAATCACAACCTACCCTTCTTGTGTAGTTATTTCACTCTATCTTACCACATCATTCTTACTTTCTAAACATCTTACCTCAAATCATAATGGAAGATAACTAGGCACCCACCTCATATGCCATGTCCTAGAACAGTGGTTCTGAACCTTTTTTGGCCCGTGCCCCCTTCACCATATTTTCAGAATGTCATTCCCCCCCTTTCGTATTTCCTACCTAAAAATTTGGCCCGTGCCCCCCTTCACCATATTTTCACAACGTCATTCCCCCCCCCCCTCCTCTTTGTATTTCCTACCTAAAATCACTCCCTCCCGCTCCTGCCCCTACACAGTATATGTAATAATGGAAGCACATACCAAAACAAGTCTAGACGTCCACATAAAATGTGATTTGTGGGTCTACTTACTTTATAAAATGAATTTTAGAAGGGGTGAGACGTACAGAACCTTAAAGTACGAAGGGAAAAACATTATCAAGTAATCGGTTCTTGTATTAACACGATTTTGAAATAATCTTCATTCCCCCTTGGAAACCCTAAAATTCCCCCACCAGTTGAGAACCACTGTCCTAGAACATCTAAAGGCCTAATGCTTGACACAACAGCAATATCTGCAATGGGATGACCTTTAACAAACACTAACGCTTGACACAACAGCAATATCTGCTATGGGATGACCTTTAACAAACACTAACGCTTGACACAACAGCAATATCTGCGATGAGATGACCTTTAACAAACACTAACGCTTGACACAACAGCAATATCTGCGATGGGATGACCTTTAACAAACACTAACGCTTGACACAACAGCAATATCTGCGATGAGATGACCTTTAACAAACACTAACGCTTGACACAACAGCAATATCTGCGATGAGATGACCTTTAACAAACACTAACGCTTGACAAAACAGCAATATCTGCTATGGGATGACCTTTAACAAACACTAACGCTTGACACAACAGCAATATCTGCTATGGGATGACCTTTAACAAACACTAACGCTTGACACAACAGCAATATCTGCTATAGGATGACCTTTAACAAACACTAACGCTTGACAAAACAGCAATATCTGCGATGAGATGACCTTTAACAAACACTAATGCTTGACACAATAGCAATATCTGCTATGGGATGACCATTAACAAACATTAACGCTTGACACAACAGCAATATCTGCTATGGGATGACCTTTAACAAACACTAACGCTTGACACAACAGCAATATCTGCTATGGGGTGACCTTTAACAAACACTAACGCTTGACACAACAGCAATATCTGCTATAGGATGACCTTTAACAAACACTAACGCTTGACACAACAGCAATATCTGCTATGGGATGACCTTTAACAAACACTAACGCTTGACACAACAGCAATATCAGCGATGGGATGACCTTTAACAAACACTAACGCTTGACACAACAGCAATATCTGCTATGGGATGACCTTTACCAAACAATAACGCTTGACAAAACAGCAATATCTGCTATGGGATGACCTTTAACAAACACTAACGCTTGACACAACAGCAATATCTGCTATGGGATGACCTTTAACAAACACTAACGCTTGGCACAACAGCAATATCTGCTATAGGATGACCTTTAACAAACACTAACGCTTGACACAACAGCAATATCTGCTATGGGATGACCTTTACCAAACAATAACGCTTGACAAAACAGCAATATCTGCTATGGGATGACCTTTAACAAACACTAACGCTTGACACAACAGCAATATCTGCTATGGGATGACCTTTAACAAACACTAACGCTTGGCACAACAGCAATATCTGCTATAGGATGACCTTTAACAAACACTAACGCTTGACACAACAGCAATATCTGCTATGGGATGACCTTTAACAAACACTAACGCTTGACACAACAGCAATATCTGCGATGAGATGACCTTTAACAACACTAACGCTTGACACAACAGCAATATCTGCTATGGGATGACCTTTAACAAACACTAACGCTAGACACAACAGCAATATCTGCTATGGGATGACCTTTAACAAACACTAACGCTTGACACAACAGCAATATCTGCTAAGGGATGACCTTTAACAAACACTAACGCTTGACACAACAGCAATATCTGCTAAGGGATGACCTTTAACAAACACTAACGCTTGACACAACAGCAATATCTGCTATAGGATGACCTTTAACAAACACTAACGCTTGACACAACAGCAATATCTGCTATTGATTGATTGATTGATTGATTGATTTAGGAACCGACATCACAGCATTCAGGACATTCCCATAAGCGCTCCGTCCCCATCCTCAGCAATCAGCGAAGAGTTCCAACACTAATAGTTCCAGTAGCAATCTGATTATATGTCCGTCTCGCCTTTCCTCCGAGCGCCGAGCGTCGGCCAGATCCCCTCATCACACCTCGTTGTCTCATTCTTACCAGACCATGGTGCTCCATCTGCTCCTCCAAGGTGTACAATATCTGCTATGGGATGACCTTTAACAAACACTAACGCTTGACACAACAGCAATATCTGCGATGAGATGACCTTTAACAAACACTAATGCTTGACACAACAGCAATATCTGCTATAGGATGACCTTTAACAAACACTAACGCTTGACAAAACAGCAATATCTGCGATGAGATGACCTTTAACAAACACTAATGCTTGACACAATAGCAATATCTGCTATGGGATGACCATTAACAAACATTAACGCTTGACACAACAGCAATATCTGCTATGGGATGACCTTTAACAAACACTAACGCTTGACACAACAGCAATATCTGCTATGGGGTGACCTTTAACAAACACTAACGCTTGACACAACAGCAATATCTGCTATAGGATGACCTTTAACAAACACTAACGCTTGACACAACAGCAATATCTGCTATGGGATGACCTTTAACAAACACTAACGCTTGACACAACAGCAATATCAGCGATGGGATGACCTTTAACAAACACTAACGCTTGACACAACAGCAATATCTGCTATAGGATGACCTTTAACAAACACTAACGCTTGACACAACAGCAATATCTGCTATGGGATGACCTTTACCAAACAATAACGCTTGACAAAACAGCAATATCTGCTATGGGATGACCTTTAACAAACACTAACGCTTGACACAACAGCAATATCTGCTATGGGATGACCTTTAACAAACACTAACGCTTGACACAACAGCAATATCTGCTAAGGGATGACCTTTAACAAACACTAACGCTTGACACAACAGCAATATCTGCTATAGGATGACCTTTAACAAACACTAACGCTTGACACAACAGCAATATCTGCTATTGATTGATTGATTGATTGATTGATTTAGGAACCGACATCACAGCATTCAGGACATTCCCATAAGCGCTCCGTCCCCATCCTCAGCAACCAGCGAAGAGTTCCAACACTAATAGTTCCAGTAGCAATCTGATTATATGTCCGTCTCGCCTTTCCTCCGAGCGCCGAGCGTCGGCCAGATCCCCTCATCACACCTCGTTGTCTCATTCTTACCAGACCATGGTGCTCCATCTGCTCCTCCAAGGTGTACAATATCTGCTATGGGATGACCTTTAACAAACACTAACGCTTGACACAACAGCAATATCTGCGATGAGATGACCTTTAACAAACACTAATGCTTGACACAACAGCAATATCTGCTATAGGATGACCTTTAACAAACACTAACGCTTGACAAAACAGCAATATCTGCGATGAGATGACCTTTAACAAACACTAATGCTTGACACAATAGCAATATCTGCTATGGGATGACCATTAACAAACATTAACGCTTGACACAACAGCAATATCTGCTATGGGATGACCTTTAACAAACACTAACGCTTGACACAACAGCAATATCTGCTATGGGGTGACCTTTAACAAACACTAACGCTTGACACAACAGCAATATCTGCTATAGGATGACCTTTAACAAACACTAACGCTTGACACAACAGCAATATCTGCTATGGGATGACCTTTAACAAACACTAACGCTTGACACAACAGCAATATCAGCGATGGGATGACCTTTAACAAACACTAACGCTTGACACAACAGCAATATCTGCTATAGGATGACCTTTAACAAACACTAACGCTTGACACAACAGCAATATCTGCTATGGGATGACCTTTACCAAACAATAACGCTTGACAAAACAGCAATATCTGCTATGGGATGACCTTTAACAAACACTAACGCTTGACACAACAGCAATATCTGCTATGGGATGACCTTTAACAAACACTAACGCTTGACACAACAGCAATATCTGCTAAGGGATGACCTTTAACAAACACTAACGCTTGACACAACAGCAATATCTGCTATAGGATGACCTTTAACAAACACTAACGCTTGACACAACAGCAATATCTGCTATTGATTGATTGATTGATTGATTGATTTAGGAACCGACATCACAGCATTCAGGACATTCCCATAAGCGCTCCGTCCCCATCCTCAGCAACCAGCGAAGAGTTCCAACACTAATAGTTCCAGTAGCAATCTGATTATATGTCCGTCTCGCCTTTCCTCCGAGCGCCGAGCGTCGGCCAGATCCCCTCATCACACCTCGTTGTCTCATTCTTACCAGACCATGGTGCTCCATCTGCTCCTCCAAGGTGTACAATATCTGCTATGGGATGACCTTTAACAAACACTAACGCTTGACACAACAGCAATATCTGCGATGAGATGACCTTTAACAAACACTAATGCTTGACACAACAGCAATATCTGCTATAGGATGACCTTTAACAAACACTAACGCTTGACAAAACAGCAATATCTGCGATGAGATGACCTTTAACAAACACTAATGCTTGACACAATAGCAATATCTGCTATGGGATGACCATTAACAAACATTAACGCTTGACACAACAGCAATATCTGCTATGGGATGACCTTTAACAAACACTAACGCTTGACACAACAGCAATATCTGCTATGGGGTGACCTTTAACAAACACTAACGCTTGACACAACAGCAATATCTGCTATAGGATGACCTTTAACAAACACTAACGCTTGACACAACAGCAATATCTGCTATGGGATGACCTTTAACAAACACTAACGCTTGACACAACAGCAATATCAGCGATGGGATGACCTTTAACAAACACTAACGCTTGACACAACAGCAATATCTGCTATAGGATGACCTTTAACAAACACTAACGCTTGACACAACAGCAATATCTGCTATGGGATGACCTTTACCAAACAATAACGCTTGACAAAACAGCAATATCTGCTATGGGATGACCTTTAACAAACACTAACGCTTGACACAACAGCAATATCTGCTATGGGATGACCTTTAACAAACACTAACGCTTGACACAACAGCAATATCTGCTATGGGATGACCTTTAACAAACACTAACGCTTGACACAACAGCAATATCAGCGATGGGATGACCTTTAACAAACACTAACGCTTGACACAACAGCAATATCTGCTATAGGATGACCTTTAACAACACTAACGCTTGACACAACAGCAATATCTGCTATGGGATGACCTTTACCAAACAATAACGCTTGACAAAACAGCAATATCTGCTATGGGATGACCTTTAACAAACACTAACGCTTGACACAACAGCAATATCTGCTATGGGATGACCTTTAACAAACACTAACGCTTGACACAACAGCAATATCTGCTAAGGGATGACCTTTAACAAACACTAACGCTTGACACAACAGCAATATCTGCTATAGGATGACCTTTAACAAACACTAACGCTTGACACAACAGCAATATCTGCTATTGATTGATTGATTGATTGATTGATTTAGGAACCGACATCACAGCATTCAGGACATTCCCATAAGCGCTCCGTCCCCATCCTCAGCAACCAGCGAAGAGTTCCAACACTAATAGTTCCAGTAGCAATCTGATTATATGTCCGTCTCGCCTTTCCTCCGAGCGCCGAGCATCGGCCAGATCCCCTCATCACACCTCGTTGTCTCATTCTTACCAGACCATGGTGCTCCATCTGCTCCTCCAAGGTGTACAATATCTGCTATGGGATGACCTTTAACAAACACTAACGCTTGACACAACAGCAATATCTGCTATGGGATGACCTTTAATAAACACTAACGCTTGACACAACAGCAATATCTGCTATGGGATGACCTTTAACAAACACTAACGCTTGACACAACAGCAATATCTGCCATGGGATGACCTTTAACAAACACCAACACTTGACACAACAGCAATATCTGCTATGGGATGACCTTTAACAAACACTAACGCTTGACACAACAGGAATATCTGCTATGGGATGACCTTTAACAAACACTAACGCTTGACACAACAGCAATATCTGCGATGAGATGACCTTTAACAAACACTAATGCTTGACACAACAGCAATATCTGCTATGGGATGACCTTTAACAAACACTAACGCTTGACACAACAGCAATATCTGCGATGAGATGACCTTTAACAAACACTAATGCTTGACACAACAGCAATATCTGCTATGGGATGACCTTTAACAAACACCAACACTTGACACAACAGCAATATCTGCTAAGGGATGACCTTTAACAAACACTAATGCTTGACACAACAGCAATATCTGCTATGGGATGACCTTTAACAAACACCAACACTTGACACAACAGCAATATCTGCTAAGGGATGACCTTTAACAAACACTAATGCTTGACACAACAGCAATATCTGCTATGGGATGACCTTCAACAAACACCAACGCTTCTACACTATAGTGTTTAGAATACTGTGACAAACACTAGACATGAACGGATCATAAACTAAGAGCACAAATGCATATTATTGTACATCAGACTGCAGGAAACTGGATGTATAATAGAAACAGACATCTATATATAAAACATCCAGTGATTAAATGTGTGAAAAGATAAGATGAGGTCAGGTGCCAAAGCAATTGATCACACAAAAATATTCCTCTGCTGCACTATTTTTGCGTGTAATAATGGTAATTCATGTCTGCAGGCTGTGGCAAATTTCTTGATTTCATGTGTGAGTTATTGTTATTTTTCCCCCAAGGATTTATGTGTTGAAACTCAGAAAATGGCAAACGTTACACAACTCTACAGGTGTAGTTGACATAAAATAACATTTACCTGACAATGAATGCATGAAAACTGTTTATTTTGTATAATTTAATTTTTTTATAATTGTATATAATTTAATATGAAATCAGATACTTTGTTGTTTGGTTACTACATTTATGATGTTTATTTCACTCGTTTGATATGACAGCAGCAAAGTTGGTTACACCAATGAATTCCAAAACTGTCCAAATGTCATGTTTCACATTTCATATTTATCTCAAGTTAATTTCATGAAATTGAGTCATGATCAATCATGATGTTTACAAAAGATGAGCTCTCCTACATTGAAAAGTAGGTTACTTTTAACAAATAATACTGCACAACTATGAGGTATTATAAGAAAACACAAAATATAGTGCAATGTTACAGGTTGTGAAGATTCATACACAACTGAAATATCACAAACCACTCATTGTGGCAAATCATGAGCAAAAAGACTGTCCTTTATCGTCTCTACTTCTGGTTGCTGTTTTGAATCTGTTTTTTGTTTCTGTTTGTATCTGTTGTTTTTAAATAGCTTGTGGTACTGGGAAATGTCTTGGGAAGTAAAGGCAGCTGGCCAGACACTGACCACATCACCCGCTGAGTACAGACTGGTGTATACAAACATGCATCAAGCATCATCAAGTGAATTAGGACATGTAAACGGGTCCTGTACTTAATTACTTCATGTCTACTTATTTTCTTCAGGGGTGTGATATCCCCCTTCATATATACCAAGTCATAGCATAATAGGGTGGGATGACAGGTTCCATGCTTCACCATGAAGACAATACAAACATGCTTAGTAGGTCACGGCAATGAGCTATTATGGACACCTTTTCCAGGAAACTCTCTGCCACAAACTGTTATTAGTTTCAAGTAATACAAATTTGGATCAGAATTAGTTAACATAATAAATGTCTGCTGACAGGAGTTAAGTAGCAACTGGGGATTAGCTTATTAAGGTCATGTCTTGGGTGGGAAAAGTTAAGTAATATCTAGGACAGCTGACTGCAACAGGTGGTGATCCTCACCGTCATCACGTTACCTACGAGAGTATACGAGATTATGGAGAAAAGTTGCTAACCTCTAGGCCAGGAAGCCAGCTACTGAAGAGAAAGAAGATGATATTAAAGAAGACTTTTATAATGATCTGGAAGATGTCATAGAAGAAACCCCCAAACAGGACATCCTGATTGTGCTGGGAGACTTCAATGCAAAAATAGGTAGAGAGCAAACTCATTAAAAAGTTGCCGGTATGGAAAGCCTAAATACAACTTCAAATGACAATGGATGGAGAGTCATCAACCTAGCAGAAGCCAAAGGACTGCACATCAGCAGTATCAGACTGCAAAGAAAGGATATACATAAACAAACTTGGAAATCATGTGACAAGAAAACCTATAATCAAATAGATCACATTTTAATTAACAACAAAAATGCATCAAACATACAAGTTAGAAGTTATAGAGGAGCTGAGTGCCACAGTGACCATTTCCTCATTGGAGCAAAATTTAAAATAAAACTTAAGAGAGCATTCTATGCTAAACTACAAAGATTACATCCAACATATAACAGAGAAAAACTACAAGTATAGTCAAAGAGAAATTTGCAGATGAAATAAAATGTAAACTTGAAATTCTACAAAACCTGTTGGAGGAAAACGTTGACCAAACTTGGTTGAACATCAAGAATACAATTCAAACTACCGCAGAAGAATGTCTTGGTGTGTTAACCACGCATAGAAAGAACTGATGGTTCAATCAAAAATGTGAAGAAGCAGTCATTAGGAAAAAGAATGCCAGACAGTTGTGGTTAAATGACATCAACAACATCCAAAATGAAGAGCAATATAGAACTGAATGTAAAGAGGCTACAAAAATAGTTCGGCAGCAGAAGCGAGAATATATGAGCAATATAATTAAAGATATGGAAACTAATCACCAGAAAAATGAATCCAGAAAGTTTTTTAAAGAACTGAAGTCAATGAAACGAGGGCACCAACAAAACACATATGGTTTAAAAGACAAAAATGGGAATATGATAAATACCAATGAGGAAATGTGCAACACATGGAAAGAATACTTTCTTGAATTACTAAATTGTGAAGCTCCAAGTAATACTTTCCCACAGGAAGCAGTTCTAACGTGTGAACCACAAATTGAAGAACTTGTTTTTGAAGAAATCCTATATGTAATCACACGACTTAAAAACAATAAGACAACTGGGGCTGATGGAATTGGTGCTGAATCTATAAAGACAGGCGGCCATGCATTACATCTAAAGCTATACGAACTAATAATAAAAATCTGGAGGACAGAAGAATTACCCCATGACTGGAAAGAGTCATTATTGATACCTATCTTTAAGAAAGGAAATAAGTTCCAATGTGAAAATTATAGAGGAATATCACTCCTGTCAGCAAGCTATAAGATACTATCCGCGGTGTTACTAAATAGACTAAAACCATATTCAGAAGACATATTAGGTGACTACCAGGCGGGTTTCAGACAAAACAGATCAACAATAGATCAGATATTTATTTTACGACAAATAGCCAAAAAAAATTGGGAATATAAAAGAGATCTCCATAACATTTTTGTAGATTTTAAAAAGGCTTATGATAGTGTCCATAGGAATAGTCTATGGAATGCTATACAGGAATTAGGATTACCAAGGAAGTTAATCAACATGACCAGACTATGCATGGAAGATACTTATAATGTAGTAATATATAAAGGCTGGAAATCAGACCCTTTCCAAATAACATCTGGCTTGAAACAGGGTGATGCACTATCGCCGCTCCTTTTCAATCTGGCTCAAGAGAAAGTTGTAAGGAAGGTAAAGGAGCAATGTGCTACTGGACGAACATCCAGACTGCTTGGTTATGCAGATGATATAGATATTAGTTAGTTAGTCTTTCCTCTTGAGCCTAAGGCGGCGCATAGGGCAGAAGTCCTGTCTCTCCATGCCTGGCGGTTCGCTGCTATCTGTTGTAGATCTTGGATATTTACTTGGCCGTTGAATGAGCCTTCTCTAATGATGGTTCTACGCAGGGTCTCTCTTGGTCTTCCCCGTTTTCTTTTCCCTACTGGTGACCATATGAGGGCTTGGTAGGGGAGTCTTGACTTGTCCATTCTGAGTACATGGCCGATGTAGTTCCAACGGCGTCTTCTTATGAAATTGGATACTGTATCTTGCTTAGTCTCTTGTCTTATTTGCGAATTGGTTCTGAAGTCTGTCCAGTGGATGTTTAGAAGTCTTCTAAGACATTTGTTCTCAAAATTGTCTAATTTTTTATCTAAAGCTACCGTTGATTTCCAACTTTCACATCCATACGTTAACACTGGAATCACACAAGAGTTGAAGATTTTAAGTTTTGTGTGTTTGCTGAGTGTCTTTGACTTCCAGATGTTTGACAGTTTATTGAAGGCACTAGATGCCAGTGCGATTCTAGATGATATTTCTGGTGTTGAGTCCCCTGTAGATGTCATTTTGCTTCCTAGGTATGTGAAGCTGTTGACTTTTTCAAGAACGTAGCTGTTCAATTTGGTGTCATCTGAACTGTTGGTAAGATCAATAGTCTTTGTTTTTGTGGTGTTAATTTGGAGACCAATTTGCCCTGAAACATTTTGGAGGTGGTTTATTTTCTCTTGGGCATCCGGGTGTGTTGAACTCAAAAGCACTATGTCGTCGGCAAAGTCCAGGTCTTCTAGAATTTTGTCAACCCAATGGATACCCATATTTGTGTTGTTTGTGCATTTGCGCATGACCCAATCGATAGCTATTCCAAAAAGCATCGGTGATAAGACACAACCCTGTTTCACTCCTGTTTCGACTGAGAACCAGTCAGAGTTGCCTGTTTCTGTTCTTACGCAGCAACGTGTTTCTTTGTAGAAAGATTTTATGACGTTGGTATATTTGGTAGGAAAACCATAGATGTTAAGTAGATTCCAAAGTGAAGGACGGTGGATACTGTCGAAGGCTTTTTGAAAGTCGACAAAGTTGGTGATTAATTTCGACTGGAATTCTACGGAGTCTTCAATGATTATTCTGAGGGTGAAAATGTGGTCTATGCATGACCGTTTTGGTCTGAAGCCTGCTTGTTCTTCTCTGAGCCTTTCATCTATCGCCTTTTTCAATCTCTCAAGTAACATGCTACAAAAAAGTTTTCCTGGTACTGACAATAGAGTGATACCACGCCAATTATTGCAATCAGACATATCGCCCTTTTTAGGCAGTTTGAAAATTACACCATCTTTCCACTGTTGTGGTGGGGATTCGCTTTGCCAGATTTCATTGATCAGCTGTAACAAACGTTGTAAGGTGTTCTCATCTGCTGCTTTGAGCATTTCTCCTGAGATTTCATCTTCACCAACAGCTTTGTTGTTCTTCAATTTTTTGATGGCTGCTTTAATCTCTTCCATGGTGAATGACTCACAGGAGGCATCTAGTGGGGGCATAGTAATTTCTCCATCCAGGTTCGGAACAGTGTCAGGCCGCGGTCTATTTAATATTTCTTTGAAATGTTCTGCCCATCGTTGCTTTTGAAGGTCATCGGATAACAATTGATTGCCTTGTTTGTCTTTGATGGGTATATTTGGTGTAGGCGAGTGATTGCATAGTTGCTTCATGATATGGAATACGGCTCTGTTGTTTCCAGTTCTGGCAGCTGCTTCGGCGTCGGAGGCCAGGCTGTGAATAAAGTTCTGTTTGTCTTTTCGTGCGCTTGATTTCACCTCTTTATCCAACATAGAGTATTTTTGCTTATGGGTTTCATATGTAGATGTGTCTTTCGCAGAAAGAAGTGTTAGTTTTGCTTGTTTTCTTTCTTGTATCTTCGTCCAGGTGTTATCGCTTAGCCACTTCTTCTTCTGTCTTTGTACGTAGCCGACTGTGTTTGTTGCAGCATTTAGCAAGGTATTTTTTAGGAAATTCCAATTTTCTTCAATGTTGTTTTTAATATTCGCATTGCTCGATACACTTTCTTTGTTAGCATAGCTGCTTCGTACCTCTGAATTGAATGCGAGTTGGTGTTCTTTAGTCAGTAGGGACTGTGAGTTTATTTTCTTAATTCTGGGTGATCTGTGCAGAGTCTTGAGCTTTATTTTTAGTTTGGCAATGCAGAGATTGTGATCACTGCCAGCATCTGCACCTCTGTAGGCTCTGACGTCTTGTACTGATGAACGGAATTTGGCATTAATGCAAAAATGGTCTATCTGATTTTTTGTGATGTTATCAGGCGAGTTCCACGTGACTTTGTGTATATCTTTGTGCGGAAATAAAGAGTTTGCTACTATCAGATTTGCTATTTCACAGAATTCTAGTAGTCTCTCTCCGTTTTGGTTCATATCCCCTAAGCCGTGAATTCCCATATATCTTTCAACACCCTTATTGTCAGACCCTATCTTGGCATTGAAATCACCCATTACAACAACAATGTCGTGCTTGGGAGATGAGTTAATGGTACCAATTAGTTGTTCATAGAAATTATCTTTGTTGGTGTCTGTATCGTCGTTGGTAGGTGCGTAGCACTGGATGATTGTTAGCTTGAAATATTTCGTTTGGTAACGCGCTGTTATGATTCTATCATTTACTGGTTCCCAGCTGATCAGTGATCTTTCTACATTTTTTGACATGACATATAGATATTATAGGGGAGAAATGAAAAAAAAGACATTGGAAATATTGACTCACTTAAAGAAAAAAGCTCAACAAATGGGGCTGGTTATCAACCAAGATAAGACAGAATATATGGTAATTTCAAGAGAAAGAACGGCTAAAAACTCTGGCCACATACAAATAGATAATATGACCACTAAAAGAACAGAAACATACAAATACCTGGGTACAATCTTCAACTGCTCCAACATAATAAGGGATGAAATAGAAGCTAGAATCAACTCTGGAAATAAGATATACTATGCACTACAACATCTGCTAAAATCAAATGCGCTATCTCGTAACACCAAGATCCCATATACAAAACACTGATTAGACCAATTGTGCTGTATGGCTCTAAAACCTGGAGTACAACTAAAGGAAACGAAGCCTTGTTAAAAACCTTTGAGATTAGTTAGTTAGTTAGTTTAGTCACGGTTCCAACTTCATGGCAACGGGTCGTCACCATTATGCTCCGTTCCTGTGCCAGTGAATATCACACACAATGCTCCTCACTGCCCTATGTGAACAATGGAATAGACAGGAGTATCGGCAAGCCAACAGCCCGCACAGGTTCACTGTGCATAATGACGCCGCCAGAATGCCAACACAAAAGTCCTCCACGAGAAATACAGTTCATTGTCGATGGAAACAGCAGTCACCAGAAAGACTTCATTGACCCGGGCTTTATCCCATATGGCTCGGTCTCTTTCCACAGGGCAACCCACCGAAAGCGTCGCACAAAGCAAGAACTCCGTAACTCCAGCGATGATTCCCAGGAGTCTCCTGAAAAATGCACTCATGAACCGAAAAGGCAAACCAGTCAATCCAGCAACAGCCGGCCGCCATCGTTCCGAACATGCAGTTCATGCTACAAACTGCGAACAGATGTAAGAAAGCATTCCAGCAGGAAATTCACAGCTCACAGTGTCGCGCCACGCACTCACTCAGTAGCAGGGCGACGGAACCATAGCCTCCTAAGTCACCTCTTATGACGTGCATAGTAGCAACAGTGTTACTATTCTTTGCTTCCCCGTAAGGGCCCCGGAAACACACGAGCGAAAACTTTGAGAACAAAGTCTTAAGACGCATCTTTGGGCCCATTAGGGATACACAAAGTGGAGAGTGGAAAAGAAGAAGCAACAAAGACATTTATGATCTGTTTAAGTCCCCGCTAATCACTGGTATCATGAAGGCTAATAGACTGCAATGGCTGGGGCATATAGAAAGAATGGAATAGGGAAATAAAACTCGCTTACACTCAGGAAATAAATGACCGTAGACCCCGAGGTAGACCAAGAAGACGGTGGAGAGATAATATACATACAGACCTATAAGCACTTGGAATCAGCGTCTGGCAAGAGAAGGTCAACCAGAGAGAAGAATGAAGATGGCTTGTATCTGCAACAAAGAACCTCAATGGCTTGGAATGCTGAAGAAGAAGATATATTTTACTAATGAAAGCCAAATCCACACATGTAATTTGAATATGTGAGCTTTAGCATCTCAGCAATACAAGTGTTGTAAGCATACGATGTTGGAGACTTGAGGTAATGTACAAGGATTCTAGGAATACATGTAACCTGGCGATAATAATCACCATGGGGGGAAATATCATCAACAACATTAGATATACGGATGATATAGTATTGATTGCAGACAATGAACAGGATCTACAACATTTAGTAGATGCGGTTGTTGTACACAGTGAACATCTAGGGTTTGAATTAAATCGTAAGTAGACACAGATTATGCTCGTCACTAGAAAGAAAGAAATACCACAATGTAATATACAGGTAAATGGGAATATTCTTAAACAAGTGAATCGGTACAACTATCTCGAAACAGCCTTTTGCAAGATGGAAAAACACACCAATAAAAAGATGTCATTCGCAACGAGAAAAAGAGTGTTAAAATGCATCAACTGCTTGGATAGCAAATCCATTAAGTGGAAAGTCCAGATCAAAAGCTCACTATGTGGGCGTCATCAAAGGTGGAAAAAGTGTCCTAGTGGCACGAAATGGAATATTGCTTGGATAGCAAATCCATTACATGGAAAGTCTGAATCAAAAGCTCACTGTGTGGATGTCATCTGCAGATTGCATTCTTCTAGTTTCTGGAGGAACAGCCTGTGGTGAACGGAAGGCCCAATATACGGAAGTGAGGCTAAGCAGCCATGTGCAGGATGTGACGATTCCATGGGTGAGCCCAGTACCAGAGTGCTATGTGTCGGCTCTGCAATAATGGAAGCCTCCTTGGATGGCGGGGAATGCCCATGGTCTGCCCCTGCCTTCCCTTGAGGGCTGACTGAGATGTCTTTGGCTGTTCTAAATGGGCCAGCTGGGATGGGGGATAACACCACAACAGTGAGAATCAAACATCCTAAGAAACCCCCGGGAAGGTTAACCCGGTCAACAAATGCCTGCAGAAGTCGGATGTTTCGGCCTAACGGCGCAAGAATGCAGCTCTGCTGTAAACAGGCACAGCGCGATCACGTCCGAAAAAACTCTCCAGATGAACGCAAAAGAAATGCTTCATAGAACCTGTACTTTTGTATGGATGTGAAGTGTGGACAATGAGCAGACGAGCTGACAGACGTCTAATGGCAGTACCTCCCCATAGTATCCACCACTGCCTCTAATTCTCTTCTCCATGTGTTTTTAAAGTTAAAGTTACATGCATATCCATTACAGCATATAGCAGTCAACCCCGGCATTTTTGTGGCTATTTGTGATTTGTTGGCAAGTTTATGTTAAGTAGTTTGCCATTGCTTTCTGAACATGTGTATTTAGGTCTCCCTCTATTTCACTGGCCCTTGGGTTATAGAAAAGAACTTTATCAAGTTTAACCAAGAATTCACTGGCATTTAAAATTATGTGACAAGTGTATTTTCTCCATCTATCAGGACGTTACAAATGATATGGAGAACACTTTACACTTTTCATCATTCAAAATAGTTATTTGCATTGATCCCATAATATTTGAGCTATCATTTCTTGGTATAATACTTTGTAGTGATATAAATATAAGTTTAGTTTAGTCGACGGATCAACATCACGGCACACAGGTGTAACCCATAAGTGCTCTGTTTTACTCCTAACTCAAGCCTGAGTCCGGAGAATCTCAGCTCAGTGCACGAACTCTGTAGCACCAGCGAGGATCCTGAAATACTTTGGTTAGATTTTTAACTCGAAATTTTGCCCAGGCAGCGCCATTAGGCGCTATATAAGTATGTATTTATTGGCTGTTGTTTCATTCTATATAGTGTTCCATTTAAAGAGAACATGTTCAACAGTTTTGTACAAATATGTGCAAAAACAGGCACTACAGTCTGCTCAGAAGAAATTTTGTTCAGATGTTTGTTCAGAAATGTTATTCGAAGTAATTACTAAAACAAGCATCCATGTTTGTAATGACTGAAATAAAGACAATTAAGCTGTCTACATGTCAACAGTAACAATGTCTTACCCATGAGAGAGCAAAGTTGACATAGATCAGAATTATCGGCATCAATAGGATCATCAGCAAAGCTCCAAATGGTCCAAAGTATTCGCAATGTGGCTCTTTACTCCCTGCTCGAGGGTCTAGCTTGTGGGGTGGAGTAGTGATGCTCGACAGCATTTCAGACTTGATCTGCTCTCTTAGGCGGGATGATTCTTCTTTCTGGAATACCAAAATCAAATTATTAATGATACATAATTATAAACTTTGTTCATGTATGGCAATGAATCAAGGAAAACTAATGAACAAATTAGGAAAAGCTTGCAGGCAACAGAAATGTGATTTCTGAAACGAATGTTGCGAATACCTTGGACTGCCTGAGTAACTAATGGTTGCCTGGATGAGGCTCAGGAAAGCAGATTAAACAGAGCTATAAGAAACAGATAAGCAGCGTTCCTTGATCATATAATGAGAAGAAAGGCACCGGATGGCATCATGGTAACTGAAGAGATCGGTGGTAGAAGAAGCGGGTCAGGCTGAGAGAAATGCTGGATGGAGGAACATCATCAACAGAGTTGATTTAGAAACCAGTGACCGATATCTGCCAATTGAGAGGGCACATAATGATGATGAATTATAAACTCATTTAGCTGATGCCATTGCTAAACTTTTCAAATTAAACAGATTTGATTTGTGGGCTTGACAGGCAGGAAGACGGATAGGCAGGCAGGCAGGCATGCAAAGATAAAGTTTCAGTGGTATTAATTTCAATGCTAGATTTCTTTTTAAAACAATAAACACGGATAATGCATGCTATCATCTACACCCATGTCAACTGTCATCTTGTATCAGAAGTTATGTTGTGATGTAGGGAACCAACAACAGCATGTAAGCAGCATGTCTGAGCGATCTAAGTTGGCTGCTGCTGTTATAATAAATGTTTAATGAATGTCCATGTTACAGCATGTGGCAGCGGATGGCTTGCCTGTGGTGTTCACTTCACATTATCAGCTCACAGCTTTATGAGATGTCGTGACAAGCTTCCTTCCTTAGTGCCTAGCCCATTATCTAGCCAACCCAACTAAATATTACACGGAGTCAACTATCAAAATCTGGAGGGTCTCCACACCTAAGACAGACTCAGATGACTGAATTATATTTATAGTTTATAGGTCTTCACTAAACTCTTATTTCCTTTGTGGATTCCAGTCTAAAGTATACTGGGCAATTTGGCACAATTTCTTCCAAACATGTTAAATGTCTATTTTCAACATAAACAAAACTTGTTCAGCTTTGTTTAACCCCTTTCTATAGGAATTTACGTTGATTAACCCTTCTCAAGAATCAACAGAGGCATAGGATAGACAAATATCCAGTTTTGACATGTTAGTTTTCAAGATACTATACAGGTCATAAAAGCATGTTTGCCAATTATTATGCTGTGTAAATATGACCACTCATACTGTTTTTTAATCCTTGTAATTGCAGATTGATTGCTATTTCCCCATGCATGGTAAGTATGCTTTTGTGGGCTGCGGGTGATCACATTTTAAACTAAAAATACTGTCAAATAAACTGCCATTTACTGCCAATATAGTACCTTGCGGTGTATGGCAGAGGGGTCTTGAGCCTAAGGAATTAAGGCCACCTGGCTAGTGCAGTCGCCGCTAACTGTGCAGGTTAGAGTTTTTCTTTTTGAAACTAATAATAAAATGCTTCAAATATGGACCATTCACAGCTTTTCTTATTATGAAATGATTGTTCAAAAAAGAATAGTTTAAACAAAGATGTCTGCACCTGAAGAGAAACTTTTGATTTAATTTGCAGTGATGATTGTTTGTGAATGTGCAATGGATGAGACAAACAAAAACATTCAAAGTACTAACTGTGTAGATTTAATTTGGTCACTTCATGAGAAATGTTCAGCTGGATTGGAGAAATAATGAAAATGTTCAGGAAAATATAACAGAACAAGACTTCAAAAAGTAAGTCAAACAAAAGCAAAGGCTTTATGACTTGGTCACATCCTAAGACATGTAGATCCACCAAAAGAGTATACTAAAATTTAAAAAATATTGGGGACATAAGGAAGGAGTAGAACAAGGAAAAATATTAGGATAAAGAGGACACCGACCAAGAAAAACCTTTATAAAACATGCATGCCCAGATCTATTAATGCAGACAAACAGAATTAAAGTGCGCAGCACAAGACAGTCAACTGACTGGCACCTTGGCGTCTTGACAAACAATAGAGTTATACCTATCCATAGCACAAAGCCTGGACTAAATTTAGAGACCAGGTGTTGCTAATGCAGCAGAATCTCTCTTTCGGCCTGCCTGCTTTGCTCCAGAGGAAAGGTGACATCAATATATCTGGAACAAGACAAGCTGCAGAAGCTGCCGGATCAGCAAAGTAATGCTCTAACTATTCGCCTGTTGAAGCTTCCATCCTAGACCAGTTGCCAACCAAGGCTTAGGGCTTTGTCTGCCCTGCCATGAGATTTAGTCTTTAGGTTGCATTTCCTCACACTGGGGTAAGGTTTGTATCCTCCAAATTGTGCTCCTCCGTCCAAAGTCATTGGCATGTGAAGTGTCAGGTTTGGTGTCGCTGCCCAACATTCAGCACTAACAGAAAGCAGGTAGTACCGTTTACTGTTATACAGTAGCTCAGTCACATTTGTCTAAGACCTGACAACTACAGAATGGAATTATCAGTAAGTTAAACAACCATACGAAAGGCTGAACAACTTGATTCATTAGAAGATACCGCACATGATAACGATTATCAAGAATCTGTTGACAATTTCAATGCTAATTTTATATTTTAAAGTTCAAACCCAAGTTGAAAGAGAGATCATATAACTGCCATATTATTTTTTACAAACTATAGAAAGTAAACAAAAACAGAGCTAGATCTATTTGATTAAATTAAGCAGGAAACATACCAGTGGATTTATTTTCTGACAATTTAAGTTCTTTCCTTCAGTAGCTCAGAAAGAGGTATATGAAGATAACAGGGAGCATGGTTCATGAGCTGACAGCTTTAATCTGTGTGTACTATTTCAACAACCAAGTAAAAATCCAGGTTTCTGACAAACTTGTACATCTGAATATCAGTTTCAAATTTATTAGTATCTTTATGACAAATAGTAAAGAGTTAATACCTCCTTTTCTATAAGTGCAGCAATCCTTGATGACGCTCTAAATGGAGTAACTGATGCATGCTCTTGCCCCGATAACGACTCAGAAGAATAAACAGTTGAAACAACAGTTCTCTTTGACACTGCTGTGTCTTCATTAGCGGCCCCTGATGATGTTTTAGACGTGTTGTATGACTGGCGGGCTAGCAACTTCCTAGCAGCAGCCTAATGGAAAAAAACAGGAAATATGTATATCAATCAGGTTATGCTTATCTAACATAAGAGAAAATTCACAATATTAACAATATGATAGACAAAGCAATAAATGGATTAAATAAACAAAGAGTTTTCCCAATTAACAAATCTTTTGTTTTTGGAAGTAATAAAGAATGATTGTAACTGTCATGAAACAAGCTACTTCTGATCTGTCGAACAAGGGACATGTATCACTTAATATATATTAACATCAAATGATATAAAATGCAAGTTTATATAAAACAAATTTTATATATATACCCATAACACTGTATTATTGCTATAGAACTGGACAAAATTGGGATATTAAGTCTATTATCATGTCATATGGAATGAATATAATGTCTCTTGTGCATCTTGTCTTTGTTGGGAATTTCCGAAGTTTGTTTTGTTAGTGTACTTGACGGTGCTACTTATGCATGACATCATGGTCTCTTTCTGAGCTGATGACAACTTTAACTTTTTATCAACTGTTGGTTATCATAGAAAGGCCTGTATAATGTTTTTAAATTAAAAATAAATAAAGATATACAGGTCAACTCATCAGGACTTCTGTTCTATAATAAAGGTAAGAATCTATTCTTTATGGGTATCCGGATGAACTGGCTGAAATTCACTTAAAATTGAACGAAAGACGAAATAAAAGTTGTTAGTGTTGTATCTGCTTTGTTAGAACTGTTAGGCAGAGAAAATAGGTAAATGGCTATATCTCTTGGAGTATTCTGATCGAATAGTTTTTCAAGGCTATTTTGGATCCTATAGCTTGTAGGAAGTAGAATATCTTAAGAATCCACTTGGAATCTAATTCCTCGCGTATATATAAATCTGTTCTCCTTTCTGAGCGAGTTTAGTGTAATGCATCTTCTCATCATGTGGCTGTACCAAGAAACTCAGTTTTATATACCTTGTTTTAAAGGCATGATATCAAACATCTAAAAGTATCATAGATTTGATGAGGAGAACGTAGAAAAAGAGACCCTGTGCATTCAGATGTAAGTGACAGGTAACTTAACTTTGTTAGAGAATAAAAGGCAGAATTAAAAGAAGAAATGGATGTGGGGGAAGGAGAAGAGTAGGTGTATGAAAAAGAAGAAGAAAAAGATAAGGTAGAATAAGATGAAGAAAAAGAAGACAAGGAGGAGGAGGAGGAGGAGGAGGAGGAGGAGGGGGAGGAGGAGGAGGAGGAGGACCTGTCTTTGTGAAAACTCTCAATGAAAATCATAATTGCTAACAAAAATAAGTTCTAATTTTGTTTGCATACTTATATATATATATATATATATATATATATATATATATATATATATATATATATATATATATATATATATATATATATATGTAAAAGTGTTGTTGTTACCTCCTTTTCTATGAGTGTAGGAATCCTTGATGATGCTCTAAATGGAGTAACTGACACGTGTTCTTGTCCTGATGAAGACTCAGAAGAATACAGAGCTGAGACAACAGTTCTCTTTGTCACTATCATTTCCTCATTAACTGCCCCAGATGATGCTTTTGATGTACTGTATGACTGTCGGGCTGGCAACTTGCTGCTGGCAACAACCTAATAATAGGCCAAAATATATATACTAATTTGTTATTTTTTCTGCCGCACATCTCCTTAAGTGACAATAGTTAATTCTGATTAAAATCTCCCAGCAATTTTAATTGCAATGGCTGCTTAAGGACCTTAAGTCAGAGTAACTGAATGTGTTAAAATAATTAATAACAAAGCAAAACACAACATGAGCAGAATTTAAGCTTCTGAGCACAAATACACACAAATAGGCACTCCATTAATTTATGTGACATTAACACTAGGCACTACATTTTTCGGTTACCGAACTTTACCGGAGATGTTTTTACAGTAACTTTTGTTTTCTTTGTTTTTGTGTCTAGGATTTAATGATGTTTAGAGTACTCATGATGTTAAATTCCCCGATTAATTCAAGATCGAGTTAAAGCAGACATGGATTACTTGATATAGTTTTTCCCACCCCGTTTTGCGTTGTGCATTTCTGGCAAGTCGGCAACCCTTGTTATACCGGAGAATTAGGCTGTTTTTTCTAGGCCGTAAGTAAACCCATAAATACCGTTTTATGAGACATAATGCATTGTTATACTATGCATTATTAAATTTAGCATCCATTGTTATGTCTAGTTTATAATGTTTGACCATTTAAGTTGGCAATCAATGTCACAACTGAAATTATGAAGATTGCATGCTGTAATGTAGTATTTACTAGTATTTCAATGGAGGGAGATGGCAGTTTTTCTTGTCATACTCCAGCTATGAACATCTAGTATTGTTATAGAATATTCAGAGCGACTACAATGATAATGAATGCATGTTTACATTCAACACCCATTATAGTATGTATGTTTAATTTTTCATTGCTCTACATCAGTGGTTCTCAACCGGTGGGGAATACAATGAACCGGCAGTTATTTTTCCTTGAGTTAGTCAAGCCGCTGTGTTAATCTCCCTTGGCGACAGTGTAAACCGATAGTTGTGTGAGTGTGTAGGTAGGGTCACAAAAAGTGAAAGGTCAAAATCGTTTTTCTTCTATATGTCCCTTTTAAATGGTAAACTTACACACAAACATTAATATCTCGGCTTAAAATTTACCTACAGACTTGAATAAGGTACAGTTGGAATTGTTTTTTTCAAGAGCTATCCAACTATGTAGGTTATATAATTAAAAAGCAATTTAGAAAAAGTTACTAATGTGGCTAATTAACACTAACAAGTTACGACTGCAGAATTTCCTACAATAGCATGATGCGACTCAGTGAAATGAAAATGAGGGCCATGAGCTGAGCCATAGTATGTATAGTTAAATATCTGTTATATTCAAGAACAATGTTCCTTTAAGTCTCAAGTCTAATAAATCAAAGACGAGGGATCAAATTACATAATAAGAGTAAACAGCAACAATCACATCGTTAATAGCCTGTCACTTACATCAGGTTCTTTCACCTCAGCAACAGATTTTGGTTTCCTGCCAGCACTGCGGCTCCGGCTGCGTGTTGTGGTCTTCGCTGTGGAAGCAGACTTGCCACGACCTGGAGTTCTTGACCTTGCAGGGGACCTGGAAGACTGGAATTAAATGAAAATACATAAATGTTTCAGTAAAATATATAACTGCTTCATCTTATCTTTTTTTCTTTTACAACAGAGTACAGGTACACTGGGGTGCTGCTTTCATGTCTCGCAATGTTTTGGTTTTCTTTGTAAAGAATTATCTTCATTGCACATGACACACGCGACACAACCGAGAGAGAGAGAGAGAGAGAGAGAGAGAGAGAGAGAGAGAGAGAGAGAGAGAGAGCGAGAGCGAGAGCGAGAGAGAGAGGCACGCGCGCACACACACACACACACACACCACCCCCCCCCCCCTCCCACCACCACCATTAGTGTTCCAGATTCCCCCTATAGATCACAAGATCCCCTACAAGAACAATCTGAATATGGTCCACAAACTCGACACAACAGCACAAGCGGGAATCGAAATTTGTCTATAACATGCGCTATAAATATTCTTCTCGTTGCTTGGTTTACTAATGTGAAATATAATCTGGCCAGTGACTTACAGTCTAATCTTTTTTATTTTGATTACCAACTGCCAGTGGGACTTTTAACATTCACAGGACACACAAGGGTAAATAAATGGTTGCATTTATCCAGGAAGGCTGGATATGCAATACATTGTACTAGTATCTGGGAGAAGTATACCATCCTCTGATTCTTCGTTAAAAGGAAACTTGAAGTTGATTCATCAACGTGCAATATTAAAATATCACAGGTAACTAAAACATCTGTCAAAATAATAACAAATATTAGAAAACAACATGAAATCTATTATTTGAACCACATTTATTTACTAGTACAATTACTTGTGAAATATACCAGGCTTTAGAAGATAAGATACTGATTTAGAATTGTGTCTACATTAGTAGCTTCAAGGTTAAGTATTTCTGCTTCTAAAACACCATCTGCTACAAGTGATCATTTAACAGGGTATGAATTTTTAATGGGAGCTGCAGTGGTGTAGGTGATAGTGCACTGGTTTATCAGCATATTGGCCTGGGTCCGGCCCTGAGTGCAGATGGAATCTTTTTTCTTCTATCTATGGCTCACAATGAAAAGGCACCATAAAATAGGTAGCAGATTTACATGGGAAGGAGAGGCAGCAGGAAAAGGTACTGGCTACTTTACCTCATAATACTATATCCTAATCTTATTACACTTTGCACCACAATAGTATCTGTCATGTAGGTTAAGGGTTACTGGTTTACAGAAGTGACATCATCACACTCTGGACACATGCAAAAATGCTCAGTCTCCTTCAGAAGATACTGAATTGCATGGATGTTAGCTGCTCCCATCACTCGTTGAGTGAAGATACATCTACAAACACATCCAAGCTATGAGGTTACTTTTTTACCTTTTACTTTGTTAACATGATGAAACATGAGACAAAAACTTCGCAACATATAAAACTTAAAAATTATAAAAGAGGTCATGGAAACATCATTCATTACATCAAAACAATTGTCCTAATAAGATACATATTATGAGAGCTATCATTATCACTAGCAAATAAGCCATGAAGCTTTACAAATAATGTGCCCTACCTTTCTAGGACTTGGCATGGTGCTCACATAAAACCCAAAACCTGGAATTCAAAGAAGAATTATTATAAAAGACTTGACCCTGCATTATTAAAAATATAACATGGAATGTTGTGGCTATGTGTGAGTTGGGACGGACAGCACAAGTGGATGCAGGAGATAAAATGCTGTAAGACTAGCATTTTACGGTTATGTGAGATAGGGTGGAAACAGGCCAGGCAGGAAGCTTCTGGAAACGGGTGAGGCGGTACTGTTCTCAGGCTGCATGGAGAAGAGTACACCCACCTCCATGGTGAGAGTCTGGTCTTGGTGCTCTGAAGGGGCAAAGGGGCAAAGGGGCAATAGTGGAGTGGGAGGCAGTGAGTTTAAGGGTAGTAACAGCAACATCTGGAGCCACATGAGGGAAAATGGGCATGAGTGTGGCTTATTTTTTTATAAGTGACCTGAGCAACAAGGTGAGATCAAATGGCAAGGTCTTTGAAATCAATTTGTGGTCATAGTCTTAGTAGGTGCTGGGCGATTGGTGGCAGCAAAGAGTGACGGCATGGGGCAAGGATGGTGCTGGAGGCCCTTTAAAATTATAGAAAACAGGAAAAGCAAAGCAGAAGATTTGGATGATGGCAAGATCAGGGCCACAGAAGCCAGAACCCATGAAGAATGTGCAGGGGCTAAAAGGGAGTGGGGGAGGCGTGATGAGAAAAGGGGGTGGGGTGTTGGAGAGAGAGGGGGGGGGGTGGAGGACAATGTGTGGATGGCCTGGTAGGGTACATTTAAAGAGGGACATTGAAGGAAGAGCTCTGGGACCCACGAGGAAGATGTGATCAAAGGTGGAAACGTGAAAGTTCTCACTAACATTAGGAATTAATTGTGCAGTGGGGATGGGTAGACCAGTCCTGGAGGAGCTAGGGGTCAACTGCTGGAGACCATCTAGAAAGAGATTAGTAAAGCTGTCAATCTTCTGAGGGGTGGGAGAGGGGGATGGCATCCCAATGGAGGCTGTTGGAACTAACCTCAACTGGACTACAGTTCAAATTGTTTGGCAGTCTGAAAGGACTGAGGTACCAGCAGCTGGATGGATGTCTGGTGGGGCTGCCAGGGAGTAGGGGGTCTGCAGGAGTATGAGAACTGGAACTATCGCTTCCTGTGAAAGTGTTGACAGGATTGTTCTGAGGGGACTGGGAATACCACTGATGGGCAGCTTACTTTCAACCAGATACATCTTGAGCTGGCCAAATTGTCTCATCTGTGTATAATAATGGAGCAGGAGTGTCAAATTGAACTCACCGCTTTGAATTGGATTTGTGGACTGTGAGGCCTTTGATAGTATTGATGGGGAATCTCTTTGGAGTTTTAAGGGGCATGTGGGATTCCACAAAAAACCATGGACTTGGTGTGATGGTGGCACAATGTGGGGACATGGGGTGCTCAGTGAGGGAAAACTAGTGGACGCAATGGAGGTTGGAGCAAGAGTAGAACAGGGCTGCCTTTTATCACCACTGTTGCTCTTGCTGACTGTGGACTTGATTGTGGGGAAAGTGGCAGGCACTGCCAGTGATTGAATTCAGTGGACTCTTCTGATAGGCTCGATTATCTGAACTTGACTGATGGTGTGTCCCCTACATGTGAGGTCGATTGCAACTTAAACATAAACATACTGGATGAGAGGTCATAACAATTAGGTTTAAAAATGAACAGGGAAAAGACAAAGATAATGAGAATACATCAAGCAAATCTTCCTTGGTGAAACCCGATTTCAAGGGGTGAAATCAAACTCCTATTTTGGTAGCAATGTGACACAATGGAGAAATTAATATCAAAATAAGAATACAAAAAGCAAGAGAAGCTTTTAAAGCACTAGACAATTTTTGGAAATCAAAAGAAATTAAACTTAGAATATTAAATTCTAAAATTAAATCAGTACTACTGTATGGATTAGAACCATAGAGAACAATGAAAACTACAAATAAACATAGAGAACAATGAAAACTACAAATAAACATAGAGAACAATGAAAACTACAAATAAACATAGAGAACAATGAAAACTACAAATAAACATAGAGAACAATGAAAACTACAAATAAATAAAGAGAACAATGAAAACTACAAATAAACATAGAGAACAATGAAAACTACAAATTATACATAGAGAACAATGAAAACTACAAATAAACATAGAGAACAATGAAAACTACAGATAAACATAGAGAACAATGAAAACTACAGATAAACATAGAGAACAATGAAAACTACAGATAAACATAGAGAACAATGAAAACTACAGATAAACATAGAGAACAATGAAAACTACAGATAAACATAGAGAACAATGAAAACTACAGATAAACATAGAGAACAATGAAAACTACAGATAAACATAGAGAACAATGAAAACTACAAATAAACATAGAGAACAATGAAAACTACAAATAAACATAGAGAACAATGAAAACTACAAATAAACATAGAGAACAATGAAAACTACAGATAAACATAGAGAACAATGAAAACTACAAATAAACATAGAGAACAATGAAAACTACAAATAAACATAGAGAACAATGAAAACTACAAATAAACATAGAGAACAATGAAAACTACAAATAAACATAGAGAACAATGAAAACTACAAATAAACATAGAGAACAATGAAAACTACAAATAAACATAGAGAACAATGAAAACTACAAATAAACATATAGAACAATGAAAACTACAAATAAACATAGAGAACAGTGAAAACTACAAATAAACATAGAGAACAATGAAAACTACAGATAAACATAGAGAACAATGAAAACTACAGATAAACTACAAACATTCACTAATTGGTGTCTGCACATAATAGAAAGAATGAAATGGTAAGACAGAATCACCAATGTGGAGTTCAAGAACAGAACTAAACAAATACCAGTGAATCAAGAGGTGAAGAAAACATGGCTTTGGATAGGACATACATTGAGAAAATCTGAGAACAGTGTAATTAGAAAGGCCTTTGTCTGCAATTCACAGGGCAAAGAAAAATAGAGGATGACCTAAAACACACAAAGAATAAAAGCAGAGATAGAAATTAATAATATGATAATATGATAATATGGGGAGAAATTAATAATATGATAATATGATAATATGGGGAGAAATTAATAATATGATAATATGATAATATGGGGAGAAATTAATAATATGATAATATGATAATATGGGGAGAAATTAATAATATGATAATATGATAATATGGGGAAGACACAGATGAAGCTGCAAGAGATAACTAAGGAAAGGGTGGCTTGGTCTTGCTTGGGAGCCTATGGCTATGCCCCTATGGGGAATAAAGGCAAAAAAAGAAGAATGTAAAGCTTATGGGGAGAACAAAATAAATCCATAGTTAAAGTATGAATAATGTGTGGGAATGTAAACAATATAAAATAACATGATATAATACAGCTTTACATAAACAATATAAAATAACATGAAGTAATACAGCTTTACAGAACACAATTATGGAAAACATAGGATGTTGTGGCGACTAGCTTTCATCAACAAACAAATACATAAAACATGTTCATATGTTGTGTTGTTTTTATTTATTTGCTGATGAAGGCTAGTTACAGTAATGTCCTGTTTTCTGTAACTGTATTCTGTAAAGCTGCATTACTTTGAGTTATTTATGTTCTTTAAATAAATTCCTGCGAATCAAGAGTGGAGGAAAGACACGGGTGCTGGATGGGAGCAACATTAAGAAAACTTATTAATTGTATAACTAGAGACACATGGCTGATCTCCCTGGCGAAGGGATCAAGGACGCTGTTCGTAATACCATATACCCACATATGAAACACAGTTGCGCAAGATTCTGCAGCGGATCGCATTGCGTTGGTTTCTTACGGAAAGGTGTGTGAGCCGATCATTCAGAAAGTAATGGCAAACTATTGAACGTAAAACTTGCCAAGACATCACAGAAGCTGATAAATGCTGGTGTTGACTGCAATGTCCTGTAAATAGGATATGCAAAATACCAGGGAATGTTAACCCGGTCAACAAATGCCTGCAGAAGTTGGATGTGTAGGTATAACGGCGCAAGAACGCAGCCTTGCTGTAAACAGCCCCAACGCAATCACATTCGAAAAAACTCTGAACGCAGAAGGAGGATAAGCCCAAAAAAAAAAGAGAGAGAGACACACACACACACACAGAGCAAAAGAAATAAGAGGGAGAACAGCACATGGAAAAAGAGTATTAGTACTATAGAGACAGAGGTGAACAATATGGGGAAAGACAAAGAGGGAGCTGCTGGTGTGGGAAAAGTAAGACAGGAGGGCTTGACATCAGTTGGTTGAGGGCAGATGCTTGATAGGAAGATAAAAAGAAGAGTAGAGGCAGAAGAAAGTATTTAATTAACTAATTTATTACGGCTGTGTTTTAATTAGGATCCCACGTTAGTTGAGCAAATCATGTGTGTTATTTTATTGCACTCGGTAGTCATTCTTTAATTCTAATTCTACTTATTTTACCTCCTCATGTGAACAGTGAGTAGAGATACTCTGAGATAGCCCATGCATAGTAGAATTGAGTGACTAATAGTAATAGTAATAGTATTCCAAATACCAAATGTATAATGTATTTAATGTACGGGGATGTCAATCGTGATTAGCCAGAAAATCATTTTTAAAATGGTAACACTGTAACAGTGTTACATAAACAACAGCAACACGTTACTGAGCTGGGCTATAATTAATAATACTGTAACACAATTTATTGAACTGAATAAAAGTAGCAATGTCAATTGTCGGCATGTGTAAAATAGGTGACCTACAGCGTGACCCTAATTAGCATAAAGTTTTTTGCGACAACCGGTTTATGCCTGGGGTTACCCATGTTTACTTCTGATTGGATATATTTGGAAATAAATAGTCAAACTTCATGGGAAACCGCTCTAAATATTGAATAAGTGGCCTGTCTGCTAAGACTGGAAATCACTGTCGCCATATGTTATTTGTCCGTTGAGTTAATTTGGATATTTGATGCCCGGTAAGCCAATTGCTCTTATAACTCACGTATTATAAATATAACGATTTTTATATTGCATTTTTTGGAGTCTCCATTCTTCTCCTGTGTTCAACCGGATTTTTTTTCGGACGTGTCTGCGTTGTACCTGTTTACAGCAGAGCTGCGTTCTTGCGCCGTTAGGCAGACACATCTGACTTCTGCGGGCATTTGTTGACCGGGTTAACCTTCCCGGGGATTCTCCATTCAATTTCTCATATATATGTGGAGTTTCAACATTAACCGCTTCTTACTTTGTTAGGAAAAAATTTTTTAGTATAGCATGCATGCATGCATGCAAACAGCATAGCCAGTCAGATTGAGAATGAAATTCTTCTTCTTCTTTGCGTTCATCCGGAGTGTTTTTTTTCAGATGTGATTGCGGTGTGTCTCGTTATGCACCCTTGGGTCGAGACCCTTAGGCCAACACATCCGACTTTTAGCGTGCATTTTTGACAGGTTAGCATTCCTGTGGGACTCTCACGTTTGTAGTGCCGTCCACATCCCAGCTTGTCAAGTTGGAACAGTCGAATGCTTCAGATCAGCCCTCAAGGGAAGGCAGAGACAGTCCATGGCATTTTCCGCCATCCAGGGTGGCTTTCATAGTTGCAGAGCCGACACATAGCGCCCTGGTGATGGGCTCACCGAGGGAATCGCCACGCCATGCTCATGGCTGCTTTAATTCCTCACTTCGATATATTGGGCATATCGTTCACCACGAGCCTTTCCCGCACTGACCAGACCGGTCTGCAGACGGTATCCACTCAGCGAGTTTTCGATACGGACATGTGCTTGTTGATGTGCCCGTCAGAGCTGTTTCGGGCACAACGAACATTCGGAAACTAGCTAGTCAGAGCTTTTCCGGACACGAGCTATTCGGAAAACTAGTTAGTCAGAGCTGTTCCTAGCACAAAAGACATTTCACTCGGACGTTTTTTGCGTTGTGCCTAATTTATTTGCACCCGTAGGCCAGCTCATCCGACTTCAGCAGGCATTTTTATGGGTTGGCCTTCCCAGGGTTTCGAGAGATGTTAGACTGTTAGTGCTGTGGTGTCGCCTACATCTCAGCTGGTCAAAGTAGAACGGTCAGCGACATCACGGTCAACCCTCAAGGGAAGGCAGAGGCAGACCATGGGCGTTCCCTGCTATCCAAGGAGGCTTCCATTATTGCAGAGCCGGCACATACTGCACTCACCTGAGGAATTGCCACGTCCTGCTCATGATGGCTGCTTTGATTCCTCACTTCCATGTATTGGGGGGCTGAGTGGTCTCGAGGTATGGTGTCCGCCTCGAGTGCTGGAGGTCCCGGGTTCAGACCCCGGTGAGGACCGGGATTTATTTAAAAAATCCACCTGGACTTCCAGTAATAAAATTTCCCCTGGTCTCTAGGTAGTGAGATCGGACGCCCGTGTGTATTGTTGCGCACGTAAAAAATCCCTTGGCAGTTGGAAATCGAAAAAGAGTAGCCTAACGGCGCAGCCCGGGCAAAATTTTGAGTTAAAAATCTACCCAAAGTATTTCAGGATCCTCGCCGATGCAACAGAGTTTGTGCATTGAGCTGAGTTTCTCCAGACACAGGTTTGAGTTAGGAGGAAAACGGAGCACTTATGGGTTAAACTGTGTGCTGTGATGTTGATCCAACGACTAAACTAAACTAAACTATGTATTGGGCATTTCACTTGCCACTGGTCGCTCAAGCACAAACCAGGAATGGACAGTATGCGGACGACATCCACTAGGTAAGCTTTCGCTTCGGACTTCGGACCGTGCAATGGATTCGCTAGCCAAGCGTTCCATTTTGTGTTATTGAGACGTTTTTCCACCTTTAACTACACTCTATGTGAGCATAGATTCAAAATTTTTCGTAACCATTTCGTGCGTTTTCTACATTTAGTACTCGCTCACGAGGTAGGCTACATGTGCTGCCGGCTCAGCACCTTACCTCCGTGCATCAGTGAGCTAAAAACGACCAGGCCCTCTCATTCGGGGATTCTCATGTCCCCCAGCTAAGAACCTTCGAAACAAGTATCTGAACTAAGCATGTAGCGTGCTCAGCCTCTCACCGCCATTTTTCGGTAGGTTTGTATCGGTCCGGCTCTCAGGTCCAAGGATTAATGGCTTAGAGGCGTTCAGCCTTATCCCTCAGCGAGAGCCTTAGTGCTTGTGTCCGGACCAAGAACTTTTGCCTTTGTGCGCCTGATTTAAACTTTTGACTGCTATCCTCAGTCTACCTGCAGAGCAGCAGGTTGTATCTCTCTTAGTCTGGTCCCTATCCCAAGAGGTGTCCAATATGTAGTTAATATCCATCGGCATAGCGCTTGGGGTCAGTGGGACACTCAAGCTCCCCCACCACGGCAAGGTGGAGACACATTGGGGGAGAGAATGAAATTGAGATCCATTTTGCAAAATTCTATCTATGGCGAACACCCATGCTATAGTATTTATTATAGCCGATCCTTTTTTTTAATTTTATAATTTGAACCGTCAGTTTAATTACTAAAATTAAACAGAATAGAAGTTTAATTGATAGTAATTTTTAGCATAACAATGAGATATCGTATCACAAAATTCAAAATGGAAGACCCATGCCGTTAGCATTGCGTAGTATAGCAGAGTGGACTCCTTTTTATTTTATAATTAGAACTGGCAATTTAACTACTAAAATTAAACATAATACAAGTTTCATTTGTAGCAGTAATTTATCTGTGTACTTGTATAATTTGTCACCCTTTGACATGACTGAAAATAATTTTGAAAGCCAGTTTTCAGACCTGTCTGTTGTAAACCTGTAAGAAGCGTAGGGAGTACTTTTTTTCTTAGCAGCGCACCAGTACATAATTATTTAAATTTAAATAAAATACTGTGAAATAAGTTATTGTTTTTTAAAATGTTAGTATTTAATTATTAATTGCTCACTTTTAGAACAGTGTAATTATAGAGCAGAAGTAGAAATCAATTTTAGTGAATATTTAATTAATTAATATTTTTTTTTAATTATTTAATATTTTAATAATTAACTGCTGCTTAATTTATGCAGCAGTTACAAACTTATTTACTTACATTAATGCATGATATGTAATCAACAAAAGAAAGCTGTCACAATGCAGTTGGTACATTAAGACAAGGGAGACTTTATTACCAAACGTTTGGTAACAATTCCGTACAATATTCCCAAACGGCTGGTCACGTGACGTTTACTAACGCCGTCGATTGGCTTCAGAAGACTATTATTCTCTCTTCTTGTCTGTCTTTTGTTTGCAAGTTCTTTTTCTTCAAACTTCACTAAGACGATATTTGTCTGGTAGGTGCCAGCGACACGGTTACAACAAGGTTTAACAGGCAAGAAGACATATTTCTGCCGTCTGCCGAAAGCGTTACACAGAGAACGAACTCGGTAGCTCCAGCGATGACCTCCCGAAGTTCTTCCAAGTTCTTTTTCTTCAAACCTCACAAAGACGATATTTGTCAACAAGGACACACACTACATACAGTGGTAATTTATTTGGCAAATAAAATTCTCAGTTCTATATTTTAGTTCCTAATGTTTAATATTTGATTTTATTAAACATTTTTTTTTTAAATCTCCGGCGGGGAGACGAACACCAGTCTCCCGTGTGACAGGCGGAAATACTAACCACTACACTACCGAGGACACAATAATAATTTCACAAACATTAATAATGAAGTCAAACCTAGGTCACATGACCAGCCGTTTGGGAATAATGTACAGAATTATTACCAAACGTTTGGTAATAATCTCTTCATTAAGACAATATGAGTACATATTAATGAATTGTTCTTTCACTAACGACAAACATTTCACGTGACATTTAATTAATATAAATGGGCAGCTATTTTAAACTGTTAATTAGGTCACGACACATCCTATCACAAAGTCTTAAAAGTAGAGTGCATTTTTCTCGGAGACATTGAGAGACTCGTGCTTTGTGCGATGCTTTCGGCAGGTCGCCCTGCGGAAACAGACTGAGCCATACGGGGTTAACACCCAGTGCAATGAAGTCGAATCTCTCATCATTCTATCGAAAGAGAAATGTGACCTTTACTTTCCTGTTACCAAAACACATAAAAAATTTGACATGTTACCAGGTGTGTTAGCAATGTGACATACTTTTAATGAATAATAAACAATTGGCGGCCATTTTAATTGTTAATTAGGTTACGCCACATCCTATTGAAAAATAGAGGTAGGCACGCGCCTACCTCAGAGTTAACGCAAACACACAACATCCACTGCATAGTGAAATTATGAAGGTGAAAGGCAGCAGGTTAAAAAGAGGACGGTCGTGGATGGGTCAAGCCGAAGACATTCTTCAACAGGTGTGTTCACTTGAGGACTTAGAACCTGGCGAGGAGTGGGTACAAGTGCCAACAGATTTCTGCACATCCTTTTCAGTTTGCATCCAACTAGATAGAAAATGCAGACAAGAAAATCCGGCTGCTGTGGAGACTGAAGTACAAGCATTGATTTTCAAGAATTCGCTAGACGGTGATGCTGTCATCTACACAGATGGGTCGGTCGTCCGACATGTGAGAAGCTCATGGGCCTTTACGGCTTGGGCCGGAGGGAGAATTGTGAAGGAGGACTCTGGTGCTTTCACTGAAACCACAAGTAGCCTGACTATGGAAGTCATGGCAGTAAGTAAAGCAATAACATGGCTCGAGACACAGACATTCACTAGGGCATGTTTCCTTAGCGACTCAATGAACATGATCAAGAGGATAGAGGAGGGGTCGATCTGAAGAGAATGGTTGCTACCTCTGGAGCGGTCTCGGCTGGCAAAGATTAGTTTCATCTTCGTGCCAGCTCATGCGGAAGTACAAGGTAATGAGTGGGCTGACAAGCTCGCAGGTGAGGCTACTGTGGAGGGCGGACGCGCCATGGACCAGGCTGACATTTTGAATGCTCTATGAGAAGTAAGACTTTTGCATGAACCAAGTGATGACTGTGAATCTACAACCATGGCCAGACTGCGAGAACAGCAAATTAAAAGAGGGTTGGCCAAACAAGAACACTACGCAGGAAGCCAAAGAAGATTGATAAACCAACACAGAACTGGTGTCATTAGCCGCTACACGCTGCGAGATTTGCTGAGGGGATCTGAGCACTTATGGACTGAATGTGCAATGAGGATGATCTTTCGACTAACTAACTAACTATTGAAAAATAGACGCAATGATATATCTTTTAAAATTAAACAAGCCACAGTAATAATTAACCCTTTACAGGGCATAGCGGCCATTACCGGCCGATCGCATAAAACGAGCGTAGCGTCCGATTCCGGCCGATACTATTATGCATTGTAAAAACACGATCTCTCGGCTTTCCGACACTTCCGACGGCTACTTTCACTTTCGCCGACAGCTTGACAACGTGGCCACCATTTGTAAATGCGCTACAATGAATTTGAACGGACTTTTTTTGATAGTTTTCAGGATTTTTACGCTGTTTTTCAAAATGGATTTCGGCGATCCTTCAAGTGATAGCCGAGATTTCGCTCTGTTCAATTTAAATGACATTAAAGGGCACGAAGTTGATTATTAATCGGAGCTAGATATCAGTGCAAAGCGTTACTTTGCATTAGCAGTCGTGAGTCGGACTTTAAAGAAAGTGATTATGATTCTGAAAATGTGTTTGTAAATTGCCATATAGATGACGGAAAATCACAAGCAACATGCCGTATTTTGTAAATATTTGTGTTCATATATGGATTACCGACAACAATCACGTGAGTAACATATTCTACATGCTTTTTCCCTTCCTTGTGTTGTTTATTTAACTAAAATCGGTTGACTAACACCTTATTTGTTTTACTAACTCGACCCGAAATTTTACCGAACCTGAAAAAATCTTGCCCGTTCAGGGCTAGAAAATGGAAAAGCGTCTGCCCTGTAAAGGGTTAATAATTCTTCTTCTTCTTCTGCGTTCATCCGGATTTTTTTTCCGGATGTGACTGCTTTGTGCCTGTTTACAGCAGAGCTGCGTTCTTGCGCTGTTAGGCCGACACATCCGACTTCTGCGGGCATTTGTTGACCTGGTTAACCTTCCTGGTGGTTTCTTAGGACGTTTGAATCTCACTGTTGTGGTGTTATCCCCCATCCTAGCTGGCCCATATAGAACAGCCAAAGACATCCTGGTCAACCCTCAAGGGAAGGCAGGGGCAGACCATGGGCATTCCCCGCCATCCAAGGAGGCTTCCATACTTGCAGAGCCATCACACAGCGCTCTGGTACTGGGCTCACGAAAGGAATCATCACGTCCTGCACATGGCTGCTTAGCTTCACTTCCGTATATTGGGCCTTCTGTTCACCATAGGCTGTTCCTCTGCAGTCTGCAGATGACATCCACACAGTGAGCTTTCAATTAAGACTTTCCACATAATGGATTTGCTATCCAAGCAATATTCCATTTCATGCCACTAGGACACTTTTTCCACCTTTTATGAAGCCCACACAGTGTGCTTTCGATTCAGACTTTTCACGTAATGGATTTGCTATCCAAGCAATATTCCATTTCGTGTCACTAGGACACTTTTTCCACCATTTACGAAGCCCACCCAGTGAGCTTTTGATTCGGACTTTCCACGTAATGGATGTGCTATCCAAGCAATATTCCATTTCATGCCTCTGGGACGCCGACATACCTATGGTATGAAGTGTGGCAGTCTAAATACATCTTCATGCACCTTTAGATGTCAACCTGTATGTAGTTAAAGTAAGCTGCGGTCAACTTGAGCTTGTTGATATCTCCATAGAGCTTGTCCTCAAATGAAGCAGGTGTGGGCCAAAATATCTTTCTCTGTTCTGCATACGTTGGGCAATCCTGCAGCAAATGTTTTGCTGTCATTTTTCCAGTTCTACAATTACATTCATCGGTATCTCCTATCTTTAGTTTATTGAACAAGTGGTGTTTCAGCCTGTTATGTCCTGTGCGGAGTCTGAAGATTGCTACTTGTTCTCTTCGGTCGAGTTTGTAATATGCATCATCCTTCTGGTGGCCTGGATGCTCAGATTCCCATTTGGTTCTATAAGTGCTTTTTATAAACCTTTTTGCCTCATTATAGGTTATGTCTATGTCAGGCTGTGGTAATCGTCCACCCTCTTTTGCCAGTCTGTCAGCCTCTTCATTTCCAGGTATACTGCAATGTGATGGGATCCACTGTATTACAACTTTTTTGGATTTCTGGCATAGACCATGGAGTGCTGCTCTTAGGTCAGCTAGTTCTGTGCTGTTTTTGCTCTTCAGTATTGAGACAGCTGACTTTGCATCTGTGAAGATAGCTATTTGCTTCTCTTTATTTTCCTCCATCAGGAGCATTTCTGCTGCAGTTTTCAAAGCCTCTACCTCCGCTTTGAAGTTACTTGAAAATTTTCCAGTTGCCACTGACTGTGTTTTTATCGCTCCATTTTTTAAATTAAGGAGAATTCCTCCTCCTCCATTTTTAATTGAATCTTTGGCTGATCCATCTGTATATGCATGGGTCCAATTGCTGCTTGGGTAATGTTCTTTTATGTAGTTGAGGGTTATTTTTCTTCTTTCGGTTTCATTCTGAGTGTTCTTTTTCTCAATACCAGGAATGTTTTCTATCATCTCAGGCAGTTGCTGCTGTCTCCAAGCTGGGAAGTTGTGTGCATTGTAAATGGGCTTGACTGTTGATATGTTAAGTATGGGATCTGCCCTAATCTTTCGTTTTGCAGTTTCTACAAAGTTGCTACGCTTCAGTCTTCCTTTTCCAAAACCATTAAACCTGTTATACATAGGGTGGTCTGTCAATCTTCTAAATTTTTCTGCTTGTTCCTGGGCTCTGCTATCTCTTCTGTCCTGCATTGGTTGTAAACAAGTGATCTTTTCTAGTTCATTAATAGGCGTTGTCTTCAGGCTTCCAGTTATGATTCGCATTCCTTGGTTTTGGACTCGACTTATTTTGTTAAAGTTTGACTTAGCTGCTGTTGCCCAAGCTGCAATGCCATATTCCAGTACTGGCCTCACCCATCCAGTATATAACTTCTTGAGAACTTTCTCATCTGCTCCCCACGTTGTACCAGCAAGCTTTTCATGATTGCCATTCTCTGCCTTGCTCTTGTTCGATTTTTCTCAACCTGTGTCTTCCATGTCAGGCGACGATCAAAGGTGACTCCTAGATAGTTTGGATTTTCTTCATGGCGCTATATTTTTTCCATTCAATACCAGCTTAGGTTGCTGAGTTTTATTTGAGAGGGAGAACACTGTGCATGTTGTTTTCTCCTCACTTATCTTCACTAGCCATGATTTTGACCAGTCCTCTAGCGCTAATAAGGCTTGCTGTATTCTGCTGTTAGCTGTACTAATATATTCTTCAGATGTCCATATGGCTAGGTCATCTGCAAAGGAGGATGTGTGTACTCTGGCTGGAATATTTTCCGTGATGTCATTTATATATGCTAGGAATAATGTTGGTGAAAGAACTCCTCCTTGGGGGACACCTTGCTCCAACAGCATCATTTTGCTTGTTTGTCCTTGTACTTTTGTCCTGGCAGTTCTGTTCACAAGGTAGTGGCTGATCCATTTATACATTTTTCCACAAACATGCATTTTTTGCAGTTTTACTTTCAGTCCTTCCTTCCATACTTTATCAAATGCTTTTTCTAAATCTATCCAGACTGCTAGTGTGTGCTTTTTCTCTTGGAAGGCATCCTCTATTTCCTGAGCTATATAGGTTATTTGATCTTCAGTGGATCTGTACTTTCTGAATCCTGCTTGGTGTGGTGTTAAGAGTTTGTTTTCTTCCAGATGCCATGTTAGCCTGCCATTGATAATGCGTTCCATTAATTTTCCTACACAGCTAAGTAGACTGATAGGTCGATAGCCATTTGGTTCTTCCAGGTTTTTTCCTTTCTTTGGGACTGGTATTAGTATAGCTTCCTTCCATGCCTGTGGGACTATTCCTCTCTTCCAGCTGTTTATTTAGGACTGCTAGTAGTTTCTTCTTTGCCTTGGTGCCTAGTCCTATTAGCATTTCATTTGTGATTCCATCCTTTCCTGGTGATTTCTTCTTTTTTAGGGTATTCATTGCCTGTTCCATTTCTTCCATTGTTAGATTTGCCATCATATATTCTGCTGCTGTCTCTGTATTTCTATGATGTATCTGTTTGTCTTTGATTGCTTTCTTCTGTTCGGTTGTAATATCAATGTGGTTTGCATTTGCATAGTGTTCCATTAGTGCATTTGCAGCCTTTTTTCCTGTAAGCAAGGCATTTCCTTGTTTAATTGTTATTTGTTTGTTTCTAGGTCCTTCATTGTTCATGGCTTTCACTAGTTTCCTTAGTTTGTTTCCATCCCTGTCAAAATTCAGGTTTTCTGTTTTTTCCCTCCAACAATCTCTTGTTGTTTGATTTACTGTTCTTTTATATTTTGCTGAGATGGCTTTGAGAGAGATGTTCGCTTCAATAGTTTGTTCTCTCTCTGCTGTCTTCCTGGCATCTTCAACTTAGTCCTCCAAACTTTGTAGTTCTTCAGTCCAGTATGGTTTGTAATTTTTCCTCGCTCCTCTTGAAATGGACTCAGTGGCTGCCTATATTATCGCTCTGTTTAGACTTTCCACCATTTGCTTTATGTTGCCATATCGTGTATTTATGTTTTCACAATATTTGTCTGTTAGTATGGCAAATCTGTCCCAGTCTGCTCGTTTGTAATTCCAGCAGGGCAAGGGCTTTTGCTCCTGTGGAACATACTCCATATTCATTACAAGCTTGATTGGTCTGTGGTCACTACCTGCTAATTGGTCCAGCACATGGCGATCGATTTTGTGGAGGATGTCTCCTGTGCAGAAAGCTAAGTCTGGAGTAGAAGTGGTAAGCCATCTTCTGGAGTAGAAGCTCGGTGTGTCATCCGCTTTGTTGAGTAGATGGAGATTTGAGTCTATTTCCCAGTCCTCCAATTCATCTCCTCTTTTGTCAGTATCTGGGTATCCCCATCTTTCTGAACGGCTATTAAAGTCTCCGACAATAATGCAGTTTGTGTCAGTTATTTTCATGTTTGAGAGTGTAAGGTCCTTATCTGCTGGGCTATACAGATTGTAGATTCTTATTTTCACGTCCTTTATCATTATATCAACACCTATAATTTCCGTTTGGTTGTCAGAGATCACAGATACTTCGCTGCAAGGTATTGTATTTCGTGTAAGTATTAGAACTCCTCCTTTGTGTCCTTCGCGGTCGAAACGTGTGGCCTGATATCCTCTGACAGAATTTGTGATTGGCGTTGAGGTGTGTCTCTTGAATGCATGCCACATCTATTCTATCTTTATGGAGACGCTGTGTTAGGGAGTCTTTCTTCTTGTAAACTCCTTCGGCATTCCACTGTAGTATGATGAGTGTCCGTGGTATTTGGTCAATAGCTCTTAACCTACTCCTCTGTGCCTTGACTCCACAGCACAGGGGAACGTGACCACCAGTAGTCATGGGTGGACCCCCTCGAGGCAGGGGGCCAGGCACTATCACCGCCTGATGGGACTTCACGGGATTAGCACCATAACGATTAATTTGGATTTGTGACATCATGAATTAAGTTACGTTGCACTGCTTTGTCAAGCCTGTGGCTCAGTACATCCGATTTCGACAAGCATTTATTCGGGATGCTTTCCCTAGCCTTTGACTGTCCCCAGTCTACCTACAAGGCAGCAGGTTTTACGTTGCACTGCTTTGTTAAGCCTGTGGCTCAGTACATCCGATTTCGACAAGCATGTATTCGGGATGCTTTCCCTAGCCTTTGACTGTCCCCAGTCTACCTACAAGGCAGCAGGTTTGTGTGCCTCTTCGTCTGGTCCCTCTCCCTTGACCTGTCCGACATGGGTGGCCCTACCAGTAGCTGTCCTACCGTCGCATAGCTCTTGGGGTTATTGGGACGCACAAGCCCCTCTACCTCGTCACGGTGGACACACAGCAGAGGAGGGTTAATAATTAATAGAAGGCAGAATGTCTCAGCTTCCAATTTATTGAGCCGGGATAAAATCTCCCCCATTGCTTAGGACCTTATTACACTTCCCTGTTGTAGATAACGACACAAAATTATTCATAACTCGGCTTAAAATTAACGTGTACACTCTTCGTTGAGATACCGTTGGATTCGTCTTGTCAAGCTTCACAGTGTAACTAACTCCTGTTATGATTTCATAATTAGAAACCCCATTTTAAAATATTCTCTGTATAATATGCGGCACCTATGCACGTAACTTTCCTAATTATATAATATACGCAGTATATAAGTATATATATACTATATCAGTAGTAATAGTATAGTATATCATGATATGTCTCAAATTCATTTTTTTTAAATATAAAAATTATTCCAGTTTCAGTTTTGTATACTAAATTTAATAATAGATTAGATGTTCTTTTATTATAAATCTTGTTCTCGATTGTTTTGGTTTATGATATTGATACTAACTATCGCGATCCACGCAATTATACTAACGACTTACTTTAATTTTCAAAAATGTGATAAGAATAATACTTATTCAATGATTATCGTGTATATAGTCTTTGAATAGCACCAACGACGATGTTTTGAAGACAAATGGAGACGATTAGCGGGCTGTAATACCATTGGCTGACAACAAGCGGCTCGTCCCCGACGAGTTTTCGTTGAGTTCACCAACAGACGATAGATCATAGATCAGCCACATAGCCAACAGACGATAGGTCATAGTCATATAAGAGCCACATACTCTACAGACGATAGATCATAGAACAGCCACATACCCAACAGACGATAGATCATAGAACAGCCACATAGTCAACGCCAACAGACGATAGATCATAGAACAGCCACATGGAAAACAGACGATAGATCATAGAACAGCCACATAGCCAACAGACGATAGGTCATAGTCACAGAAGAGCCACATAGCCAACAGACGATAGATCATAGAACAGCCACATAGCCAACGCCAACAGACGATAGATCATAGAACAGCCACATAGTCAACAGACGATAGGTCATAGAACAGCCACATAGTCAACAGACGATAGATCATAGAACAGCTACATAGCCAACAGACGATAGGTCATAGAACAGCCACATGGAAAACAGACGATAGATCATAGAACAGCTACATAGCCAACAGACGATAGATCATAGAACAGCCACATGGAATACAGACGATAGATCATAGAACAGCAACATAGCCAAGAGACGATAGGTCATAGTCATAGAAGAGCCACATAGCCAACAGACGATAGATCATAGAACAGCCACATAGCCAACAGACGATAGATCATAGAACAGCCACATAGCCAACGCCAACAGACGATAGATCATAGAACAGCCACATAGTCAACAGACGATAGATCATAGAACAGCCACATAGCCAACAGACGATAGATCATAGAACAGCCACATAGCCAACAGACGATAGGTCATAGAACAGCCACATGGAAAACAGACGATAGATCATAGAACAGCCACATAGCCAACAGACGATAGGTCATAGAACAGCCACATGGAAAACAGACGATAGATCATAGAACAGCCACATAGCCAACAGACGATAGATCATAGAACGGCCACATGGAATACAGACGATAGATCATAGAACAGCGACATAGCCAAGAGACGATAGGTCATAGTCATAGAAGAGCCACATAGCCAACAGACGATAGATCATAGAACAGCCACATAGCCAACGCCAACAGACGATAGATCATAGAACATCTGGTGTTCTTAGTTTGTTTTTTTTTGTTTTTTTTTTTTAATTTCTGTACTTATCCCAAATTAATGCCATGCTTTAATTGTACATTTTGTCATCATCCATTTCTTTGACATTATCATTGATTCTGTCTTCCCATTAATCAGCTAAGGCCCATATTTCCATCTTTTACAACCCCTGTATCTATCGTTTTCTTATTTCTTTCTGGCTCGTTGCTATCGAGACGGTGTCGTCAGCATGTCAATTGTTGTTTCTGTTTGAGAGGAGGGTCGTATCATCTGCATATCTGAGTTGTGGAACTGGATTTCCACAAATTTTGAAGGATCAAATGTGTCAAAGGTTACATGATTGCTGATATTTCTCGTTACATTTCTATATACATGTTGAACTGATACTGTCAATAGCACCACAGGTTGTGTACCATTGCGGTAGATAAGCAACGAGTTCATTGATGAAGATTAGAAAAAGTGTGGGGGGACAAGACTCCGCTCTGTGACGCAGTAGTACTTTCTTGTTCTTGAGTCAGTCTATCTGTACTCGGGCTCTTCTGTTGTGCAAGTATGCTTTCACCCATTTGTACATTCTTCCATTGACTTAGCAGTTTCTCAGTTTCTTCATCAGACCTTCTTTAAAGACTTTGTCAAAGTCTTTCTTCAGATCTATCCATGCCACAAGCACCAGCTTCTTCTCTTGGAATACATCCTCAATTTCTTGAGAGAGGTAGGTTGTCTGATCTTCCGTAGAGTAGCACTGCCTAAAGCCAGCCTGCTGTGACACAAGGATGTTTTTACTTTCAATGTACCACTGCAGTCTGTGATTGATGATGCACTCCAGTGTTTTGCAGAGATAGCTGGTGAGGCTAATTGGTCTGTAGCTACTAGAGTCAATGGAACTATCTTTCCCTGATTTTATGAGGGGTATCATGATTGCTTCTCTCCAGGCTTGTGGAACACTGCCTAAGGTCCAGCTGTTATTGAAGATCTGCAACATCTTTGCTTTGGCCTCTGTTCCTAGGTTCCTGATCATTTCATTGGAGATACCATCAGTCTCCTGGTGACTATCTCATTTTCAGTTTTGATATGGCTAGCTCCAGTTCGCTGATTGTGATGGGTGCCTCCAGAACCTCATGTACTATTTCCTTCTGTCCTGTATGTTGCCGTTTCTCTAGAATCTCTTGTTGTTTCTCTGGGCTAATTTTGACATTTTTATCTTGTGCGAATGAGTCCGCAAAATGGTCAGCTGCTTGATTTCTTGTTAGGATGTTTCCATCTTTTCCATGGTGCTCACCCGTGCAATGCTCGATAATAAAATCTCTACGTTCTTGTACATTGCCCAGTCTGCTTTCTTGTAGTTCCACCTCAATAGGGTGCTGCTTTCACTTACAAGCTCATTTTCTACAGTTTCTTGTTAAGATGTTTCCATCTTTATGTAGTGCAATTTTTGAGTTTCTCCCTGTGCCATCATCGTTAAGTTGTTTATTAGCTTCTATAGCAGTGTAGGGGAGGCAATGTTATTCGTGACGTATAGTGGTTGATCTTGAAATATAAACAACTCAGTTCCGCAGTCTTCGGTTTCATCATTTATTTGGTGGTTGTATCAAAACAAAGGCAGAGTAATTCTCGAGTCGGTTGACAAAATAAGATTCAACTCTTTTAAAACCGAGGCCCGCTCAACATCAAGCATTCCTGATGGAACCAAACTCTTGCGACCGGTCTGGCGGATGGTACTGCGGTTACTAACCTCTAACTCGCCTGTCGTCACACCACGACACCCCCATAGCTACCCCCAACCATGGTGCTCACCCGTGCAATGCTCGATAATAAAATCTCTACGTTGCGCACCAGCTAGCCCCTCAATGCCACCCAACTCCTATAACAGGCTACTCTGTTATACTTCCACAATTTTATTGTGTCTCTTTCAAAGTTCAGAGACTCCGTTTTCTCCTGCCAGCTTTTCCGTCTAGCCTGCAGCTTGGCCCTTTGAAATTTGGCTTTTGCGTGCTGGAATTTATTGTGGTGCTCTTGGCTGGGTGTGGCCTCTGCTTGCTTTATACACACTTTTACATCATTATGCAACTGTTCCAGTTCACTACTCCAGTAAAGTTTATATTGTTTACGGGCTCCTCTTGGTACTGTTTCTCGCGCTACCTGTAGTATGCATTTCCCAAACTCTTCAATTTCTTAATTTATGTCCTTCTCAGTGTTCAGGTTTCTAACCAGTATGCAAATGCGATTCTTGTACATTGCCTTGTACATTGCCCTGCTTTCTTGTAGTTCCACCTCAATAGGGTGCTGCTTTCACTTACAAGCTCATTTTCTACAGTTAGAAAGACTGGCCGATGGTCACTTCCACCAAGTTGTTTCCCAACAATTCGTGTAATGCTCCATTCCAGGTCTGGTGAATGAAAAGCCAGGTCAGGAGAAGTTGTAGTGTGCCATGATCTCGAGTAGAAAGTGTGTGGGTCAGACGGCTTGCTAATCAAGATGAATCTATTCTCATCCTGCCAGTCTTCCAGTCTCTCTCTTCTCTGGCCCATGTGATCATAGCCCCAGTTCTGCGAGTGGCTGTTGAAATCGCCACACACAATCATTTTTTTAAATGGGAGTGTGTCCAGTGTCTGTGGGCGGTCACTTGGACAGTAGTAATTGATCAGATGTAGGGCTGTATTGCCTGTCTTAAGTTTAAGTGTCTGATACTCAGCCCCTTCCATGTAGACTTCGATTTGGGAAGCAGTGATGTTATTTTTTACAAGGGTCAGTATCCCACCTTTTCGCCTGTCCTTTCAGTTAGATCGGTAACGCTGGTAGCCTCTGATTTTGAAGGCTATATTTTCGTTGAGGTGAGTTTCTTGCAAGCAACATACGCTTACTTTTTTTTTGGTCCAGGATGTTTTCTAATTCTTTTTTCTTTTTTTTTTTTTTCTTTTTTTTTTGCTGACACCCTCCGCATTCCAGTGCATTATTTTAAGTCTTTGTTTAGTATGGCCAGCCGTTCTATTCTCAGGTCCCCTGGCTCCACATGACATCTGAGAAGGACCTCCAGTAGTTGTGGTTGGACCCTTTCGAGACATAGGGCCCGGTACTGCACCTCCCTGGGGGTCCAAATCAGGGCGAGCACCATAACATTTAGCAGTAGTCGACGTATTCCATTTTGCGTAATTGCGTGGCATCCTGATTTCTGTTGGCTGGTTGCCTCCATCTTCAGCACCTTTCCTTTGCTAGAGCAGACTGTGGTATTACTCGAGTTTAGATGTGTACGCGCGCACACACGTGTCTGCGCATGCATAAATATGCATACACATCTAGAGCATAGTGGTTATTTTTCGGCGCCAGAAACTCGCCGTCGCCCCTTCTCCTGTTCGTGCAAACAGTTCCGCCACGTGAAGGCCAGGAGTTGGACTTTTTGCTGTAGAGGTTATGTATTCACGAGCCATTGGGGTATTTAAGCAAGGTTGAGCGCTCACCCCAACACTGCGCCCCGGCTACATACAGCAATATTTGGAACCAAGACACAAACAATAGATTGCACGATTTATTGTCTGGCATAGTTCGCTGCATCTCGTCAGGTACATACCGCAGAATTCACACAACATAAAGTTAAATAACTAGATAAATCCTTCAAGTTTAATTTTATCCTCGATGCGGATACGAACACATGGTCACCAGACCGGCAGGCATCTGTGCTAGCCACTGTGGTACCGCGGCTCTCAAAGCAATATAATCATCTTACATGAATTACTGCACAAATTATCTATCAGAGTTTGAGAGACTGAAGAAATACCAGCAGACCGGAGAGAATCATTTTCAGAATCCACAACTCCAATATAAAGTGGTAAGAAAAACACAATTGACAGCACTACCTACCGACAGTATTGCTGTACTTCCTGAACGTGCTTAGGAAGACAAGCGCCACACAACTCAGAAATGCATATAACCGCGTTAGTAGTGATCTTTGTTGCGTACTGACTATAAATGAAGGTGCGGGAAATGCTGGAAAATTGATGATGCTGGAAATGCTGGAAATTTTTTTCCGAAAATCTGGGTCGCGTGAAAATCGTGGGAAAGTTGGGAAATTCGTGGCGGGAAAAGTCGGTGAAATTTTGTTTGGAAACTGGTGGCTGTGTGAAAAAATTTGGGGGGAAAGTCGGGGAGAAAAAAAATGCTTTTTGAAGTCTGTGAGCGTAAAATAGTAAGGGGTGGAAAAGTAATTAAGGAATGTGGCGTGAAGTGAGGACTATAGTAGTGGAAATAGTATATGGTCTGTAGAGGTGTAGGCATATTTTCGTTGTGTATGGATACTGAGTCTGGGGGAATACAGTAGTGGAAATAGTAGTAAATAGTATATGGGTTGTTCATAAATGAAAAGCTTAAACGTGGTCGTGTGTTGTATTGATAAGAGTATTAGTGGTTAAGTATTGTTTAGAGTGTCTGGGATTCGAACCGATGTTAGGACAACAACTATTAGTGATGAGCAAGAGGTGGATGCGTTTAGAGAGTCTGGGATTCAAACCAGTGTTAGGACAACAACTATTGGTGATGATCAAAGGGTGGTCAAGCAGTGATCAAGCAGTGGTCAAGTGAGGAAATTGTAGGGAAAATTAGGTGTAGTGACATGGTGATGATTATAGTGATCGACAACGTGGTCAAGCAGTGGTCAACCAGTGATCAAGTAGTGGTCAAGTAAGTAAATTGTAGGGAAAAGTAGGTGTAGTGACATGGTGATGATCAAACGGTGGCCAAGAGATGGTCAAGTAGTAGTCAAGCAGTGGTCAAGTAGTGGTCAAGTGGTCGAGTGATAACTTAAATTTAGGGGAAAGTACGTGTAGTGCAGCGATGGTGGGTAAAGTGAGGAGGAAGAAGCAGTAGTGATAATAGTAGTAGCAATATTAGTTGTAGCGACAACAATATTAGCTGGTGCCTTGGTAGAGATAGAAGTCTCTTTTTCGGGATGTGTAAAAGTCACACAAACACAAAGAGGGTCACACAAACACAAAGACTAGACACGCAAATGACACATACATAAAGACAAGAACAAAGATCCATACACACTCATACAACCACAACCACACACATACACACAAGAGGAAAGATCCACACACATACAGACAAGTACACACACATCTCCTACCATTACTACTGTCACCACAATATCAACTATACACAAGTACACACACACAAATACAAAGACAACCACACACGTACAAACAAGAACAAAGACACACACACTTGTACATACAGACATGAACAGTGACAAATACACACAAACACAACCACACACACACGTACAGACATGAACATGGACATCACAAGTACACACACAACTCCTATCATTACTACTATCACCACAACATCAGCTATACACAAGTACACACATACAGACACACACAAGTACAGACACACCCACACCAATATCATATTCCTTACCCATAAGAGCAAACACTTGACACATACACAAAGAGACGGCGCATCACAAGTACATACACACAACTCCTACCATTACTACTGTCACCACAACAACAGCTATACACAAGTACAGACACACTCACACAGACGGACACACAAACTTGACAAATACACAAAGAGACGACACACAACCTTCTTGTTAACGAACGCAGGATGTCCGAGAAAACATCCTAGTAGTAGAGTTGGCGGGTCCCTACAGCGCCATATGCACAAGTCATTAAGTGGCCGGCCGGTAGCGTGAGTCATCGGCGCCCCTAGAAAAATTTCAAGAAAGGACGTCCTTCTTCATAACACACACAAAGAGAAAAACGAATTCACGGATTACAGCCATGGCCAACGAAAGAAATTTCCGACTTCACTCACACTGGCGTATGACAGGCATAGACAACATATATGGGATCACATTTCCAAGCGACTCTAGAACAACTAAATTTTTTCCTAATTTGGGTAACACATTTTTTTCATAGTTTGGTCGACATAGTTCTTACTTTTCGATACCTATTTCTTAGATTGGCTGACAATTTTCTTTTCTTTTCATAAGTTTTGCTGACCTATTTATAAGTTTAGTTGAAATATTTCTTCACATTTGGTTAACAAAGTTTCCGACTTTTCACAAATTTGGCCGATGTATTTCTTTCGTTGACAAAAAAATGTCCCCCTTTGACTAACATATTTTCCTATTTGACTGTTACAGTGCACTTTTTGTCTAACAAAGTTTCCTACTTTTCATACATTTGGCTGAGATATTTCTGTATTTGGCATAACTTTCCCCCCGACTTTGTTCATGTCTGTATCAAGTGTTTATGTCTCTGTACATGTCTGTATGTGTTTCTGTTCATCCCTCTCCGACAAGAAAAGACAAGAAGAGGACAATGTCATGAAAACAAACCACTAAAGAAAATCAACAAACAAAACACTTGGTTTCAATATTTGTCACGAAAAACACCGTGAGTAACCAGTGATGACAATAAAAGGCGTTCGGATTAACGACATGTTCGAGGCCACAGGTTGGTTCAACAAATACAGAAAAAACCGTCTGGGTTGCATCTGCACGTGTTTACATCTGGTGGGCGTAATAGGAACATTCGGTGGTGAGTGAGATTAATCTATACACCACTTTGACAGTTCATAAACCGGTCGGATTCAAGCGGAAGTGCCCAGCTCGGGAGAAAACAGTCCGTCTGTCATTTAGAGTTCCGGACATCAAGCGACAGAAGATTGGCGGCTTGTTATTGAAAACTGTTGTTGGGACCATACAGTAACTCGCTAGCTTGTTGTGGATGTCAAAACATGGGAGGACGAATCTGACATTGATTGAGCCAGGGAATATAGATTCCTGACAACAGCTGATCTGCCCAAAATAACACCTGTGTGGACATAAAGAATAACGCCACGAAACCAAGTTTAGGCGTTTGCTAAAAACCCGATTTGGGGACAACTAGTGTAACTCGAAACGTTGATCGAGGCAGACGTGCTTTGGGCCTGCAGTTAGGGAGTTAAGAACATCTAACGTGTGCGGGATTAATTAGATTTATTTTACACGTGCCTGGCATGGCAAACTTAGATGTGATTGAGTAAAACTGCAGTGCCGTATAAGGTAGAACATATTATCTAATTAGTTCTAATTAATATAGGCAGTAACCTTGTTAAAACTAGAGTGTGATGATTAGCACTGTTAGTGGAAAACTAGTTAGAGGATGAGTGATGATTAGCTCTGCTAGGGTGAATAGGATACCGGGGTGATAATTGGAGAGATTTAAGATGGCTTGGGAGATGGGGAAAGTGCCCAATGAGGAGGGATCTTTCAGTGGTTTGCCCACTGAAGTTTTTCACTCTGTTTATGGGTCTTTCCTTGTCAGCGCCTGATTCGGACGTAGGTGAGGAGCTAATATGCTCTATGACAGAGTTTAGTTAGCTGTAAAATAACTGATCAAGGCAATAGGCTTACACTCAGCCGGTGGGATCAGTGACTAGTACTATCACCAGATGTGTTGTTTCTCTCACAGGTTCCCTACCAGCTACGAGGAAGCTCAACACTGTTTTAGAAAAGGTGCAACGCCAATTTGAAAGAACCTCAGTTGAACAGTAACATGTTTCTTACGGAAATTAAATAACGCTAGAAGGAAGATGGTTCACCTAAGATGGGTGATGATTGTTGATGCAACACACAGCATAAGAACAGTGGTACCTAAACAAGAATATTAAAATATAATAGTTACATGGTGTGATATATTCTAGTGAAATAGTACAAAAGACATGATACTTGAAACTAGATAGACACTAGTTAGGATCAAGTATATTAACAATAACAGTGATACCTAAATACTCACTACAAAGGATTTGTGCATTCTTTAGGAACGATAGGAACTTATGTGTAGTGTGCAACCGATCCATGATCAGCTGTAATTTACAAACAGTATCTATTTCGGATGATTAGGAAGATGGATTACCAGGTAGCTACAGATGATAGTCGGTGTCCGGCAGGAGAGATACAGTACCGGGTGAGATGGACTTGTTCTGACTTAACGTGCTGTGGTGTGTCCTTGCAAGGATGAACTGACTATGCTATTATCTGAGGGTCCGATCCTACACATATTATAGAACACATCACACATTTTCTTCGTATACACGTCTCACGTACATTACACTTTTCTTTTAATAAATTATCTGTATTAATTTTTAGAAGCAAGAGTTATTGAATATGTTGCGTGGGGGAAGAATGAGAGGGGGCATAGTACGACAGGGATAGAGAGAGAGGAAAAGGTGTCCATGAACTGAAGAAGTGTGTGGGACGGAAGCTGGTGGATTCTCCACGATATTGATAGGGGAAAAAAAATTATAATGTGGGTGTTGACTCTCCTCACTCCAGGGACGACACTTTAAAGGAAGACACGACAATATTTTATCACCAAAATATGCGGGGCGATAATGTGTTCACAACATATTCAACAAAACTGTTTAGTGATATCATGATATCACTGTCATAAGAAAAATCATAATCAATGACATAAATGGTTAATGAAAAAATACAACATTTAATTAAGGAGACCACAATTTGATTCTGGTTTTCTTTTTATGAAGGTCCAGTTGTACGTATCATACCAAAATCACCAGGTAGCGGTGGTCGTCACTTTTTTCTAATACCACCACCTGATTGGATAGCATGATCGATAGCTCCTTGCAGTACGCCTTAATGGATGCCAAACTGTCCCTATCATTTTGTTGGATATCCTCTGCTACTATGAGTGCAATAGTGTGATTCTGTGCTTTAGAGATATGGGTATCTAAGGGTGTCGTCCTTTCTCGTGATGGTACTGTGAATGTCTGGTGATATGTTCGTAAGTAACGTTGTAGGTTATTCTTCAAATTATATAGATTGTCACATAACTGACAGATATATATTTCATCATAATGGCTGTGAATGGTCCCACTGTGGCGGGTGTGGCATAACCACTATCCACCATTATTCAGTTGCCAAGAATGCACGCCAAGAAGAGGGGGAAATGTAAAACAATTGACGACGCAAAACTCAAAACTGAAACCAGAGCTTGAAACTAACGCACCATCAAAACTGGAACTGTACAAGTGACAGATGACGTCAATTCTGGGAAAGATTTCATCAGCCAAGGCACAAGAGATCATTGGATAAAAAGAGACACGTGACATCGCCTCCATTTGAAAATGCGCTTAGAATATGTTAATCGCGCACTCTTTCTGCAAACTGCCTGATGAACAGACGTGAAAGCTAGTGTGACCGATTTTCAAATAGAGAAGGCAGAATGTCTGAATCCGAGTTAAGTCTTGGTGGCAACCCATTGGCAACCAATTGGCATCCGACTGGCAACCAACTGGCCAACCAACCAAACCAGACCTGAGAGAGAAAGAGATGAACAGCACTTGAGACGGAGGATGACTTGGCCATGAGCAGAGTATGGGGAGGCCTTCAGAGGAGCTACACGGGCAGACCTGAAGTGGATCCATCAGTCAATGGACCCAGGCCTATCCTAATCCTCCAAATCATAAGGTTATCTCTCTCTTAGAAAGAAAACACACTGTAATATAATAAAAACGTCCCTACCCTTTCCTAAGCATTGACTCCCTTAAAAATAAACAAACCCTTACAATTACTGTTTAAGTAACTTGCTTAGGTAGGAATAGAAAATAAAACAGCGATAGACTGACCGTGGCACAGCTAAATTTATTTTGGCTTATTTTCTCTCCCGTACCTGGCCAATCCCGGCGAGGGTGAAAACAAAGACTGAAGCGGCCATTTCTAGTCAAGAGAGCACACAAAAAAGTCGACCTTTCCCTTCGGGGAGAAGGTATTTTGCCTTAGAAATATATCAGTCTCTGCAACTATTGGTATGTTATATCTACATTATTAAAATGTATTCATGTATTTTTATAAAGTATATATACCAGTGTGTTAATTAAGAATTAAGTAGAATGATAATTCAACAGTTCTTGTAAGCTAGAGTCTGATTTTATTTTTACCAATGAAACACAGGTGGGCGCCACGCTGTAATTTTTCCTGTGTCTTACAATTTCAAATCCCTATGTTAATATCTTTTATAGGCATTATGAACTTATATCTAATAGTGCTTATCTATAAAGATTATGTGTAATGTAGAGTATCAACTCTCGTCAGAAACTCTTCTCAAATTAGGAACAGACTCCTGATTCATACCTCAAAGAAGAAATCTCGTTTCTGTCAATTTCATATTCCTATGTTAAAACTTCTATGCATTGTGAACTATGTCTCACTATCTATGCTTAGAAATCTGCAAATAATCTATGGACTATAGAAAGAAAATTTTATCCATGCGGGGACATACAAATGATTACGCGTATTCCTGACTCTTAGTCAGGGGATAAAATACTTCGGCACATCATAATCTGTAACTTGGAACTATAGTGCTAAATTTTAGTACCATCCTTTTGTTAACAGATTAGTAACCACTCCATATGAGGAGGGACATGTAATCATTTCATAAAATATTGCTAGGGACGCCATGTTTGAGAATATAAATTCATGAACAAAGGAAGTAAACGCGTGATCAAAATCACTGTTCGGATAGGATTCAATCCGTATCACCTCACCGTAGTAGGAACAGAAGCGAAGATTGTGAATAAATTGCTTGCAATATTCAGAAGACTGGACCATGTGGCATAAGTTATTCTAATAAATACTCCTAATAATAGCAGTCATTGACAAAATATATCACAGCGGCTACTATCCTCATCTGCGGTACGCAGTGGGGAAAAACAATGTATGTTTTAGTTATGGATTAACCCCTGACGAAAATTCAAAACCATTGGCTCAGGCATTAAATTTTATGATTAAATTATTATGTAGGATTATCATGTACTTAATATCAGAGAAATGTACATGTATGTTTTTTTCTGGTATGAGAATTTTCTCTGCTCTGATTGTTACTTTTTACTGTGGGAATATACCTTTTAATGTTACCCTTGGGGGACATGGGGATGTTGATAGAAGAATCCATGTATACGTCAGTACTTAAGAAGCCCATGTTGAATAGTCTTGACCTAATGATTATAGTGCCGAAAGGAAGACGCGGCATTAGAAACCACAGAGATTCTGTATAGGCTATTCTCTTCAAGTAATGAGAGAGACATGTAAAAGTTTCTCGGTGTGGGAACAAGGCAATGTTGCCTTTTAAAACCATCACTCTCTTCAGCTATTGAAGAGAAGCAGGTGGTGGTTGAATGTGGTGGGACTATATCACTAAACCTGGATCCTGGGTTAACAGCCAGAAAGTGAATGTCCTAACCATAGTCTGCATCTAGAAATACCCATGGACTGCTGCGCTCAATAGCTCCATAGCGAGCAACAGATAAATTTGAAGACAACTGTCTGGGTGAGTGATTAAGTCCTATTTTAGTAGGAATATCCAGGATGGACTTCAAGATCTAGTAATCTACAAAGATGAAGATCAACAGAGTACTGACAACAGTGTATCGTCTGCTTTACTTCTGAGAAGTATCACCTATGGCCTCATCATTCAACCAAGTCAGTGAAACTGGGACAATCCTTCTAGCAAGTTACTGAAACTAACAACAGTGAGTAACCTTCAACTGTTGGTTGGATTACCAAGTTAATATCCACAATGGATAAGTCTTCGAAAGAACATCTCACAGCTGAAACAGTCAAACATAAGCCATGCAACACCAGGTTCTAGCTATGAACACAAACCCAAACAAATGGGGAGAAGACATGAACCACATAAGCCAATACAACCAAGGTACAAACTTAATATCATCTGAAACATAACTACGAAACCAGATTACCTCAAGGTTCCAAACCCTGAACCCCATCAGATAAAAGACCATATGAAAGCAGCTAAATGTCTCTACATCAGCAACAAGAGGAATCATCCAATTGTTTGCAAACCTGTTACTGTGCTGGATTTATTCATCTGTGGATATATGTAGGTATAGATCAATTGTGGCCCTAGTCACAGATACTACCATGAGATGCCTCTCAGTCATATAAAGTTCTACACTGGACTAGATAACAACGACTAACTCTTTGTTGGTCCAATGTCAACCTAAATGCCATGGGTTATAGACTCGCGACTTGGTGGGTGTAAAATCTTTGTTGAACTACTTGGGATTCTGATATTAAAAGCAGAGCAGCTGAATGGACGTCTACTTGGCACCATGTATGGTGAGATGGTAAAGTACCTTCTGCAGAGCTTAAGTGGAAATTCCGGAAGGTTAGACCAACATGAGGCCCCAAATTTCAAAAAAAGACACCGAGAACATAACTGAATGCATTAATTCGGTACCCAGATAATGGGAAAAGGATCTAATCGACAGCAAAGATGAACTCTTAACCGCACACCAGGAAATAAATGACTATTAATTAGTTTAATTAGTAATACAAAATGCTGTTTATGTGTTGGTTTTTTTTTTTCTGAAGGTAACAGGTCAGTAGTTTTTTTTCCCAATGGTATATATATGTATAGTATTTTGGCACCAACTCATTATTTTTAAAAATGAGTAAATTGTAAAAGGTGTCAGAAACCAATGTTTATATATTGGGTTCTAGATCCTTAGATCTTTATTTGCCTTAATTATGAGGGTAAATGAAAGTAGACCCAATTTGTGGTTGTTGTGTTGTTTGTAATAACTTTGTTTTTTTTTTTCTGCGGTCACTGGGTACTATATCGTAATAATGCAATGAATCCCATGCCTGTCTGAAAATGCATAGTGTTTATTACATCTATATATGTAACTGCAGATCTTGAGTTAATACCTGAACTGTTTGTCCAAAAGTGTTGTGTACATCAAGTAAATGTGGTGTCCAACAAGTGGTTGTTTATATGTTGTGAGCAATCAATATCCTTCTAGCACTATAGAAAATGTAAAGGGTGATGAAGTGGGAAGGGAAACCTACACACAGATGCCAGGTTTCTTAATAACCCATGTAGAAGTACTCAGGACTTTCTCCAGTTCTTAACGCCAGACTAAATATATTGGGAAAAGAAATTCAGCAAATGATCTCATATGAACAGTATCATCAGGCTATTGCAAGCTTAATGATGATATTTCAATTGCTTCAAAAAGTCGGTTTGATGCAGACAAACTAGTAATTGAAAGTAACAAATTATCAGATAACCACTCATATTTCAAACAATAGCTGACAACAGTGGAGAGGGTGCTACACTCTTTCACTAAAAGAGAAATAATCCTTTAAGGTTATGCCAGTTGTCGTGACTAAAAGAAAATGGACGTGGCTCTGATTATATAACATAGGGAAGTAATGCAAGAAATTAATAAGGAATGGAGACTAGGTGAGTCAATGTAAAGACGGAAATTGTAGAGTACTACTTGACCATTTATTTTCTGAAAGACATCAATGGCTTAAATGGGGGAGGCGTGTAATATAATAAAAATGTCCCTACCCTTTCCTAAGCATTGACTCCCTTAAAAATAAACAAACCCTTACAATTACTGTTTAAGTAACTTGCTTAGGTAGGAATAGAAAATAAAACAGCGATAGACTGACCGTGGCACAGCTAAATTTATTTTGGCTTATTTTCTCTCCCGTACCTGGCCAATCCCGGCGAGGGTGAAAACAAAGACTGAAGCGGCCATTTCTAGTCAAGAGAGCACACAAAAAAATCGACCTTTCCCTTCGGGGAGAAGGTATTTTGCCTTAGAAATATATCAGTCTCTGCAACTATTGGTATGTTATATCTACATTATTAAAATGTATTCATGTATTTTTATAAAGTATATATACCAGTGTGTTAATTAAGAATTAAGTAGAATGATAATTCAACAGTTCTTGTAAGCTAGAGTCTGATTTTATTTTTACCAATGAAACACAGGTGGGCGCCACGCTGTAATTTTTCCTATGTCTTACAATTTCAAATCCCTATGTTAATATCTTTTATAGGCATTATGAACTTATATCTAATAGTGCTTATCTATAAAGATTATGTGTAATGTAGAGTATCAACTCTCGTCAGAAACTCTTCTCAAATTAGGAACAGACTCCTGATTCATACCTCAAAGAAGAAATCTCGTTTCTGTCAATTTCATATTCCTATGTTAAAACTTCTATGCATTGTGAACTATGTCTCACTATCTATGCTTAGAAATCTGCAAATAATCTATGGACTATAGAAAGAAAATTTTATCCATGCGGGGACATACAAATGATTACGCGTATTCCTGACTCTTAGTCAGGGGATAAAATACTTCGGCACATCATAATCTGTAACTTGGAACTATAGTGCTAAATTTTAGTACCATCCTTTTGTTAACAGATTAGTAACCACTCCATATGAGGAGGGACATGTAATCATTTCATAAAATTTTGCTAGGGACGCCATGTTTGAGAATATAAATTCATGAACAAAGGAAGTAAACGCGTGATCAAAATCACTGTTCGGATAGGATTCAATCCGCATCACCTCACCTTAGTAGGAACAGAAGCGAAGATTGTGAATAAATTGCTTGCAATATTCAGAAGACTGGACCATGCGGCATAAGTTATTCTAATAAATACTCCTAATAATAGCAGTCATTGACAAAATATATCACAGTGGCTACTATCCTCATCTGCGGTACGCAGTGGGGAAAAACAATGTATGTTTTAGTTATGGATTAACCCCTGAAGAAAATTCAAAACCATTGGCTCAGGCATTAAATTTTATGATTAAATTATTATGTAGGATTATCATGTACTTAATATCAGAGAAATGTACATGTATGTTTTTTTCTGGTATGAGAATTTTCTCTGCTCTGATTGTTACTTTTTACTGTGGGAATATACCTTTTAATGTTACCCTTGGGGGACATGAGGATGTTGATAGAAGAATCCATGTATACGTCAGTACTTAAGAAGCCCATGTTGAATAGTCTTGACCTAATTATTATAGTGCCGAAAGGAAGACGCGGCATTAGAAACCACAGAGATTCTGTATAGGCTATTCTCTTCAAGTAATGAGAGAGACATGTAAAAGTTTCTCGGTGTGGGAACAAGGCAATGTTGCCTTTTAAAACCATCACTCTCTTCAGCTATTGAAGAGAAGCAGGTGGTGGTTGAATGTGGTGGGACTATATCACTAAACCTGGATCCTGGGTTAACAGCCAGAAAGTGAATGTCCTAACCATAGTCTGCATCTAGAAATACCCATGGACTGCTGCGCTCAATAGCTCCATAGCGAACAACAGATAAATTTGAAGACAACTGTCTGGGTGAGTGATTAAGTCCTATTTTAGTAGGAATATTCAGGATGGACTTCAAGATCTAATAATCTACAAAGATGAAGATCAACAGAGTACTGACAACAGTGTATCGTCTGCTTTACTTCTGAGAAGTATCACCTATGGCCTCATCATTCAACCAAGTCAGTGAAACTGGGACAATCCTTCTAGCAAGTTACTGAAACTAACAACAGTGAGTAACCTTCAACTGTTGGTTGGATTACCAAGTTAATATCCACAATGGATAAGTCTTCGAAAGAACATCTCACAGCTGAAACAGTCAAACATAAGGTTCCAGCCATGCAACACCAGGTTCTAGCTATGAACATCAACCCAAACAAATGGGGAGAAGACATGAACCACATAAGCCAATACAACCAAGGTACAAACTTAATATCATCTGAAACATAACTACGAAACCATATTACCTCAAGGTTCCAAACCCTGAACCCCATCAGATAAAAGACCATATGAAAGCAGCTAAATGTCTCTACATCAGCAACAAGAGGAATCATCCAATTGTTTGCAAACCTGTTACTGTGCTGGATTTATTCATCTGTGGATATATGTAGGTATAGATCAATTGTGGCCCTAGTCACAGATACTACCATGAGATGCCTCTCAGTCATATAAAGTTCTACACTGGACTAGATAACAACGACTAACTCTTTGTTGGTCCAATGTCAACATAAATGCCATGGGTTATAGACTCGCGACTTGGTGGGTGTAAAATCTTTGTTGAACTACTTGGGATTCTGATATTAAAAGCAGAGCAGCTGAATGGACGTCTACTTGGCACCATGTATGGTGAGATGGTAAAGTACCTTCTGCAGAGCTTAAGTGGAAATTCCGGAAAGTTAGACCAACATGAGGCCCCAAATTTCAAAAAAAGACACCGAGAACATAACTGAGTGCATTAATTCGGTACCCAGATAATGGGAAAAGGATCTAATCGACAGCAAAGATGAACTCTTAACCGCACACCAGGAGATAAATGACTATTAATTAGTTTAATTAGTAATACAAAATGCTGTTTATGTGTTGGTTTTTTTCTGAAGGTAACAGGTCAGTAGTTTTTTTTTTTTTTCAATGGTATATATATGTATAGTATTTTGGCACCAACTCATTATTTTTTAAAATGAGTAAATTGTAAAAGGTGTCAGAAACCAATGTTTATATATTGGGTTCTAGATCCTTAGATCTTTATTTGCCTTAATTATGAGGGTAAATGAAAGTAGACCCAATTTGTGGTTGTTGTGTTGTTTGTAATAACTTTGTTTTTTTCTGGGGTCACTGGGTACTATATTGTAATAATGCAATAAATCCCATGCCTGTCTGAATATGCATAGTGTTTATTACATCTATATATGTAACTGCAGATCTTGAGTTAATACCTGAACTGTTTGTCCAAAAGTGTTGTGTACATCAAGTAAATATGGTGTCCAACAAGTGGTTGTTTATATGTTGTGAGCAATCAATATCCTTCTAGCACTATAGAAAATGTAAAGGGTGATGAAGTGGGAAGGGAAACCTACACACAGATGCCAATGTTTCAAGGATTGAACTCTTTTCTCCTGGGGTTTGTGGTAAATATCCCTGATCACCCTGCATTCTAACCAGTGACCAGAGAATCAATAAAAACCCCTAGACATCTTAACAAAATATTCTCAGGAATTAAAATCCACATCCCACACACACAACACTCAGTTTTCAAGAACTGATACCTAAATGTAGGTTCATCATCTTCACACTTAACATGTACAACATTCAAATGTATACCATGTTTCCACTCTTATTGACATCTCATGTATTGGTGCTTATTTGTTGATGGTCTGTGACATTGGTCCTATATGCATTTTTCTAATTTATCTGGCGCAAACCACAAGAGAAAGTGTATTTACCAGGCCAGAAGACACAGGCCCATTCAATAAATAATTAACTGTCACTGATCTTATGTTGATTTATTAGTTCAACCTATCTGTGATTCACCATTTAATGTGTACATCATGTGGTCAAGATCTATTGTGATTGGTTATGTGTTTAATTGTTTAAAAACAAATTCAATCATGATGAAATACTAAAAATGGAGGAAAGACTAGGTTATCAACTGCTCAATATCCATGCTTTCTTAACATAAATCAGGCTGAGAGAATTCTCCAGACTTTCCTCAGATTTGATAAACAAAAGGGGGGCTCAAGAGCTATAAGATTCTTTGGAGAAGGGGCAGAATCCCAGTTGGTATTTATTATTCTCACCAGGGCCGTAATCTATATCTCCTAGACTAAATTAAGTAAGACGAGGCCTGCAGATAACTCTAGGGTCATATTCTGGGGTTATTGAAGATAGAAGAGGATGGGGCCCAATTTCTTTGATTAGAAATGGGGCATGCACCACAGTGATTTCCCACTCCCTTCAGAATATATGACAGCGGGTAAGCTTATACTTATCATTGAAGGCTTTGTCACAAGTGGCACACTGATGGTCTGTTACTTGAGTAGATATTACACTACGAGGATGCCATAAATATACACGTGGTGCTGTCTTTTGGTGTGATGATGCTGTTGTTGATGCAGTTGTGGGAATTGCATTCTGGTGTATCCATACGTGTCCTGATGTTGTGTTCGTATGTGTCGTTGTAGATTGTCTTTTCTGTTGAAAAGTTGTCCACAGATATGACATAAGTGTGCTTGATCCTCATGGGTGTGAATGGTCCGAATGTGGCGAGTGAGATTATTCGCATCACGGAAGGATTTGTCACACACTGAACCATGAAAGTAGATTTGGTAGTACTGGCCATATTGATAAACGGGCTGCTAATATTGCTTGTATATGAATAATTCACACAACTGTGTTGTTCTGTTAAGTTTTACAAAGCACTTTACGGTTTATTTACAAGCGTAAAAAGTTCTGGTGTAAGCACGAGCAATGCGAGGACTGAATCTCAATAAGCACTGATCTCAATATAAAACAATATATGTTTCACTGTTTTATCAACAATCAGATGCCGACATGTCACTACACGAACAATGCTAAGTGAGTACTATCACACCAGTGTGTTTCACAAATAACTCTGCGGCGAAGGCTAGCCAAGTCAGCACGTGAACAATGGTGACATATCTGCTGTAGCTCGAACGACTGACACAGAGCTCACAAGAGACGTCGTCTATTTTATACACTGGCTGCGTTGTGCACACGTCACTACAGGGCTGACGTGGCGGTTTTGTAGACAACGTCAGGCGTTCTTTCTTATGTAACCGCCCGTCTTCACGTGACCGATGAATCACGCTACCGACCGGCCACTTAATGACTTTTGCATATGGCGCCGTATGGACCCGCCAACTCTACTACTAGGATGTTTCTCAGGTATCCGCGTTCGTTAACAAAAAGGCTGTCCGCCGTCTCTTTGTGTATTTGTCAAGTGTATGTGTCTGTCTGTGTGCGTTTGTCTGTACGTGTGTGTATTTGTTTATGGGTGTGTGTGGTTGTCTTTGTATTTGTGTGTGTACTTGTGTATAGTTGTTGTGGTGATAGTAGTAATGAGGAGTTGTGTGTGTAGTTGTCTGTATGTACAAGTGTATGTGTTCGTGTGTCTGTACTTGTGTGTCTGTCTGTGTGTACTTGTGTATAGCTGATGTTGTGGTGACAGTAGTAATTGATAGGAGTTGTGTGTGTACTTACGATGTCCATGTTCATGTCTGTACGTGTGTGTTTGTGTATATTTGTCACTGTTCATGTCTGTATGTACAAGTGTGTATGTGTCTGTGTTCTTGTTTGTACGTGTGTGTGGTTGTCTTTGTATTTGTGTGTGTGTACTTGTGTATAGTTGATATTATGTTGACAGTAGTAATGGTAGAAGATGTGGGTGTACTTGTCTGTATGTGTGTGGAATCTTCTTCTTGTCTGTATGTGTGTGGTTGTGGTTGTATGAGTGTGTATGGATCTTCGTTCTTGTCTGTATGTATGTGTCTTTGCGTGTCTGTCTTTGTATTTGTGTGACCCTCTTTGTGTTTGTGTGACTTTACACATCTCGAAAAAGAGACTTGTATCTCTACCAAGGCACCAGCTAATATTGTTGTCGCTACAAATAATATTGCTACTACTATTATCACTACTACCGCTTCCTCCTCACTTTACCCACCACCGTTGCACTACAGTACTTACCCCTAAATTGAACAAGCAACTAGAAAGTCGCATAGAAGCCCTGGAGATGTGGATATACAGACGAATATGTCGTATTTCATGGAAACAAAAACAATCAAATGCAGAGGTCCTAGAAAAACTGGGAATGGAGAGAGAGAGAGAGAGAGAGAGAGAGAGAGAGAGAGAGAGAGAGAGAGAGAGAGAGAGAGAGAGAGAGAGAGAGAGAGAGAGTGATGAAAGAAATAAATAGGAGACAGGTGAAATATTTTGGCCACGTTAAAAGAATGATACTCTTATAAAAACTATACTGGAAGGCAATGTTGAGGGCAAGCGAGCAAGAGGTAGACAACGATATAAGTGGGAGGATAACATCAAGAGATGGACGAACATCAGCCTGACAGAATGTACAGTCAGGCGATAGACAAGACAGTGTTGGCGATCCATTGCAGCCAACCTTCATTGCGGAGACGGCACCTGATTGATTGATTGATTGATTGATTGAATACGTTTTAGTTGAAGTGAGTGACTGCAATGTGCAGGCAATATGCAATGTGTTAAAAGATTGTTTAAACAAGAATGGGCTTGAGTTGCAAAGACTAGTTGCACTCGGCACTGACAATGCATCTGTTATGACAGGTGTAAACAATGGAGTATATACAAAATTAAAATCCGAAGCTCCTCATCTGGTACTAGTTAGTTGTGTATGTCATTCCCTTCAGCTGGCGGTGTCACAGGCTGCAGCTACTTGTCTGCCCAGGAAGGTAGAGTTCATGATTAGAGAAACATATAACTGGTTTTCTGTTTTCTCACTCAAGTCTTCGTCAAGCAAAGTACAGGGAGCTTTTTGCTTCAATAAATGATGGACAACATCCGCTAAAGGTTGTTCAATTAAGCCAGACACGATGGGATGTTCATTCAGTCTGCCATTGTCAGAATATTGCAGCAGGGGTCGAGCTTAGAACTCATTTTTAAATAGCATGACTCAACGAGCGCTATACAGCAGAACTTCTAAATTCTATGTTTAGCGACATGAACAACTATGTGTATCTCATATTTCTCAAGCATATTCTCGGAGAAGTTCAAAGTGTGAATAAGACTTGTTTTTCAAGTCTTGTTGCTTTAAAATTTTTGTTTCATATTTATTTGCAGGCCCTTTTAAGGGCCACTTACAAAAATGCAACTTTTTAAATATTGTTTTGGTAATCTAATGTAGCCGGTCTCTCTGGCTGAGGGGCTACAACACTTTCTCTCTGTAATCCCGTTTATCACGCAGAGTCTCGTAGCGGAGCGAGAGCTGAGGCGGTTCGACCCCCGCTCGTGACTTGCGGGATATTGAGCCGGCCGCTCAGAAAGCAATGGCAAACTACTGAGCGTAATCTTGCCAAGAGATCAACAGACAGCTGAAAGATGCTGCTGTTGACAGCGATGTCCTGTAAAGGATATGCGAATTTAATTTTTAAAAAAATCTAATGTAAAAAGAAAACTCTGTGTCTGTCTGTCCGTCCGTACGTCTGTCCGTCCTTCTGTCTGTCTGTCTGTCCATTCATCCATCTATGCCATCCCTGGTTACACAACCGGGCAGTCAACAAGCTCAAGTTGTCTGTTTTCTTTGGATATATTCTTGAAGATTTGATTTGATTTGATTTAACGTTATGTTTAAAGGGCCACAAATTGGGCATGAAGGTCCGTCTTACATTCAGGCCGTTCCAATCACTCATTTTTCGTTCATCAATAGTGCATGATACATAGGAAAAACATTGTCAAATAAATGTTGTAAACATAAACAATGTTAGTTAGTTAATTAGTCGACAGATATTTCTCATTGCACATCGAACTACTCAGTCCATAAGTGCTCGGATCCCCTCCTCAGCAAATCTCGCAGCGTTTAGCGGCTAACGACACCAGTTCTGTGTTGGTTTATCAGTCTTCTTTAGCTTCCTGCGTAGTAGTTCTTGTTTGGCCACCCCTCTTTTAATTTGCTGTTCTCACAGTCTGGCCATGGTTGTAGATTCACAGTCATCACTTGGTTCTCGAAAAAGTCTTACTTCTCGTAGAGCATTCAGAATGTCAGCCTGGTCCACGGCGCGTCCGCCCTCCACAGTAGCGTTACCTGCGAGCTTGTCAGCCCGCTCATTCCCTTGTACTCCCGCATGCCCTGGCACGAAGATGAAACTAATCTTTGCCAGCCGAGACCGCTCCAGAGACAGCAACCATTCTCTTCTGATCCCCTCCCCCATCTCTATCCTCTTGAGCATGTTCATTGAGTCGCTAAGGAAACATGCATTTGTGAATGTCTGTGTCTCGAGCCATGTTATTGCTTTACTTACTGCCATGACTTCCATAGTCAGGCTACTTGTGGTCTCAGCAGAAGCACCAGAGTCCTACTTCACAATTCTCCCTCCGGCCCATGAGCTTCTCACATGTCGGACGACCGACCCATCTGTGTAAATGACAACATCACCGTCTAGCAAATTCTCGAAAATCAATGCTTGTACTTCCTCCTCCGCAGCTGCCGGGTTTTCTTGTCTGCATTTTCTGTCTAGTTGGATGCAAACTGAAAAGGATGTGCAAAAATTTGTTGGCATTTGTACCCACTCCTCGCCAGGTTCTAAGTCCTCAAGTGAACACACCTATTGAAGAATGTCTTCGGCTTGACCCATCCACGACAGTCCTCTTTTTAACCTGCTGTCCTTCATCTTCATAATTTCACTATGCAGTGGATGTTGTGTGTTTGCGCTAATTCTGAGGTAGGCGCGAGCTCTGCAGACTTGTATTCTGTCTTCAATGGTTGGAAAAAACATAAACAATGCATACCATGTTATGAGACACATCCACCACCCACCAACACATCCCCACCCACCACACAAACCCCCACTCATGTCCCAGCCCACCAACCCACCCACTCCGCAACTACCCAGCCAAACACACATCCCCAAACCACACATCCCCCCACCAACCTACACAAACTGCCACCACACACACACATCCCGCACTCACCCACACACACATCCCTCACTCACTCACACATCTCCCACCATACACACATCTCAACCCACACACACATCCCCCACCAACACATCCCCCATCCACCCACACATACATTCCCACACCAACCCATACATCCCACCCACAAAAACATACATCCCCCACCAACCCATACATCCCCACCCACAAAAACATACACCCCCACACACACACACACATCTCCACATTCATCCCCCACACACACTCACACACACATCCCCCATCCACCCACATATCCTCCCACACACACATCTCCCCACCCACTCAATTCCCCACCCACTCAATTCCCCACCCACACACGCACCCCCACCAACACACCCACATCCCCCACCCATACACACATACCCCTACACACATCCCCCCACACACATCCCCACGCATACACATCCCCCACACACACATCCTCACATCTAGACACATGCATGATGCCCAAAATAAGCAGAAGAAGAAGAAGAAGAAGAAGAAGAAGAAGAAGAAGAAGAAGAAGAAGAAGAAGAAAAAAGATGTAGATTGTTGTTCCATCCTTTTTTCTTGTTGTTTACATTGTCCGATACTATCTCTTTGTTTTTTCTCTTTATATGCACACCAATCACTGTTTGTCCTTTCTTCTGTAAAATGCATTTACTCCTCCTTCGATTTTTCTTTATTTCTTTCTTTTTTTTTTTTTTTTTTGTTCTCTCTTTTAAACTCAAGCGTAGTCCTTACACACTGATTAAAGTTTAAGTAGTAATGGACCGAATTTTGCGTGTGGGTTTGCTTTCCCTTTTACCGGTGTCCCTCGCCTTCAGGCAAACCCATTCCAACTTCAGAAGTCTCCTCCTTTGATAATTTATAAGATGTCACCTTCGATTCTTGATTCTCTCGTATATTCTTCTTCTTCTTTTGTTCGCCTGAAAATATGTCTATAACTGCAATGTTGTCTCTTGTATGAATTTAAGTCTTTTTTAGTTTCTCTCGTATATAAAACTGACTATACGAAGTTTGGCCGACATCTCGGTGACTTAACTGGCAACTGTATATTTGTGACCGGCGAATGTGTAAAACATCTACAAACTGATACAGAGTCAAGTTTACAAAACCTTAGATAGTTTTGTTCTTCATATTTGATATTTACTGGCAGGTATTAACATTTCGAGTGCATACATATTAATAGCAGGTTTTATCATGATTTTCAAAATGAGTATTTACTAATGAGACCACCACAGATAGAAAAGAATAAAGTATTAAAGATAGAATAGATATGCCTTGAAAAACCGAATCCATCGGTACCACAAATAAATAATGGATGCCTGTTGACTACTGTTGAGCTTGTTTGTATTCAATACAGGCTCAACAGTAGTCAGCAGGCATCATTGTGGTACCGTTGGATTCGGTTTTTCAAGGCATATCTATCTTTTCTAATTAGTACTGTTGAGCCTGTATTGTATGTCAATTAGAAGCGAAGATATGTGTTATGATCTTAAACACAGAAATACAAAGATATCAGCTCTCTGTGCATCTTTATTTCGTGTCAAAAGTCATAGCAGAATTAATCAAAATTTGTTTTCTTACTACTGTAGCTAGTTTATTTTTAAACGAACATCTTATCTTAGCAACCAAATACATCACTGGGATCGGTGTAGCTAAGCCTAACTAGCAGGTCCTATCATGATTTTAAATTTGAATATTTACTAATGAGACCACAACAGTAGATAGGCCTTGAAAGTCGAAATCTAATGGTACCTCAATGATGCCTGTAGGTCAATTCTAAGTGAAGATATTAACATGTTTGTGAAGGTGAGACGAGTTGTGATTTCTCATGCTCCTCATACGGTTTTCGAACTCTCCAGTGTGTCCATTACCTCCACCAGCGGTCTGTGCGTGCGAGATTGTCTCAAACGGATGTTACAACTGACTTCAAAAATATGTTCTGTCATGTTAAATGATTGAAAAATATATAAGTATACAAATAAAGTATTATTTATCTTTAAAATTGTATTCACTTTAACTTTAGTAGTTCAAATTGCATGTTTTGAGTACTTCGATCAATATGCGTGGCCGTCATGACCCGTGGGTTTTCAATTCACAAAGTCACACCTTCGGAGAAAATCTGTTTTTCAACCACAATTCGAGCAAGTTTAGCGATGAAACTTTGCTGATTCAGAGGTGATATTTTATACGGCAATTAAAATTCACATTAAACAAAGACATCTGTTTGATACCTCGATTCCGATACACGATCTTTCCGCTGCCTCTGTCTGCGGGATGCGCTCCCCGGCAGTCGGCAGCATGCACAGATCCACAGAGCACACTTTATTCACAAACTTCCAGTTTCTCAGTTCTATATAATATTTTAGTTCGTAATGTTTAATATGTTCTATTGTGTCACCTAATAAATGTCTGAAAAATTAAAAAAAAAAAATACCCAGCGGAAAATAGAAACCCAGTCTCCTGCGAGACAGGTGGAATACTTACGACTACACTAACGAAGACACAATGATTGTTCCACATAGATTAATAATATAGTCAAGCCGCCATTTTGGGTTTCTCATTCACACAGGCACTCATCATGGTTGCCTGTTTTTCAACCACAAAGCAAGTTTAGCGATGAAACTTTCCAACTTCTGTAAAATTGGATGCAGAATTTGAAGATACATCTAAAATTGATGGTTTTCTATTGAAAGTGCCAGAAAAAAATTAATTACGGTTCAATGTGCCGTTTTCATTTTACTCCGCGCTGCGAGGTTGGTCTCAACCAACGGGTCATAGGCAAATTATGAAAACTGACTTCAAAAATATGTTCCGTCACATTAAATGATTAAAAAATAGTACAAGTATACAAATAAATTATTATTAATCTTTAAACTTGTATTTTCTTTAACTTTAGTAGTTCAAATTGCACGTTTGTGTGTTTGAGTGTTACAAAGTGAAAGTGTACATGCCAGTCTGATCGATATGCACATGCCCATGGCCCATGCATTTCCCCATTCATGAAAAGCACATCTTCAAGGAAAATGTTGATTTCATCAACAGAGTATATGTAAATTTGCATGCAGAACTTGAAAATTCATCTAAAAGTTATGCCTATCTATTACCAGCGCCAGAATAGTGTTACAAAGCATACATGCCAGTCCGATCAATAATGCGCAAAGAACAAAAACACGCCTTTGCAGAAAATGTTGATTTCTATTCTATTGATAAGCTATTCTAGCGATGAAATTTTCCAAATATATGTAAATTTGCATGCAGAACTTGAAAATTCATCTAAAAGTTATGCCTTTCTATTACCAGCACCTGAAAAAAATTAATTACGGTAAGTATGAATTATAATTTTATTTATATAAAACGTCACGATGATTTCAACCAATCGCTGTGCATGGAATATTAGGCAAACCTTTCCTGGAAAACCCAGGATGACGTGTTCTTGTCACGTGATATTTGAATGAATGAATGACGTCGAAAGAATGCATGGTCTTAACTAGCGATTTGGGGGAATCATGGCGGGCGGGATGGCTCTGTACATGACTTCGGTTTTCATTTCCGGTCGCGGCACGATGGAACACGCTATAACTGCTCATGTCATCTATTTTTACATATGATGTGTCGAGACCTAATTAGCAATTAAAAATGACCGCCAATTAGTTATATTTATTAATTTCCACATGTTTTCTTAATGTTAGCTTTAAACCCTGGCTAGTTGTATCTTTTATTATGCGGAATGATGCTACGCACCTAAACCTAATGGGTACTGTCACGGTGATCTTCCGGTACAATGGCGACAAAATAAAGCGTTACTTTTCGGAGGGACGCTATTTAGTGTTATCCTTTGGATTTTGTGTGATTTCCTATGGATTCCCTGTGAATAGTGTTTTCCTGTGGATTATGTGATGTTATTTTGTGTTCCTTTTATTGGAAGTTTTCAAAAGAAGCCATGGAAGGCAGGTGGTGGATGAAATTTTGAGGGCAGCTGACAGATATTGTGGGTCATGGCCTCGAGCTTCACGACGGCAGGCAGAGGAAATCCTCTTGAGTCAATGGCTGGGGTCTCCGACCAGTAAGGTCACTGCCATAGAGGAAAGCAACGGCAAACTACCTCTTTAAAAGTGCCTAGTATATCATGATTCGCTTAAAGACCTTTATGATGATAACAGAGACGAACAGTATGATATTAGATTTAATCATGAAGGACCGCCAATTTTGGAGATGGAGGTTCGAAATGTTCTTAAGCATATGAAAGCTGGCAAGGCCCCCGGTGCAGATAACATCACAACAGAAATGATTAAAGCTTTAGAAGAATTTGGACTAGAGCAAGTCACCAGACTGATGAACACATTATATAATACTGGAGATATACCTCCTGAATTATGTAACTCTGTATTTATTGCAATCCCAAAGAAATCAGGAACCTTGGAATGTGATCAACATAGAACAATTAGTATAATGAGTCACATCACAAAGATTTTGCTAAGAATTATCATGCAAAGAGTGAGGAAGAAGATACAACCTGAAATAGGGGAAGAACAATGTGGGTTTGTAGAAGGAAAGGGTACAGTAAATGCTGTGTATATGCTGCGAACAGTTATTGAATGTGCTATAGAAGTAAACAAGGATATACATCTTTGCTTTATTGACTATACAAAGGCTTTTGATAGAGTTAGACATGTCAACATGGTGGATATGCTTGCAGATCTACAAATAGATGGGAAAGACATTAGACTTATAAAAAACATATATTGGAAACAACAAGCTGCAATAAGGATTGATAATGAAGTGGGACAGTATCAGCCAATTAAGAGAGGTGTTAGGCAGGGATGTGTGATGTCTCCAGATCTTTTTTCCCTATACAGTGAAAATATTTTCAGAAATGTAGAGGATATAAATGGAATCAGCATTGGAGGACGAAACATCAATAACATTAGATATGCAGATGATACAGTATTAATTGCAGACAATGCGCAGGACCTGCAACAATTAGTAGATGCAGTTGTTGTACACAGTGAGCAACTGGGGTTAGAATTAAATTGTAAAAAGACTCAGGTTATGGTCGTCACTAGGAAGGAAGAAAGTGCCACAATGTAATATACAAGTAAATGGAAATATTCTTTAACAAGTGAATCGGTACAATTATCTTGGAACAGTCATAACATCTGATGGGAGATGCCTTGAAGAGATTAGAACAAGAATCGCCATGGCGAAAGTAGCCTTTAGCAAGATGAAAAACATTCTGACCAATAAAAAGATGTCAATTGAAACGAGAAAAAGAGTGTTGAGGGGATACATAGAGCCTGTTCTTTTGTATGGATGTGAAACTTGGACAATGAGCAGTCAAGCTGAAAAGCATCTGATGGCTGCAGAAATGTGGTTTCTGAGGAAAATGCAAAGAATACCATGGACAGACAGAAAAACCAATGACCAAGTACTACAGGAGACAAATGAACATCGTAAACTGATTAGAGAAATTAGACGTAGACAGTCAAAATTTTTTGGACATGTTATGAGAAGAAATGGATTGGAGAACTTAGTGACAACTGGCAAGATCGAAGGGAACAGACCAAGAGGAAGACAGAGAGGAAAATACCTGGATGGCTTGGCCACATGGCATGGACAAGACAGGAACACTGAGCTGATCCACGACACTGGTGATCGAGTGAAATGGCGAGTCATGACCGCCCACGCTTTCCTGCATGGCACATGATTGATTGATTGACTGCCACGTTTAGATAGCATACATCGTGACCTAATTAGCAATTAAAAATGGCCACCAATTAGTTATTATTCATTAATTATCACATGCATTCGTTATGTTAGCTTTAATCCCTGGCAAGTCATATCTTTTATTATGCGGAATGATGCTACATACCAAACGGGTACTTTTCTATTTCAACAGCATGCATCGTAACCTAATTAGCAATTACAAATGGCAGCCAATTAATTATTCATTAATTACCACATACATTCTTTATGTTAGCTTTAAACCCTGGCAAGTTATATCTTGTGTTATGCGGACTGATGCTATGTACCGAACGGGTAATGGATGCAGAATTTGAAAATCCATATAAAAACGTTCATATTAATTAATCAATTTTAAAATAAATTGTACGTACATTCGAAGTTGACTCAAGCGGGTCATAGAGACGGATATGAAAACGGACTTCAAAAATAATGTTCAGTCATTTTAAATTATAGAAAATAATAAAAGTATTCAGATAAATTATTAATAAACTTTAAACTTGTGTTCTCTTTAACTTTAGTAGTTAAAATTTGTACGTTTTAAGTGTATAAAGTATATACGCAAGTCTGATTGATATGCGTGGTGTGGCGCCACCATTGATTTCCAATCACGAAGATGACGCATGTCCGCAAAAATATTTTTGCGATATGAGCGATGAAACTCTCAGAATATATGTAAATATTGATGCAGAATTTGAAAATCCATATAAAACGTTAATATTAATTAATAAACATCTAGAAAATAAAATTACTAACCTTTTGCCAAATAATTAAATTTATTTAAAAGTCACACGATAATTTCAACCAATCCTTATAATAGAATGTTAGACTAACCTATTCTGCAGAAACTAAGATGGCGTTTGTTATTGTGACATGATATTTGAATGAATCAATGATGTCCGAAGCATGCATTGTCTTTACATAGCCATTTTTGGGGACACAATCGATCCTTCTGTGCAGGGGCAGTTTCCAGTTTCGGATCGCATTATCAGACTAAATGAACCCTCTAATATTAATAATGCCTTATTATATTTTATTTATTAGATATTATTTTTATAAAGTTTTTATAGTGATCTAACAATTATGTTAGAGATAAAGGGTAGAGAGAGAGAAAATAAATCAAGTCTTTAACTTAAAGTTATGACCAGTACATCATCATCATCAAGTGACCCTGCCAGCTGGCGTAGGCATTCATGGCTCTTCACAGATCTCGGTCTTCGATTTCTGGATCAACTCTATTGATGATATTCCTCCATGGCATCATCTCAATCCATCCAGCATAATTTCTCTTGGTCTGCCTCTCCCCTGGATCTTTCCAGTTGTCACTTGTTCTCCAGTGCCTCTCTTCTCATCACATAACCAAAGAAAGCTGTTTGTCTGTTTATTATTGTTGTATATAATGTTCTAGGCACATTAGCTGACAGAAACACAAAATTATATCCAGCGGTACCACATTTATATCTCTGGTCTCCACATTAATTATATATCTATAAGAAATCAAGCAGGCTGGTCATAACAATGCAAAGGTTACACAGCATGCATGTAAGCAGTATGTGCCTTTGGCACAATACCAGCAAACAAAAGAAAGTGAAGCTTTTGAGAACATGCAACATTCCCGTGGCAACATACAGATGTAAGTCATGGGCCACTAAAACAAGAAAATTGGGGCTGTTGAACTTAAATGTTACAGAAAAATTCTTAAAGTATCATGGGTCAAGAAGAAGAAATATACTGACACGCTGCAAGATCTGAATGTTGAAGAAAAGTTGCTCATAGCCAGCATCAAGTCTTGGAAGCTAAAATAAAAAGTCGCTTAAAAGTCGACAGGGTCGACTTCATTGCACCGGGTTTTATCCCATATAGCTCGGTCTCTTTCCGCAGCACGGAAAGCGTCGCACAAAGCACGAACTCCGTAGCTTTTAGCGACAACCCACAGGAGTCTCCGAAACATTTAACTCGTAAACCGAAGGACGCGGCCCGGAATCGAACCCACAACCTTCGGAGCACGAGTCAAACGGCTTGACCACTTCGCCACAGAGACTCCCTTGGAAGCTAAAATACTTTGACCATATGAAATGTAACAGTGGCTTAGAGAGAACAGACATGGAAGACGTGTTACTGGGAGAAGAGTCATGGGTCGATCAGTTTGAAAGTAGACACAAGACATGAAAAATATCTTGGGCATAAACATGCACGCACGTCTTACCAGGCCCTTAGGGGAAGCAAAGAGTAGTAACGCTGTACAAGTCATGCATGTCATAAGAGGCATGTAAGGTGGGTTGGGCTTGGTGTTGGCTACCCCATCCTGGTATAATGAAGTATGCAGTCTGAAGATTGCTAGGTTAGTTTAATAGAAAGGTTTACGGAATTTGACAGAAAAGTATGGGATAGTTTTGAAAATTATCAGTTCATGTAACTTCTCTACCATATTTCTTACAAAAAGTTGCAGGATATTGCAATCAATCCTGGCATTTATTTGCCGGTCGTGATATTTTAGAAAATGTTACTTTCATTATTTTTCTATTGTTTTCTGGATGGGCAACGCTCGTACCCTTGTGAAAATCAACACAGAGAGACCTGCTACAAAATTGCATGTGGCTGACTTTGAACCCAGTATGCCAGGTTGTGACATTGCAATCACAGCCCCTAAGCCACAGATGCCTACATATTTCTGATAGTTTACATCAGATTTCCTCACAATTACATTTTGCTTTAGAAAAATTGTTTTGAATAAACAACCATATATTTAAACTATTTCTTTGATTTTATTACAGCAGCCAACATAATTCTTGAGGGAATCAAATTATTTTGAAAGCAGCATTCAGACAGAAAACATACTTTCAGTGTTCATGTATCAGATGTGTTCTATGTAAATAAGGTGTGAGAATATAACACCTTTTAAAGTCCAACATGGCATTTTCCTCTCAGATGGATGCAAATAAAGAACACGGTGACAGTAACTTCAGTACGAGTGCTAGACTTCACACTACAGATGATTATTTTCTAGATGCATTTCTGGATTTTCCTCAGTTTTCTCCAGAAGTACTTTCGGATAGTTTATATTCCTTAAAAACAGATGCAGATTGTTGGGAAAATGCTAACCAGATATCAAAATCCACAGAATGCAACAACTCCATAAATAAAATGAACAATATATCTGTTGGCAGTATTTGTTTTGCTGATCCATACCCAGAGGTAGCAACTAACAGAGACAGGGATGTGCCACTCCATGACATGTCTCTCTCAGATGATTTCAGTTCCTTGGTTTTCAATGCAAGTACATTTGATGCTTTTGATTATATTGAAGAGTCAGAGTCATCTATCAGTAGATGTGTGGTCAGTGATTTTCAGTGTAGTAAATTCAGTTCATCTAGTCAGTGTTTTGACTACATTGGAGGCTGTCCTGAAGACATTAATGACAAAAGCGATTGTCAAGGTGATAGTGAATTAGAAAATTGTTATGCCGAACAATTACCAGCTATAAATTGTTGTAACTGGCAAACAGATAACATAGACATGAATCTCACATCATCACAAAGCAATAGGTGGCAAACAGATAACATAGACATGAATTTCACATCATCACAAAGCAATAGGTGGCAAACAGATAACAAAGACATGACTCTCATGTCATCACAAAGCAATAGGTGGCAAACAGATAACATAGACATGAATCTCACATCATCACAAAGCAATAGGTGGCAAACAGATAACATAGACATGAATCTCACATCATCACAAAGCAATAGGTGGCAAACAGATAACATAGACATGAATCTCACATCATCACAAAGCAATAGGTGGCAAACAGATAACATAGACATGAATTTCACATCATCACAAAGCAATAGGTGGCAAACAGATAACATAGACTTGAATTTCACATCATCACAAAGCAATAGGTGGCAAACAGATAACATAGACTTGAATTTCACATCATCACAAAGCAATAGGTGGCAAACAGATAACATAGACATGAATCTCACATCATCACAAAGTAATAGGTTTGAAACTGTGAACGAGACTGTTTTAAATGAACAAGCAAATACTCATGCTGAAAATGAAGAAACCATTTGGTCAAATTGGTCAGTAGTGACTCTGGAATATGATAAGGATATTTCTAAAGGACAATCTTATGGTACTAATGTATTTTCAGCTAATACTGTTATGTCTGTACCAAAGGCCAATGTTGGTGCTTGCAATAGTTCACAGAACAATGCATGCATCTCTCACCTGGACAACACTAGCACACCATTGACTGAAGTTACTGAATGTAAAAGTGACAACTCGAATCAGATGAGCATACCACCAGATACAAGGTCAATTGACAACACACAGCTGGTACAAAAAAATGGCCAATCTGTGCAGCAGAGAGAACAAACAGAACTACCATTTTCAGCTCACATGACTGTTGATCTGTGGAATGCAGGCAGTCATTGTTATGAGCTCAAAAATGCCATGCCTATATCCAAGAGAATGAACACAGATTCAGAATGTGAGTGTACTGTATACACAGAACAACCTCCATCAGAAAGCATAAATAGTTCAAATTTGTCTGATCTTCAGGCCAACAGAGAGAATAATATTCACTGTCTAGCTAGGCAGAGTGAAACCTATATGAAAGTAGGCAAGCGAGGTCGCTATGTTGCTTTGCCTGTTAAGAATGTTAATAAACTGATGGTGAGAGAGTTGCTGTGTATTTCTGGAAACAAGGAAGAAATTAGCATTCGAGATATGACTCAAGATTACAGAAACAATATTCGCAGAATAATAGAGCAGAAGCACAAACGTTTAAATCACCTAGAATGTTAATATCTTAAAAATTTACTGTGCTACTGTAGTTCTATACTAGAAAATATAGTATTGCGGTTATAAAATTAAAGCTTTTCATAGTGTTTTTGTTTTGTTAACACATTCAGTTCATATGTAACATCTTTTACAAGGTCTTTAATCGATTATAACTATGTGTAAAATGTCTTTGAAACGACTGCAAACATCATTGTAATTTCTTTCTCATGTACTTTATAGTCACTTTAACCTTCATGTCAGAGTTACACCCTAGCCCTATATTTTTTTATAGACCAATTGGAACTCGAGGGGTCACCTTTACCTCTCAAGACATTTCCTGGTTTCCACACTTGCTTGCTGGTCCAGGTTTCCACACTTACCTGGTGGTCCAGGTTTCCACATTTACCTGGTGGTCCTGGTTTCCACACTTGCTTACTGGTCCTGGTTTCCACATTTACCTGGTGGTCCAGGTTTCCACATTTACCTGGTGGTCCTGGTTTCCACATTTACCTGGTGGTCCAGGTTTCCACATTTACCTGATGGTCCTGGTTTCCACATTTACCTGGTGGTCCAGGTTTCCACATTTACCTGGTGGTCCAGGTTTCCACATTTACCTGGTGGTCCTGGTTTCCATACTTACCTGGTGGTCCAGGTTTCCACATTTACCTGGTGGTCCTGGTTTCCACATTTACCTGGTGGTCCTGGTTTCCACATTTACCTGGTGGTCCTGGTTTCCACACTTGCTTACTGGTCCTGGTTTCCACATTTACCTGGTGGTCCAGGTTTCCACATTTACCTGGTGGTCCTGGTTTCCACATTTACCTGGTGGTCCAGGTTTCCACATTTACCTGGTGGTCCAGGTTTCCACATTTACCTGGTGGTCCAGGTTTCCACATTTACCTGGTGGTCCTGGTTTCCACACTTACCTGGTGGTCCAGGTTTCCACATTTACCTGGTGGTCCAGGTTTCCACATTTACCTGGTGGTCCTGGTTTCCACATTTACCTGGTGGTCCTGGTTTCCACACTTGCTTGCTGGTCCTGGTTTCCACACTTGCTTGCTGGTCCAGGTTTCCACATTTACCTGGTGGTCCTGGTTTCCACATTTACGTGGTGGTCCAGGTTTCCACATTTACCTGGTGGTCCAGGTTTCCACATTTACCTGGTGGTCCAGGTTTCCACACTTGCCTGGTGGTTCAGGTTTCCACATTTGCTTGGTGGTCCTGGTTTCCACACTTGCCTGGTGGTCCAGGTTTCCACACTTGCCTGGTGGTCTGATGGTCCTGGTTTCTACATTTGGCTGATCCTAGTTTCCACACTTGCTTGCTGGTCCAGGTTTCCACATTTGCCTGGTGGTCCAGGTTTCCACACTTGCCTGATGGTCCTAGTTTCCACATTTGCCTGATGGTCCAGGTTTCCACACTTGCCTGGTGGTCCTGCTTTCTACACTTGCCTGCTGGTCCTGGTTTCTACACTTGCCTGGTGGTCTAGGTTTCCACACTTGCCTGGTGGTCCTGGTTTCCACACTTGCCTGGTGGTCCAGGTTTCCACACTTGCCTGGTGGTCCTGGTTTCCACACTTGCCTGGTGGTCCTGGTTTCCACACTTGCCTGGTGGTCCAGGTTTCCACACTTGCCTGGTGGTCCTGGTTTCCACACTTGACTGCTGGTCCTGGTTTCCACACTTACCTGGTGGTCCAGGTTTCCACACTTGACTGCTGGTCCTGGTTTCCACACTTGCCTGGTGGTCCAGGTTTCCACACTTGCCTGATGATCCAGGTTTCCACACTTGCCTGATGATCCAGGTTTGCACACTTGACTGCTGGTCCTGGTTTCCACACTTGCCTGGTGGTCCAGGTTTCCACACTTGCCTGATGATCCAGGTTTCCACACTTGCCTGATGATCCAGGTTTCCACACTTGCCTGGTGGTCTGATGGTCCTGGTTTCTACATTTGGCTGATCCTAGTTTCCACACTGGCTTGCTGGTCCTGGTTTCCACATTTACCTAATGGTCATGAGTTCAAATTAACTTCCCCTGGGAAAGTAAACCCGGTCAACAAACACCCGCAGAAGTTGGATGTGTCAGTCTAACGGCACATGACAGGCAGAACGCAATCACGTCCAAAAAAACTCTACGGATGAACGCAGAAGGAGGAGAAGAAGAAGAATCCACTTTGAGGCAGATTTGATAAAACTGGATGGGCTCCCAAGTCAACTCAACGCAAGACAGGTACCAGAAAATATCGTGTGAATAATAGTGATTAGCATTATATTGACCACAACACCCCTGAGTTCCGATTGGTCTATCAAACAAGTCACTAGCACCATATATCTACTATGCTTCAAGGCGGGTAATAAGGGTCCTTTACTTTTGTTGTTATTTAAATTTTACTGCTTTATACAAATGAGGTTGTCATTTTGATATTCTACATGTATCACATTTGTTATCAGCATAGAATACCTTGTTAAACAACATGGGTGATTGTTATGTTGTCTCTAGTGCTGTTTGTTAATGCATGTTTTAGTATCATCCCACATCATTGTGTCAAACTTGTTGTTCTCTCCTTTTAGCTCTGTCTGTGGGTCAGGAGGGTATCAAGATGGATATATCATACCATGTATTATATTTTTTATCTCTGCTGTGTTTATTTTCTATGATTGTATTGTTTGTCGATAATTTTCATTGTTGTTACAGTGAATATTTTCCTTGTCTTCACTGCGGTGAAGGGGTTATGGACACAATTTGTAATCCCGCATATGAAACAGCTGTACCCGATTTGGAAGTAGACCATCTTGTGCAGGTTGTCACACAATGATGTGAGTGCTGGCCATTTAGGAAGCAATGGCAAACTACTGGACATAAAACTTACCAATAAATCACAAACAGCCACATAGACAAAATCCTGGGGTTGGCTGCGGTATCATGTAATGGATACACAACTTTATTTTTATGGCATGGTCAGAGAATGACTAATGTTTCTATTAGTGAACAATATCAAGTTTTAAAAAATAATTTTGGAAAGGGATGTTGATAATTGGAAAGTAGATTTATCATAGCAGAAAGACTCTGGGTACTGTGCCAGTTGCCGTGTCTCATGCATTTTCATGTCCAAGGTGTCTTTAATGTCCTGTGTCTGACACTAACAGGGGGAGACTAGGTAGAATCATGGTGTGAATCTTCACAAACTAAAGGACCCTGAGATATTATCCTCCTCCTGATCCTGGGGTAATGGATTGTATGTCTAGCTGTCTCAGACGAAGACAAAAATCTAGGAGAATCTTTGTATATGCTGCAATTTGAGCAGCTGGAAATCGAAAATAATAGACTGAAGAAGGCACAACCCAATTACATTTCAAACATGGGACAACCCATGAAAAGAATATTTATAGTATATGTGATTTTGGTACACATGCATTTGGATTGATTGCAGGGTATATAGAATCCATGCACTGTGTTGAGACACTTGGTTTTGGTTTAATCCCATTTAGTTTTGTGATTTATGGGAGGAAACTAGTGCATATATGGAGGTATCTGTTGGCAATGAAGGTGATCCTTTGCCAAACGAAACCAAGCCAGACTAAAACATTAAAATCCAGCTGGATACAAGTGTAACTGTAAAGCACAACTTGTGATATGATCCTTAACCAGATCTTTCAAAGAGGCAGAATACATTCTGTGTAAAAGTACAGCATGGCATCCTGGGCAGCTCTGCTACACAAATGTGGTGAATCTTTAGTTGTGTAAGTAATGAACACTGCGTACAATGGTTGGTGGGAACTGCAGTAGCACAGTTTGTAGCATGCTGGCCCGATGGTGATATGCTCAAGTCTCCATCAAGGTGGAGTTTTACAAGTGGCCTAGACTCCCAGGTTGATCCATCCTAACAAGGGTACCAAGAATGTCCTGGGAAGAAAGGCGGCTGGTGTGACAATGATCACATCACCTGTCTAGTGGCTTTTGATTACAAATATGGGGCTGGCACCATATACCCATTATATCTCAAGATGTATAAAAGGTTTCTTTGCCACTTCACAATGGTTTGTATACAGAGTGTGAACAAATTGTAACAGAAAGCAAGTGAACTGTATGAAGTGATACATTAATAATTAAAAGTAATTTTGCAGAAAAATGGTTGAATAAACACAAAGTAACTGTATTGAGAAGTATGGTACATGCCACTCAAAACTAAGAGAAAAACTGTGATAGTATAGTTTTGAATGAGAACCAACCATTCCAGATTCGAATGTTGTGTGTTCAGAAAAATAAACATTGCATGTATTGGCTCAGAGAGGGCACAGAACATGACTTCATGGTGGAGAGAAGTGGTGGCATAAACTTCCCTAACCCAACAGAGGGGATACTGTACGATGATGGGAAAATCCTAACCTGCACAGTTCGCGGCGACTGCACTAGCCAGGCGGCCTCAATTTCTCAGGTTCAAAGACACCCCCCCCCCCCCCCAGCCATCATATCACCGATATCACCGCAAGGTACTATATTGGCAGTAAATGGCAGTTGACAGATGGGAGAAGTTCAAAACTGAGTGCCAATAATGTAACAGAGATGCTGTGTGAGGGCAGACATAGTGTAATTAATAAACAAAATTTCATATCCTGTGCAGTTTTAGAAGACAATACAACATTAATATAGTTACATTGACCCTAACTGCACAACAAATGTTGCCCTCTGCTCTAACACATCATATCTTCTAGTTATAACAGTCTCTCCATTCTTTTCTTATAACATGAACAAGGAAATAATCTGCCCTTGTGAATTTGCCTCCTGAAGAAATTGATCACTAGTCCAGCATGGATGCCTGTGGCATTTTCAATATTCTACAAGGAATACACAAATGTTATACCATACCTGTTCTGCTATGTGGCACTAAATCTTGGAATATGAAGAACAAATTACGAAGAGTTTGGAAGCTACAGAGTTGTGATTTCTGCTATACAAGTTGTGAATACCTTGGACAGTCAAGAGTAAATAGCAAGTGCCTAGTAAAGACTAAATAAAAGTAAACATCATACACAACCAGAAAAAAAGGACAAACAATTCTCTTTGGTGATTTAATGGGAAGAGAAGCATTGAAAAATATGACGACTGGAAAGATTAGAGGTAGAAGAGGCAGACAAAGAGAAATGATGCTGGATGGCCTAAAATGGTGGCATGGAGGAAATACATCAATGTAATTGATCCAGAACACCAGGGACTGAAATCTATGGAGGTACATGAATGAATATGCCATTCAGCATGGCACATGAAGATGATTATGACAAAGGATATATATCTTAATGGCCTTTAGTTTCTTTCTAATCTTTGCATTCTGTATACATAATACACATGCATACAGCAGTATGAGTGTTATATAACATATTAAGTCAGGTTCTTTCTGTCACTGATCCTAAATAGTTGCATCTTTCCACTTCTTAGTTTATGTTCACTATTAATCTGACTGATAAGGTTAAACTAAATAGAAGAACCCGTGTGCAGATTTCAAATATCTCAACAGTTGGCCATTGCACAGAGTAGGCAAAACTGGCTGCTATGCAGGTTACATTTCTACAATGAGAAAACCTACCATAAGCAGAATGTTTAGAGTATACCTGGTTTAGTTTAGTTTAGTCATTGGATCAACATCACGGCACACGGTTTAACCCATAAGTGCTCCATTTTCCTCCTAACTCAAACCTGAGTCTGGAGAAACTCAGCTCAATGCATGAACTCCGTTGCATCGGTGAGGATCCTGAAATACTTTGGGTAGATTTTTAACTCGTCGAGAGTATACCTGGATAGGAGACAAGCACCGTCAAGTTGAATTTTTACTTAATGCTTCTGTCATGGAAACCATATGTCTACTGATTGACTTATTGGTTAATTTGTTATGCTGTTTGTCTGTCTGTAGTGCTGTGAAAATTGTTATATCAAATATATCTAATCAGTCTATTTATTTAGCATAGTTGCTTAAAATGTTTGTTTATGTTGCTTCATCTCAGCTATTATTTTTCACCTTCAATTATCATATCTATCAGTTTATTTTAATTTCTTACTATTAGCAATATGCCTTTAACATAAACCAGACTGTATATTTTCTGTCGACTTTCATTGTTAAAACAGCTTTATTCAATAATATGAATGCAAGTACTTTGGTCTATGTTATCATATAACATGAATATAGCTACAATGCAGAGAATCCTATTACACATTTGCCAGTATATCCTTTGTTATAAAAGGAATATTGGAGGGAAAAGTCAAGGGCAGGTGAACAAGAGAAAAACAACACAAGTGGGAAGTTAACATCAAGGAATGGATGAGCAGCAGTTGGTTAAGAGAAGGAGATAGACAGTGTCAGAGATACATATGACTTTCATCTGATCATGCCTACTATTGCCACAAGTGATGCTGAATGACAGATATGACTTTCACCTGATCATGCCTACTATTGCCACAAGTGATGCTGAATGACAGACAGACAGTGTCAGAGATACATATGACTTTCATCTGATCATGCCTACTATTGCCACAAGTGATGCTGAATGACACAAGTCTTAGGTTGATCTGTCAGCTCATAGCAATGCTTCACATGTCATGCACATTATTTGTCCCTTGTTCATCCTTAGTGCTCTATATGGCAGCAAATCACTTATGATCTCTGTGTGACCTGGGTAGAAGATCCAGCTAGTCTTGAAGAGAGAAAGTGTCTATATAACTTAACTATCGATGCTATAGCGACCCATAAAGAACCTTCCAGATTTAGATTAGGAGTCAGACACCATGGTAACTTCTGTGTATAGAGTCTCAAATAACCAAGGGTGAGCTGCAGTTGCTTCCATTCTCATATTTCTTCTTCTTCTGCGTTCACCTGGAGTTTTTTTTCTCCGGATGTGATTGCGTTGTGCCTGTTTACAGCAGAGCTGCGTTCTTGTGCCATTAGGCCGACACATCCGACTTCTGAGGGCATTTTTTGACCAGGTTAACCTTCCCGGGCCATTCTCATACTGAAAGTTGTCTTGACATATGCACCACTTCTCTGCAATGACATATCTTTGATATCAAGCTGAGAATCCCCATCTTAACATCCAAGGCATTGGCGTATGTAATGACAGAAATGTGAGTGAATTAAACTAATAAATGTCTGTAGCAGAAGTCTTTACAATGTAACAAGGACACTATGGGTTAATGCCCCTGTGGGGCAGGGGAAATCAAGTGCAAGGTATATTACTAGTAGAACAAAATATCAGTATCACAAGAGATGTTTCAACACAATGTATTCATTGGCAACAAAATAAACTGCAGGCGACAGTTAACTAAGTAATACAACATTTGGAACATATTGAAATATATGGCACAAATAACTTATGTCAATATGAGAAGTATACAGGAATTTTAAGAGCAAATGTTAACGATAATGACAAGAAAACAAAGGTAGGCAACAGTCAACACATTTCTTCTACAGTCGTTCTGTATAATACAAATTCATCATCATCATATAGAAAGTCATTTGCAGAACATCACACATCACAATCTTCCAGAAAGAAAGATTTATTGAATGTCCTGTCTTACATATTTGCATGCCCAGGATGTCTTTAATGCCCCGTATCTACCATCATGGTGGTGGACCCCTCCCTTTTCTTCTAGGAAGTATGCTATCCATCACAGTTCATTCTAAACCAGCGTGATGTTTAATGTGACCAAAAGGTTTCAGTTTCTGAGATATGGTGATGTATATGAACCAGTATTCTACAGTGTTCAGATTTTGTAAAATGTGAATATTTTTCTTCTTCTTAATCCAGAGTTTTCTCAGATATTTTCTGAAGTAAGTTAAGTTCAAAACTAGTGTTAAAAAAAATAAACAAATGAAGCAAAACTGAATACATTTATTAAGCAAATTGGTAATCTTGCCAGTTACAACTTGAGAGGAGGCATTGAAGACATCCATACCATTTATGTGCATAGGAGAATTTTCGTCTATCCAGTAACTGTGATATATAAAAAATAATTGTCAACAGTGTTTTGGCAATGTTTCTCCTATTTGCTAAACATATTAGCATATAGTTTATTTTATTGAGGCTGAAACTGGAACATTATAAGACAACTTATAAACTTAAGCCACTGGGAAAAGAGACCTTGGTAAACAAACCATACTGCATTGTCTACATATGGAATGGAACCATCTCTGTAGCTTTCATAATCAAAACTAATACACCAACTGGCAATCTCATCAGAGGAGAACTTTAGCAGGCTTAGAAATATAAAATACTTTTGCAACAAATAAACATCTGTTAATGGCATAAAACATAATCTTTGAAAGAAATAAAAGTAAATTTCCTCATGTGACTGTTTCCTCTGCTAACCTAGTTGGGAGAAACTATTAGCCAAGCCTCTGCTTTAAAGTGGGTCACGGGATGGCAGGAGAAGTGAGGGACACAAATTTTGAGCTTCAAGAATTCCTCAGGAAGAATAATACTGTCTTCTGCAACCAAGAAACACCTAAAAGTGAATACGAGATTCTATGTGGATATGATCTCATCAACCATGGTGCAAAAACCAGATCCAAAGGATGAATACTCACACAATGAAAACTTTAGTCCCAGTAGTAGAGATTTTTTCCTCCGCATATCCTTTACAGGACATTACATTCAACACCAGCATTTCTCAGCTGCTATTGATGTCTTGGCAAGTTTTACGTTCAGTAGTTTGCCATTGCTTTCTGAACGACCGGCTCACTTACCCTCCGTAAATAACCAATGCGATGCGATCCGCTGGCGAATCTCACTCATCTGTGTTTCTTACAAGAGTATACAGGATTACGAACAACCTCGTTAACCTCTTTTGCCAGGGAGACCGGCTAGTAGAGATTAGCAGGTAGAATCAAGGTGAACTTGCATTTCTGCCAAAATTCTCCTGTCCAGTGGAGAAATTAGGATTATAAACTGTTACCACCACCATCCACGGCCTTGGATTTACAGCAAGTAACAGTTGAAACTCCAGGACACTTGATTGAGAGACAATGTGAATGGTAGAAAAGAAGATGATGAAGACTTGCTGACTGCAAATAAAGTCATCTTGATCAACCTACCAGGTAACCAGTCAACATACTGTAAAGCATGGAAGAAAACTTCACTCACCTGACATTATTGCATGTCCAGACTCACAACGGAGTTATAAATAGTGAGCTGGCAGGTAGTGAACAGCTTCAAGTCACCATAACAAATCAGAGAATGACCAAATGGGATAACATAACATGAATCTAGCTGGAACTGTAAAAGAGCTAACTGGGCACTCTTTAAGGAACAGGTTGACCTCCTTTGTGAGGGTCTATAAAAGTCAAACAATCTGAATAAAAAATACCACCATCTTTACAAAAGCAATCATTAAGACTGCAAAGACAACCCAACAAGGAAACTACAAATCTTATTGAAGAATATACCTGGACAAACTGTAGAACTATGTGAAGCTGAGTAATGCCATGGTGAATATTCTTCATGAGAAAATATTTTTAAAATGACTATTAATGTAAAAGAAGAATACTAAATCCAAAGGAGCTGGCATGAAATGATAATGGCCTATACATGGACACAGACACAGCCTAGTTGTAAAACTGAACAAAAACTTTAGATGTGGTGCAAAAACTATTGCAAGCCAGTTAATAAACATGGTAAGCATGTCACTGGAAAGACAGCATCCTTGCAGATTTCTACTTAAATTTTCATGAGCTCTTGCGGTCAAGAAGGACAATATAAGCACCAGACCAACGGCATTACGTCACCTTTCACAATAAAAGAACTTTAGTGACCAGAGAAAGAGTATTTAAAGAGTCCCCCCCCCCCCCCCCCTTCAAAAAAAAAAAAATGTAAATAAATCTAGGTCCCCTGGCCAAAGCCAAGCTCCTAATAATTGTTAATCAGTCTTCGGGCCAAGGAACACACAGTTGAAGAAAGGATGTACAACTGGATAAAACACATTCTTAAACAATTTGCGTTTCTCTTTGTCAAACTTCATTGAAACCATAAAACTGCTGTCGCTTGTTCAGGAGTAAAATCCCATTATCTTGAAATCAAGTTAAAAACTCACGCGGGACATCTTGCTTGTGATTGAGAAGTTTTCTGGAAGGTTATGGGAGTGAGGTTCTGCAAAGAACATGCGACTGAATGAATGGACTAAAATGCAGCTAGGAAGCTTCCTCTCATGAAAAAACTAGCCGGAACAAGTTATGAGAGCTAATATTAAAATCCTTAAAATGTCTATACTGGTACAGTTCAACCTGTAAGAATGGTGTATGGTTCATCAGTTTGCACCTGGGCATCTAAAATAAACAGATCAGCTCTTTAAAGTACAAAATGGTGACTTGAGAATAATCACTCCCATCTAGGCAGTGGAGAAATAGTCAAATACTCTAGCATCTGTTCACTTATGGACTGATGAGAAGAAAAGATATGTTCACATGGAGTGGAGAAGATTCTGCACATGCCTTACTACAATATGAAAACCAAACTGTAAAATCCAATTTAAAAAACAGATTATAGAGGAACAGCTTTATGAGTATCTGTAAGAGTTTGCATTGCAGAAACAAAGATCATCATCCCAACAAACCCACAGAAGTAGAAGTGCTAATGGATTTCAATGAGCTTGACTACTGCCACACAAACATGTCCATTCACACTGAAATCATAGGGATACAGGGGACAAAACAGCATACCTCCTTGAAGTTAAATCTGCTAGCTGAAGAGATGATTGGCGATAAATACAACACATTGAAAGTGACATTTACAGGGATGGGGCAGCATAGGGCACAATCAAGAGTGGAGGAGCTGGCATCTTCATAATGCATAACAGTGGTAAGATAATCTGAGAGGATATTACAAATGGAAAGACAACACCTAGTTTCAGAGCAGAATCTGCTGCACTTTGCATTTTCTGAGAATCAGCCAAAATTAACAGTGCACGACAGTGTTCTTCACCAAATGCAGATGACTTCTGGAGGCAGTGCACAACACTAGGAATGAACATCTCCTGTATAAAATACAATGTGAGTTCAAGGGCATCTAAACATCCTCAGCATCCAGTGCCAAAACACCTCTCTGTGGAAGAAAGAAAAATATTGACACTGGACAAGAGACCTGATTCAATCCACCAAACCCAAAGGCAAAAGCAAACTACTGTCTTTCACTTAAGAACTTGCTACTGCAGAAAAACTGGCCATCTGTAGCATCTCACTGGTGTTCAGAACAGTGAACACATCCTTCAGTACTGCTCCACCTATAAACATCTGTGATACCAGACATATCCAGAGCATACAGGGCTAGAGCATAAGTTATGGGGCTCCTCCACTGATGTTGAGAAGATGATAAACAACATCCTGGCAACAGGGCTGTAGTTACTAATGACCTGAACGCTAAAGAAGACATACAGTATGTTACGGTCTCGTAAAATGAATTATTTATATTTTTCACTTGAAATAATCAACAGATATGAATAAAGCGATCATAATTAAACTGTGCTGTCATCACTACAATTAATAATCACAGTCTCCATATCAACTATATCTCCTATGGCGGCTCTTTTTAGTGTTATCTGCTGGTATTAATTTATATTTCAGCACCAACAATAAAAGAAATATATAGAAATGAGAGAATGAACAGACAAATGAACAAGCTTTATTTTCAAAGGGTTAAGAATTGGGCATGCAGGCCCATCTGACATTCTGCCCTTCTTATCTGCTCTCATACATTATTTCATTCATACATCACTTATGAAGCTAATCTCAGACAACAGAAAGCATATACATTAAAATGCATGGAAAATGTGCAATAATCAATAATACATGACTCACTAAAACTAATTTTTGACATGGAAATTATAATTACCTAAGGTAGGTGTAATGTACCACATTTAGGGGAATGTTTATTATACTAGTTGTCATTTGAGACCATCATTATTATTTTTGGTTTTTTCTTTTTCATATTAGGGGGGCATGTATACTGAGATAGTGTTCAAAGACTAGGTTCTGACTTTATGTGTAGGGATTCGTGGTGTCTTTGATTTCTTGTGGAAAATTGTTACACAGCTGAGATGTGGAGTATGCAAGCTTGTTTTGTATAAGTCTATCCTAGGTTTAGTCATTCACTATGTCTTGCATTACATTTAAACAATGGCCAATGGTAGCGTGGAGCATTCTGTTATAGGATTTTGTTAATTACTTGGGCCTTATTAAAAAGTAAGCATTTGTGGAGTGGCAGTAACTGAGGACGTTTATGTAGGCTAGAATTGTCAGTAAGCTGCATGTGGATTAGTTTTTCTCTATTACCAGTGTCACTCACCATCAGATGAACCCACTCCGACTTCTGAGGTATTTGTAATTTAAGACCCCCAGTCAAGGACGAGAAGTGAATATTTTAGTCCAACTGATGGGTGTAGGAGTTGAAGTTAAATGTGCTAGTTGAAGAGATGATTGGAGATAAATACAATACACTAGAAAGGACACATGTTTACAAATATGAGTCAGCAGAGGGCACAATCAAGAGTGGAGAAGCTGGCATCTTCATACAGCACAACAGTGGTAAGATCATCTGAAAGAATGTTCCTAATGGAAGGACAGCATCAAGTTTCTGAGCAGAATCTGCTGCACTTTACATTTTCTGAGAATCTTCACACCAGCCAAAAATCACCATCCATGATAGTGTTCTACACCAGCTGCACATGACTCCTGTAGACTCTCTCTCTGTCACAACTGCATGCAGATACATACATATATTACCACAAGACATTGGGCACAGATATGTAACAACATAAAAACCAACACATGGACAAGTTTAACCCTACAGAAAGATGATAATAACGTTGTCGAGAGCATCTATCTTCTTCTTCTGCCTTTAGACCCTCAACCAACTCGTGTCAAGCCCTCCTAAGTGTTGCCATTTTCTGCAGTTTCCCCCATTAACTTGTTCAGTTCTTTTAATAAGCTTCACATTTGTGATTCTGTCATACCATTTCAGTCATTCTGTTCTGTGCAGTTTATTACTAGTTGTTTTAGTCATTCTTCATGTTATTGATCTATACAGCAGTACTGATCTGATGCTACAGTTCATTATTCTAAGTTTGGTACTAATTACGGCACACACATTTCCTACTGTTATAAAAACTCCTCTTGCCTGTTGTATTCTTATTTTAATAATTCTGTTTCCCCATATTTTATAATGCTAACTTAATGTGTGTACGATTCCACCTCAGGAAGCGAGGTTTCATAAAAGGAGATTGGGTTATTATTTGCTTGATTTATTCTCATTATCTTTGTATTATTTTTAGACCTGATTATTGTCACCTACCATCAAGTTTGGTAACTGAATTTGCATTTAAAAAAATTAGTGCATATCCTTTACAGGATGTCACAGTCAACTCCAGCATTTTTTGGCTGTTGGTGATTTCTTGGAAAGTTTATGTTCAGTAGTTTGCATTGCTTTCTGAACGATCAGCACTCATACCTTTTTATAAAAACCAACGCAAGGCGGTCTGCTGCCAAATCACCCGCTGCTGTGTTTGAACCCGGTATGCGGGATTACGAATTGCGTCCGTAACACCTTTGCCACAGAGCCAGCGATTGTGCACGTGGGATAAGAGAATAATGACATTAGTGAAATCCACATCATCAAAATACTCTGTCAGAGTTCACTTAATTCCATTTCCGTAGGCATTTACCGGTCCTGTTTTATTTAGCCACTCCTGGGAAAAAATAGTTCATGTGATTCTTTTTCTTAAGTAGGAAGTGGAATAACCGGCAACACCATGCATAACTAAACAACAATCCCGAATGCAGACTTGATGAGTGTTCAATAAGTCTTGAAAGAAAATCACAGTGAATCTAAATTCATGGCAGAAGTTCCTCACAGGTTTGGCTATCACATCCAGTGTGTCTTGTTGCTAGGACTCTTCTAACTCGTGCTATTTGTTGCATATTTACACCTTTCATACCATCTTCATGATGATGGTAGTACTATTTCAGTGGTTCTCAACTGGTGGGGAATTCCCCCCTAGGGGGGAATTTTAGGGTTTCAAGGGGGGGGGGGGGGGGGGGTGGAAGATTGAAGATTATTTCAAGATTGCGTTAATACAAGACCCGATTACTTGATATTGTTTTTCCCTCCATACTTTACGGATCTGTGCTCCTCGCCTTTCTGATATTCGTCTTATAACATAAGTAGACCCACAAATCACGTTTTATGTAGACATCTAAACTTGTTCAAGTATGTCTTATTAAAGTTAGCTTCCATTTTTATGTATACTATGTAGGGGCAAAAAGGGGGGGGGGGGGGATTTGTAGGGAGGGAATACTAAAGGGGAGGAATGATATTCTCAACATACGGTGAAGGGGGGCATGGGCTAAAAAAGGTTGAGAACCACTGTACTATTTGTTTGGTTTCCCATGAAAATTTACTTGAGTTATTCTGGATTTATGTCAACTGCTATCATAGCAGTTTTGTGAAAGCTGATGTAATGGTCAACCAGAGATCTCTTTCCACCTATGGCATGAAATAATAAATTGTTGCTGCAGGTGCTTCTTGTATACTATGCTGCTGGATAAACAAAGCTTGTTTTAATTAAGGCGCCTATACTATTGTGTGCTGGGAATTTTATTTTTATCTGGCTAAAGGAAAAAAGGTCACTTGCCCAAGAGATTACCATGTATTTTACAGTCCAGGAAAGGCGCAGCAACCTATGGCACATGTTCCAATAGTGGCATATGAAACCATTTTTAGTGGTCTGCTGAGTGAATTGATATCATTAAAAAATAATGAAATTTTTTTTATTAAATAGAAGTTTATAATTATTTTAAAGCTACTCCTATTTAAACATCTGTTCAAAATGCAGGTGTTTGACATTAGAGGTCAGAATGTTTGATCTGATGCAAGCTGAGTGCATGTGCAGCAACAATGACTGACCATGATGAAGTTTCCATCCTATTCCTACCCTCTCTCAACCAACTCTATATATAGTTTTCTGGGCTGTCACACACTCATTTCAGTCCTGCAGCACAAAAGTTGGTGTTATTATGTAATACGGTCCCATTAAAATTATTTAAAAAGGCAAAAACTTGATGGACACTCTTTTCAAGACTAGATAAATGAATATGGATTTACCATGGTGGACTTAGGTTTACATTGAGTAATTTTGCAACATTACTTTGGCACAACACTGCACTGCCGACTCCTGGTCTAGGAATTAATTTAAGAAGGCCCCAGGCTTGTTGAGGATCAAACACATGTCCTATGATAAGTGGGATGGACAATTTTCCCACTGGTCGCCCACTCATCTCTAGTGAAATAAAGGAATGGTTTATAATCATCATACACACCATGTTTGGTTTTCTTATTCAGGACTTTCGCTCACAAAGACAAACCATATTTAGTGTTCACACATAGGACTTCCGCTCACAGAGAATATTAATACAAAGATCTTAATCCTTCATACACACCACTCCCTGGCCAAGGGGTTAACGACATTGTTTGTGAACCTGTATATCCACGTGGGGAAAACAGCAGCTGCGAGAATCGGTAGCAGTTCGCGCCACGCTGGTAACTTACGGGGGTACGTGAGCCGGTCGTTCAGAAAGAAATGACAAAATACTGAATGTAAAACTTGCCTAGTACATCAACGGCAACTGAAAAATGCTGGTGTTGACTGCAACATCCTGTAAGGGATATGCAACATTAAAAAAACAAAAAACACACCACTACTGTCTTCAGCAATAATTACACAACTTTCTGATGGATTACACTGTCAGCAGCAATCATCTCTGTTAAATCCATTGAAACTGAACAGCTAAGGTTAGTCTCACAGTACGTTACCAGATGAAAATACAGTGAGAACATTCAACCGCCCCAAATGACATACTTTAATAGTTCAGAATGTACAATATGCTGGCAACTGGGGAAAAAAATGAAAAGTATCATTTGTCATTTTTGTTCTTTCAGACATACACATTTATTTTTGTTAATGTCTTTCACTGAAACCTGAGATTCATGTTAGCTTTGTGCAAATAAAACACTTTGACACTCCCAATCATCTGAGACAAAATAAACTCAATAGAAACAATTTTTCATCAGTTTTGTATGCAGAAACATAACAATAATATTCATTGATTACCAAACATTAAATATATGATGTTATTACAAACATAACATCAGTTTTTAAAAGTTACTCATTGGTTAAAAAGACTTCTTCTTCTTCTTCTGCATTCATCCAGATTTTTTTTCCGGATGTGATTGTGTTGTGCTTGTTTACAGCAGAGCTGCGTTCTTGTGCCGTTAGGCCGATACATCCGACTTCAGCGGGCATTTGTTGACCGGGTTAACCTTCCCGGGGAGACTAAGACTATAACTACATCCGATTCAAAATATAGAAAAAGACAAGTCTTCACCTCATTCAATCTGCTTTTTTTTTTCTGGCCTTGGTTATAATTGTGGTGGTTCATAGAGCAGCAGTCTTAAGATAATGAAAGTTTGATGCAGAAGATATAAAGAGCAGATTATACATGTAAAACATATTAGGCATCTTAGTTTAGATGGCATGATGGCTTACCAATGTCGTAAACAAAAGTGTATCCCCAGTGGTGGCAAGATTGGCTTTTCTCAACCATCCGAGCTCTAGGGTCAACCTAGCATCATAAAATAGGTACCAGAGATTTATTTCTGAAAAAAATATGACGAGGAAAGGAGCTGATAAAGGTAGCTCATGATTCCATGACCTTGTATAAGTGCAGGCCTAAAGCTTCACATCCCTATCATAGTGTTTGCATTGGAATTACCTTTAATAGATTGTTGTTCCACACAGCAAAAATGTGGCAACAAGACTATTTAAAAGTTGGAGAAATTTACAATTCTGATTTATTTACTAGTCCAAGTATGTGTTTGTTAAAACCAAGTGTAAGGAGCCGCAGTAGCACAGTGGCTAGCATGCTTGCCTGCTGGCCCAGTGTTTATCCGTTCAAATCCCATCACTCATTAGGCAGGGATTAAAGAAAAAATTACTTATGCTCCATTACTTAAAACAACATTTATCTTGCACTTAAAGAGAAATACATGTTATGATAATTTAGTGATTATTAGCTATTACATTATTAACATATTTAACAATAAAAAAAAAACCAAGAGTAAACGATACAATCTGAAATTATACAATAAAAGAAAAAATAATTAGTCATAAATTTTAACGTCAGCTGTCGTTTACAATGGGCTCATTCAGACCATCAACTTCATGTACCAAAGCCCTCTCCAGGATGACTCTCCCTTCTTTATATCTCTGATTTTCTTCTGTTGCAAATTCATATATCCATCCGAGCTTGGAGCTGCAGAACTTACACGACACATCTCGAACCATGTGACGTCCTGTCAGCATCACGCGGTCCTGAACCTCGCTGTACTGCAGGTTCACTACACGATTGAACAGAAATGCCCTCCCTGTAGCTCCTGGCAAACAAGAAAGTACTGATTATATTTATTCACAACATAAACCCTACCAAGCCAAACTACATATACAATATCTGATATGGTTAAGAAAACATCAAGCATGAAAGAAAATTCATACTTCAAACAACATTCAAAACAATATTTCCTATGAAAACTAAAGGTATGACTATTGCTCTCCATGCATCTCTATTCTTGAATGCTCTCCATGAATTAGACTCATGATATGTGATTTTGTTTTAATCTCTTTATCATGTTCCCTTCGGCTTTCCCACAATTCTCTGCCCATGTTGGCTGCATTGATTGAAATCCATGATTATTTATTTACCTATTATTTTTACAGCAGTTGCACTTATTTCTTTGATTTCCAATTACAATTTGATTGTTGGACCTTTTTATATAAGAATGCTGAAGATTCCTTGAACAGTCAAAATGAGCACTTACTAAGAATTCTGAAGGAGGCGGCCAAGATTCACAGACAACTTTGCATATACATCAGAAACAGGCAGTCATTTTTTGGGGGCCACATTATGAGAAGACAAAAAGTAGAACATATTTTGACAACTGGAGATATTTGTGGAAAGCGAGATAGAGATACCACAATGTAATATACAAGTAAATGGGAATATTCTTCAACAAGTGAATAGGTACAATTATCTCGTAACAGTAATAACATCTGATGGGAGATGCCTTAAAGAGATTAGAACAAGAATCGCCATGTCTAAGGTAGCCTTTAGCAAGATGAAAAACATACTGACCAATAAAAAGATGTCAATTGAAACGAGAAAAAGAGTGTTGAGGTGCTACATAGAACTTTTATATGGATGTGAAGCTTGGACAATGAGCAGTCAAGCTGAAAAACATCTGATGGCTGTAGAAATGTGGTTTCTGAGGAAAATGCAAAGAATACCATGGACAGCCAGAAAGACCAATGAACAGGTCCTTCAAGAAACAAACGAAGATCGTAAACTGATTAGAGACATTAGACACAGACAGTCAAAACTTTTTGGGCATGTTACGAGAAGAAATGAATTGGAGTACTTGGTGACAACTAGTAAGATCGAAGGGAACAGAGGAAGACCTAGAAGCAAATACCTGGATTGCTTGGCCTCGTGGCATGGTCGAGACAGAAACACAGAGCTGATCCACGACTCTGGTGATCGAGTGAGATGGCAAAACATGACCGGCATGGCACATGATGGATGGATGGATGGATGGATGGATGGATGGATGGAGACAGAGGAAGACTGCAAGAGAAAATTTGTGACTGTCTTGTGCCATGGCACAGAAGGGTGTCAGCAACCAAGTGATACATGCCGTTGGAGATCACAAGATGTGAAGAAGGGTGTCAGCAACCAAGTGATACATGCCGTTGGAGATCACAAGATGTGAAGAAGGGTGTCAGCAACCAAGTGATACATGCCATTGGAGATCACAAGATGTGAAGAAGGGTGTCAGCAACCAAGTGATACATGCCGTTGGAGATCACAAGATGTGAAGAAGGGTGTCAGCAACCAAGTGATACTTGCCTTTGGAGATCACAAGATGTGGAGAAGGGTGTCAGCAACCAAGTGATACATGCCGTTGGAGATCACAAGATGTGAAGAAGGGTGTCAGCAACCAAGTGATACATGCCGTTGGAGATCACAAGATGTGGAGAAGGGTGTCAGCAACCAAGTGATACATGCCATTGGAGATCACAAGATGTGGAGAAGGGTGTCAGCAACCAAGTGATACATGCCGTTGGAGATCACAAGATGTGGAGAAGGGTGTCAGCAACCAAGTGATACATGCCGTTGGAGATCACAAGATGTGGAGAAGGGTGTCAGCAACCAAGTGATACATGCCGTTGGAGATCACAAGATGTGAAGAAGGGTGTCAGCAACCAAGTGATACATGCCGTTGGAGATCACAAGATGTGAAGAAGGGTGTCAGCAACCAAGTGATACATGCCGTTGGAGATCACAAGATGTGAAGAAGGGTGTCAGCAACCAAGTGATACATGCCGTTGGAGATCACAAGATGTGAAGAAGGGTGTCAGCAACCAAGTGATACATGCCGTTGGAGATCACAAGATGTGGAGAAGGGTGTCAGCAACCAAGTGATACATGCCGTTGGAGATCACAAGATGTGGAGAAGGGTGTCAGCAACCAAGTGATACATGCCGTTGGAGATCACAAGATGTGAAGAAGGGTGTCAGCAACCAAGTGATACATGCCGTTGGAGATCACAAGATGTGAAGAAGGGTGTCAGCAACCAAGTGATACATGCCGTTGGAGATCACAAGATGTGGAGAAGGGTGCCAGCAACCAAGTGATACATGCCGTTGGAGATCACAAGATGTGGAGAAGGGTGCCAGCAACCAAGTGATACATGCCGTTGGAGATCACAAGATGTGGAGAAGGGTGTCAGCAACCAAGTGATACATGCCGTTGGAGATCACAAGATGTGGAGAAGGGTGTCAGCAACCAAGTGATACATGCCGTTGGAGATCACAAGATGTGGAGAAGGGTGTCAGCAACCAAGTGATACATTGCCGTTGGAGATCACAAGATGTGGAGAAGGGTGTCAGCAACCTAAGTGATACATGCCGTTGGAGATCACAAGATGTGGAGAAGGGTGTCAGCAACCTAGTGATACATGCCGTTGGAGATCACAAGATGTGGAGAAGGGTGTCAGCAACCAAGTGATACATGCCGTTGGAGATCACAAGATGTGGAGAAGGGTGTCAGCAACCAAGTGATACATGCCGTTGGAGATCACAAGATGTGGAGAAGGGTGTCAGCAACCAAGTGATACATGCCGTTGGAGATCACAAGATGTGGAGAAGGGTGTCAGCAACCAAGTGATACATGCCAGTTGGAGATCACAAGATGTGGAGAAGGGTGTCAGCAACCAAGTGATACATGCCGTTGGAGATCACAAGATGTGGAGAAGGGTGTCAGCAACCAAGTGATACATGCCGTTGGAGATCACAAGATGTGGAGAAGCATGATTGCCCATTCATTCATTCAGTAGCATGTCCTTTGCAGAACCTCGCTCCCATAACAACCTTCCGGAAAACTTCTCGATCACAAGCAAGATGCCCCGCGTCTGATACACCCATCTGGAGATCATCCGCCACATATGATTGCCCATGCCAATAGAAAAACCACTTGATGATGTTATTATAGATTTTGTACAAATTGTTTTGTACCATTAACATTACAAGTTAGAACATCCAGATATAAAGACACTTCCAAATGCCTATTTTTTGTGTTAAGTAAAACTTATGTATGAGGATATGACGCCAGACCCATATTTGTATAGACCGGTCAGCGCCTGGTGGGTGATGTGGCCAGTATCACGCTGGCCGCCTGAAATTCCCAAGACATTTCCTAGTAACCATTTTGGGCAGGGTCGACCTGGCAGCCTAAATCATTTTAAAAAGTTGGCTCTGATGCAGATTTAAACCCATGACCACTGGACCAACAGGTGTGTGTCTAGCCACTCTGCTACCACTGCTCCTGTTCTTCTTTGCATTATGATTCAATTATTACCACACAGAAGATTTAGCGAGACAATTATACTTTCTGAGTATAGAACAATGACAGAGCCTGATCTCTTTTACTCCTTCTCTGTCTTCTTCTTGATATTATCTGCAGTTTCTAATCAGACCACTAACAATAGCCAAAGTCATGCCTGAAATATGAATCAAAATCTGTGAAAGAATGCAAGATGAAGAAGAAGGCCAATAGCAAAAGACAAAAGCAATTGTGCTGATCTCAATGCCATCATGGCACAATGGGGATATGCTGGTCAGCCAACTATTTCTCTATCAAACTCAATAGGTGATGTGGTCAGCATCATGTCAGCAATCTAACACCCCCTCCTCTCCAATGACCAGACACAAAATCTTGCCCAAGAGACCACCAGACCAGAACCGAGTGAATTAACCATTAAAGGTAAAAAATTAGTTGCATATCCTTTACAGGATCCATCCATTCATCATGTGCCATGCCAATAAGTGTGGGAGGTCATTATTCGCCATTTCACTCGATCACCAGAGTCGTGGATGAACTCAGTGTTCTTGTCTTGACCATATCATATGGGCAAGCCATCCAGGTATTTACTTCTCTGTCTTCCCCTTGTTCACTTTCCCTCAATCTTGCCAGGTTGTCACCAAGTTCTCCAATTTATTTCTTCTCATAACGTGGCCAAACAATTGTGACTGACTGCTGTCTAATGTCTCTAATCAGTTTACGATTTTCATTTGTTGGACTTGGTCATTGGTTTTTCTATCTGTCCATGGTATTCTTAGCATTTTCCTTAGAAACCACATTTCCACAGCCATTAGATGTTTTTCAGCTTGTCTGCTCATTGTCCATGCTTCACATCCATACAAAAGTGCAGGTTCTATATAGCACATCAACACTCTTTTTTCAAGTTGCAGCTGACATCCTTTTATTGGTCAGTATGTTTATCATCTTGCACAAGGCTACCTTCACCATGGTGATTCTTTTTCTAATCTCTTCAAGGCATCTCCCATCAGATGTTATGACTCTTCTGAGACAGTTGTATGCATTCACTTATTTAAGAATACCATTTACCAGTATATCACATTGTAGTATTTCTTTCTTCCTAGTGATCACCATAATCTCTGTCTTCTTACAGTTCTAATCCTAGTTGTTCACTGTGTGCAACAACAGCATCTACTAAATCTTGCAGATCCTGCTCATTGTCTGTATCATCCGCATATCTAATATTGATGTTTCTCTCTCTCTCTCTCTCTCTCTCTCTCTCCCCCCCCCCCCCCCCCCCCCCCCCCCAATGATTATTTCTTTCATATCTTCTACATTTCTGAAAATATTTTCACTGTAAAGGGAAAAAAGATCTGGAGACATTAAACATCCCTGTCTCACACCTCTCTTAATAGGCTGATACTGACCTACTTCATTATCAATTCTTATGGCATCTTGTTGTTTCCAATATATGCTTTTTACAAGTCTAAGGTCTTTCCCATCAATTTGTGTAGATCTTCAAGCATCTTTATCATGTTGGCATGTCTTAATTTATCGAAAGCCTTTGTGTAGTCAATAAAGCAAAGATGTAGATCTTTGTTTACTTCTATAGAACATTCACTTACTGTTATCAGCATATACACAGTATTTACTGTACCCTTGCCTTCTACAAACCCACATTGTTCTTGAGGTTGTATTTTCTTCCTAACTCTATATTCTTATCAAAATCTTTGTGATGACATTATACTAACTGTTTGATGGTGATCACGTTCCAAGCCTCCTGATTTCTTTGGGAATGCAATAAATACATAATTATATAATTCATGAGGTATATCTCCAGCAGCAGGATGTTAAAATCAATAGCAGCATTTATTGGCTGTTTGTGATTTCAACTTGCCTGTGTCTTATTTCAAACCCTCAACTCCATAAGTTGAGGAATAATGAAGCTGCATGACTCATTATCTTCCATTCCACTGATGCTAACTGAACTAATCGTTACCTACTAACTAAAGCCTTGAGGTATATTTTTATAAGCAATTGCACAATTAGTAGCATCAAACCTGTAAAGCGTACCTGTATAATGAAGCTGCATGACTCACTATCTCCCATTCCATAGATGCCAACTGAACTAACCGTTACCTACTAACTAAAGCCTTGAGGTATATTTTTATAAGCAATTGCACAATTAGTAGCATCAAACCTGTAAAGCGTGTAGAAATCAATTCTGCTCTGTTGGTTAAAGGGATGTTACAATTGCCACATGTAAAGAGGCGTGATCCTCCAATATGCTGCAGAAAAATTCGGCCCATTGATGTTTCTGGACAAATAAAATCAGTCAATGTTAAAACACAAAGCAAGACCAAAATTATGTTGTAAAATTAATGGTGAATTACTGGAAGGTCACTTGTAGTGACGCTTGATGCAGTCTAGCTGTCTCAAATTAAAATGAAACTTTCTATCACTGAAACATGCAATGTATTCATTGTGCTAGAAGCATGGCTTTGTTAAGCCCAAGTAGAACAATGTTTGGCACATTCACTATAATATGATAAATAACATTAAATACATTTCCACTTCTCACAGCATTAACACCCAGTTGATAAGCAGCTCCATGTCTGCAGGCTGAATATCTGGAGGTTCGTCTGGCACTGGTCTATTCAGGAGTTCCTCAAAGTATTAAACCCATTTGTTAATTTAATCTTAAATGTTGGTAAGTCCACTTTGTTGATTATACTTTCCTACTAATTTCCTTGTGCTGCTGTAAACAATCTCTAAGTTTGTTTTTTCTTCTGCCTCTTTTACAAGACCATCTAATTATTGTCTTTTATCCACTCCCTACTTTCTTTCTTTCTTCTTTTTTAATGTTGCATATTCCTTGCAGGATGTTGCAGTCAACATCAGCATTTTTCAGTTGCTGTTGATGTACTAGGCAAGATTACGCTCAGTGGTTTGCCACTGCTTTCTGAGCAACCGGCTCACACACCCCCGTAAGTTACCAGCGCGGCTTGAACCGCTGCCGGTTCAGGCACAGATACGTTACTCACGAGAATATACAGGGTTACGGCAAAAAACATTAGTAGCTTTTGCATATTTTTTTTTTTTGGGGGGGGGAAGACTCTGACTTTGTAAGCTCTGGTTTTGCTATTATTTAAACCTTGTTTAGTTTTTCTTTCTTCTCTTCTTGGTAAGCGTTTTCAGCGTTATCCATGCATTATGTTTTTATTCTCTTTTCCCAAGAACTTTGATACAAATGCTTTTAACCTGCTGCCAGCATTCTTCCCTTAAAAGTCGACTTTCATTGCACTGGGTTTTATCCCATATGGCTCATAGTCTCCTTCTGCAGTGAGGAAAGCATCGCAGAAAGCAAAAACTCCATAGCTTCAGCGACGACCCTCAAGAGTCTCATAAAAATGCACTCGTGAATCGAAGGACGGATTCAAACCCACAACCTTCGAAGCCTGAATCAGACGGTTTGACCACGTCGCACATGGAGACTCCTTTAGGTTGTTGATTTCTGAGATATCCAGAACCTACATTGTATTGACTTCCAAGATGTAATGCACCTCTTGCTTGCTTGCTTGTGTTCGTTGGCTTGAGCTCCAACTCGAAGTCCTGTATGTCGGATGAAGGCATCCTGTTGTCCAACATCAGTGTGATGTCATACAGGACCTGAGGTTTGCGTGAGTATCCGTTGTCCCATGTCTGGCTTATTGGTGTGCAGACTGGTGGTTCCTCGCCGTACAGGCAGACACTCGCCGACTTCGGAGGAATCGGCGATCCTACTGACTTTAGCCAGGACCCCGAAGGGACCTGTTGCCCAGGACGCTCGACGAGGACACGTCAATAGGTCTTGGCCAGTATATAACCCAGCTCTGGTGCCTTGGAAGCACCTCTTGTGTTTTAACTTAATTTTACTTGTCAGCAGATGGCAATATGAATCTACATCTGCACCTCTAAAAATATATGTCATGTAAAATCAGTAAAGATGCTCTATAACTCTTGTTAATGTATGGGATCAATTTGATTTTATTTATTTGTGGTGAAATCTACCTGTATTTATTGCAATTCTGTTTAGTTTAGTTGACAGATCAACATCACAGCATGCAGGTGTAACCCATAAGTGCTCCGATCTTCTTCTTCTTCTGCGTTCATCCTGAGTTTTTTTTCCAGATGTGATTGCATTGTGCCTGTTTACAGCAGAGCTGTGTTCTTGCGCCGTTAGGCTGACACATCCGACTTCTGCTGGCATTTGTTGACTGGGTTAACCTTCTCGGAGTGCTCCGTTCTACTCCTAACCTAAAGCCTGAGTCCGGAGAATCTCAGCTCAGTGCACGAACTCCATAGCACAGGGGAGGATCCTGAAATACTTTGGGTAGATTTTTAACTCAAAATTTTGCCAGGGCAGCGGCTACTCTTTTTCAATGTCCAACCTCCCTTTTGATATTTTACTTGCGCAAAATTACACATGGGCGTCCAATCTCACTACCCAGAGACTAGGGGAAATTTTGTTACTAGAAGTCTACGTGAAAAAATCCCGGACCTCACCGGGGCTTGAACCTGGGACCTCCAGCACTCGAGGCAGATATTACCGGACACCATTCCTCGAGACCACTCATCCCCCAACTTACTTTCAACCCTATTAATGATGGTTCACAGGAGGATTTTGCTAGAATGACGTATAATGGTGATAGTTGGATAAGTGGTGCAGTTTTATATTCCATTTCTCTGTGAAAGAATACAGATATATATTCAAAACAATGTTTTCCCGTTATGAATTTGAATAACGAAGACACAAACAATAGATTGCACGATTTGAATAGCACAACACCCTCTAAACAGACATGTCCGCTGACCAACGAACACCTTACTGCTTTAATAATATTGAAACCTGACAAAGGGAGTGGTGCAGTACTGATGGACATGTCAGACTACCAGAGAAAAATGGAAGAAATATTATCAGATGAATCTAAATTCAAGGTACATCAAAAAGTCAACAAATTCGGAGGACCTGGATGCAAAAATGAGGAAAGAGATCCAGTCACTTGTGAATGTGGGACTCATCAGTGAGGCCATTGCAAAAATGCTCACACTGCATGGCTCCCAAACTCCTCAGATGTACGGTCTATCCAAGCTTTACAAGCCAGGCATCCCGCTAAGACCGATCCTGTCCATGGTTAACTCTGCACAACACCGAATGGCGAGATGGCTAGCTGAAATTTTAAAGCCAGTATGACAGTTCTTCAATCCAAGAACACTCAGAGATACATTTGAACTGGTGGAATTATTGGACACTATGGACATACATAATAAACACATGGCATCTATGGATATAAGTGAACGCTTTAGAGACAAACTAAAACTAGGCATACCATCAGCTATCCTAGAGAGGCTATTAAAATTATGTACCGCCAACATTCAATTCAACTTTCTAATAAAGTCATACTGCCAAATTGACGGAGTGGCCATGGGGAGTCCGCTTGGACCTATTCTAGCAGACATCTTCATGGCACATTTAGAAGAAAATAGATCTTCAGACATCAATAACTTGGTCTTTTACCGTCGTTACGTGGACAATATACTAATTATCACCACAGACGAGCTACAAGCAACGTTGTTCCAGGCCACAATGAACGTGACACATAAAAACATCTCTCTGTCTATGGAACATGAACACAACGTAGAGCAGACGGCACAATTCAAAGATCGGTGTACCGTAAAGAAACATGGACTGGCCAATATTTAAATTTTCAGAGCTTCGCACCTGTCCAGTACAAACGGGGCCTAGTACGGACCCTGTTTGACTGTGCTAGGAAGATATGCACCCAGGACATACTGACAGAAGAATTTGAAACTCTGAAGAATGCCCTAAACCTGAATGGGTACTCCACAGGATTTATAAAGCGCCACTGCCAACAGCCCAAACCTAAACCAGAAGAAACTACAGTCCCTAAACTCAAAGTATTCATCCAGTTAACCTTCCGAGGAGATGACGTAATGCAACGTTTGCAGGACCGGCTCATCACAGCAGTCGGGCGAACATTCTGTGCTGCAACTCCGGTTATCAGGTACAGAACCACTGATCCCCATCCCAGCAGTTAAAGAACCTGTAGCTTTGTACACCAAATCGAATTGTATTTACCAATTTACATGCAGGTGTGAGGCCATCTACATAGGTAGAACAGAGCTACAGTTACATAACAGGGTGTTGGAACACATTCCGAACTGGGTGGACAAGATACTACACACAGAAGATGGTAGCCTAGGCAGGCCGACACACTGGAACAGTCCTGCTTCATCGATCACGAGACACGTGCTCGAGAGTGGCCATGTGGTTGAAAGAGACAGTGCCTTCCAGTGTGTTGTTCAACACCCAGAATAGTCGGTTGTTAAGGTTTGCTGAAGCCATAGTGATCAACCTGCGTAAGCCGGCCTTGTGCAAACAGAAAGACATGTTAGTCAGTTTAAAATTACCATGGCAGACAATCGACATTACTGTGCGAATATGTGTATATTTCAGATTGAAGGATTTATCTAGTTATTTCACTTTATGTTGTGTGATTTCTGCAGTATGTACCTGACGAGATGCAGCGAAATATGCCAGGCAATAAATTGTGCAATCTATTGTTTGTGTCTTCGTTATTCAAACAGGTATATATATAATTGTTCTAATTTATTGACCACAAGAGTGTTTCATGATGGACCTACCTTAACCCTAAGGCATCTAATTAAATTCTTTAACAATAAATAAAATAGTTACATTGATGAAACAAGTAGTACTTATAGTAGTAGCAGTATCTAACTAGTGGTTATCTACTTACCTCTCCCAGGCAATGTGTATTTTAACTGCAGGAAAGTAAGACTTCGTCTTCACTACTGACTACTGATCTACTAGTACTACTGTAAGTAAAGTATTAAGTAAGTCTAAGAAGTAAAGAAGTCTGCAGTCAGTCAGACACCACAGACTGGACTCTCCCTTGCAATCCTTAGAATTGTCTAGTGACAGCGTCCCAGGAGTTTAGTAACCATTCAGCTTGTATTTTCTTTACAGCGACAGTTTCATATAATGTAAAGTTGGCAATATTTATTGTTAGCAACAGTTATGAATGCTGGAGAGAAGAGAACGTCGGGCAAACGTTCTGTCGTCTGCCTTTCTACCTTCAGGCGTAAACCAAAACACGAACTTGACGTCAGCAATCCGGCCTTGAGAGGTGAAGGGTCAGAGGAATAGGCGGGGCCATGAGCATGCGCACTTGGTTCGGTCAAATATTTCCGGTGTAATCGTCAGCAAGGATCCCTGATTACATCGTAAGGAGGGACCAAGTTTGTCACCCGTTTTCGTCGGCTTCATTTGTTTTCACTGGTATATTGTGTTAATTGTCTGTCGTTCGCCACCTCTGATACTGTCACCATGTTACGGTGGATGTCAGATGACAATCGTCGGAAAAAAGAGCCGGAGGTGTTTAATAATGTTGTCGAGGGGCTGAAAAAAATCTACAGAAATAAACTCCTGCCTCTGGAGGAAACGTACAGATACCACGATTTTCATTCCCCGGCGCTAGATGATCCAGATTTCGATGCCAAGCCAATGATCCTGTTGATTGGGCAGTATTCTACAGGTAAAACTACATTTATTCGATATTTGTTGGAACAAGATTTCCCAGGAATTCGCATTGGTCCCGAACCAACAACTGACCGATTTATCGTTGTTATGGGGGGAGAGACTGAAGGGGTTATACCAGGAAATGCCCTTGTTGTTGATCCCAAAAAGCAGTTTAAACCATTAACAAAGTTTGGAAACGCCTTCCTGAATAGATTTCAGTGTTCAACGTTGAAAAATCCAGTTCTAGACAGCATTACCATTGTTGATACACCAGGTATTTTGTCGGGTGAGAAGCAAAGAGTGGACAGGGGCTATGATTTTGCTGGTGTCCTGGAGTGGTTTGCGGAGCATGTTGACAGAATAATTTTACTATTTGATGCACATAAACTAGACATTTCTGATGAGTTTAGGAGAGCAATTGAAGCTATTAAAGGTCATGATGATAAAATACGCATAGTCTTGAATAAAGCTGACATGATTGATCATCAGCAGTTGATGCGAGTGTACGGAGCCCTCATGTGGTCTTTAGGGAAAGTGTTAAATACACCAGAAGTTGCCAGAGTCTACATTGGGTCTTTCTGGGATCAGCCTTTACAGTTTGACACAAATCGACGCCTATTTGAATTAGAAGAACAGGACTTATTCAAAGACCTTCAGATGTTACCAAGAAATGCGGCCTTAAGAAAGCTGAATGATCTTATCAAGAGAGCAAGACTGGCAAAGGTAAGTTAATGTGAAACTTTGTGAGTTAGTTAGTAAGTCATCCTCATTGCACATCGAACCATTCAGTCCATAAGTGCTCGGATACCCTCAGCAAATCCCGCAGTGTGTAGCGGCTAACGACTCCAGTTCTGTGTTGGTTTATCCATCTTCTTTGACTTCCTGCATAGTGTTCTTGTTTGGCCACACCTCTTTTAATTTGCTGTTCTCGCAGTCTGACTGGTTGTAGATTCACAGTCATCACTTGGTTCTCACAAAAGTCTTACTTCTTGTAGAGCATTCAGAATGTCAGCCTGGTCCATGGCACGTCCGCCCTCCACAGTAGCCTTACCTGCGAGCTGGTCAGCCTGCTCATTTCCTTGTACTGCCGCATGCCCTGGCACGAAGATGAAACTAATCTTTGCCAGCCAAGACCGCTCCAGAGACAGCAACCACTCTCTTCGGATCCATCCCATCTCTATCCTCTTGAGCATGCTCATTGAGTCGCTAAGGAAACAGGCCCTAGTGAATGTCTGTGTCTCGAGCCATGTTATTGCTTTACTTACTGCCATGACTTCCATAGTCAGGCTACTTGTGGTCTCAATAAAAGCACCAGATCCTCCTTCACAATTCTCTCTCCGTCCCGCGCCGTAAAGGTCCATGAGCTTCTCACATGTCGGACGACCGACCCATCTGTGTAAATGACAGCATCACTGTCTAGCGAATTCTCGAAAATCAACGCTTGTACTTCCGCCTCCACAGCAGCCGGATTTTCTTGTCTGCATTTTCTGTCTAGTTGGATGCAAACTGAAAAGGACATACAGAATTCTGTTGGCACTTGTACCCACGCCTCGCCAGGTTTTAAGTCCTCAAGTGAACTTTGGCTTGACCCATCCATGACCTTCCTCTTTTTAAACTGCTGCCCTTCACCTTCATAATTTCACTATGCAGTGGATGTTGTCTGTTTGCGTTAACTCTGAGGTAGGCACGTGCTCTGCAAATTTGTAGTCTTCTTCAATGGTTGAAAAATCAACTGATAAAACTATGGGTTAAATGCATCAATGTTGGTGGAAATTATGTTGAGAAATAAAGGGACAATGTATGTATACAAATAAACTGGTTTCAAGTTGTTATCATATTTAGTTATTTTTCTACAACCATTTGTGACTTACTTATTAACTTACCCTTGTATGCAGAGGAGTATCCACTGCTGATAAGATGGGAGTGATTGATTAGAGCACTTTGAGTTTGACAGTATATTTAGAGGAGTATCCACTGCTGATATGATGGAAGTGAATGATTAGAGCAGTTTGAGTTTGACAATATATATTTAGATATATATATTTAGCATTTTGAGTTTGACAATATATTTAGAGGAGTATCCACCATTTTTTAAATGGCAGTTTCCACCACTGATATGATGGGAGTGAATGATTAGAGCAGTTTGAGTTAGAAAATATATTTAGAGAAGTATCCACTGCTGATAAGATGAGGGTGGTTGATTAGAGCAGTTTGAGTTAGAAAATATATGTAGAGGAGTATCCACCGCTTCTCTTCCCCTCGATCTTTCCAGTTGTCACGATGTTCTCCAATGCCTCTCTTCTCATTACATGACCAAAGAAAGTTGTTTGTCTCTTTCTTATTGTTGTATATAGTGTTCTAGTTTCATTAGCCTGTTTCAGGCAGTCGTCGTTAGTTACTCTGGCAGTCCAAGGAATTCTCAACATTCGTCTCAGGAACCACATCTCTGTTGCTTCTAATTTCTTCTTCATTTGTTCATTTACATTCCAAGATTCACTGCCATACAGCAAAACCAGTTCTACATAGCATTTCAGCACTCTCTTTCTTACACTCAGTGATAGTGACCTAGTGTGTTAGAGCTAATTAATCACAGATCTTCATGGAGATTGCCTTCTTGCTCGTACTCCAGCTGCAGCTTAATTCTGAAACCTACTCTTCTACATCTTAATTTGAAAAACTTTTCAAGAACAGTTATATCTGCCCCATATGCAAGTCTTTTGTCTACTACAACATATTGGACTGGTTGAAAATATGTTTTAAATAAGTTAGTTTCATGTCTTTTACCAGAATGTTGAAATCAAACCCAGCATGTATTGGCTGTTGGTGATTTCCTAGGCAATTTTTATCTTTAGTACTTCTTTCTGAACGGCCAGTGCTCTTACCATCAAAGTGAACACAAAGTGATCTGCATCCAAATCACTTGTGGCTGATTTTGAACTCTCAGCCCAATATGTGACACTCCAAGACAGAAAATGAAGGCTGGCTAATAATTTTTCAGATCTGATTTAATCCCTTGCAATAGAAAACATGCAAGGAATGTTAAAGTTTATTTCATATTTATATCACTAACCTCCAAGACAGAAAATGAAGGCTGACTAATAATTTTTCAGATCTGTTAACTGTTTTAATCTTTTTCAGTAGAAAACATGCATGTAATGTTACAGTTTGTCATACTTCATTTTGACTTCTAGTAACTTTCTTGTTAATCTGTGTTAATGTGATTGTACCCTTTAAGACATATATTACTGGTAATGTTAGACACGTGTAAAGCTTTTATAATTTCTTAAATGTTTGTTTTAATAATAAGCTTGAAAGGTAAATTTTAACCCTCTGGACAGTGGGTTGCAAATCTGATTCTGTACCTGAGAACATGTAAACATTACACATTTTAAGGAGTTCTGTTTGCCAATATATTATGTGCACTTACAGTTAAAGGGCTGTTTCTGTGTCATTGTGCCATATTGGACATAAGATGCTACACTCTTATTTTATGACCAAACAGAACTCGAGCAATTGCTACTGCAACTCCTATCATTTTATTTATGTTGCCAAAGTAAATATACATTGGCACTATTTTGAATTAGAGTAAAATGCGTGTGCTAGATGTGAATTGTCAGACAGATGATAAATGTTGTAGCTTTTGTACTATTTCTGTCCTATCTTATTTTGTATTGATATCATCATCATACCATCCATTGTCTTGTCCTTTGCAGACCTTTTTCCCCATAAATCTTTTGAAATGTCTTTCAACATAAGCCAAATGTCCTGCCTCTTTTGCCGTCATGTGTAAATTATCTTTACCATTCTGACTACATCTACTTTGTGGTCGTATTCTCTTCTCCACTTTCCTAGTATCCCTCCCTACATAGTTAACATGGTGATAAATTGAATGATGCACACAAGTACAATGGGGTAATCTGCTCTTGCTCTGACTTTCTATTTGTAAGAAAACAATTGTTAGCATGTGGAGAATAACTGCAGCGACTTCACCAGTTCCTCGTTTCGTTACAATTTTGAAACAAAAGTTTCTGTTTGTTTTGTGTGAGCATGAATTCTCTTCCTTGTCGCTCATGCACAGGTCACTATCACCATCACATGCTACTTCCCTGACTTTTCTTCCTGGTACTCTTTAGTTGACTACATAATCTAATAGTACTTCTAAATATTATTCTTGGTTGTCACCTGAAAACATCCAGTTTGACTGCATGGGTTAGGATATTCTTCTCAAGTTGGCATCTTGCTTGTATTAATCCCTTGTAAAAGAAAAAACAATATAGGATTCCAAATAATTGCTCACACAGGGTGCCTAGTAAAAAAGAAGAATAAAGCCCATTCATTCATGTATAGTTGGTGATTACTGGAAATAGTTCACTATCAAATCAGCAGCTGTATATTATCAACCATCCTGTCTCTAACAGGTAAAGGCAAACTTTAATTGATTATTAATTGATAGTGATGAGTTTCGTTTCTTGTTTGAGGCATACCATAACCCAGCTGCGGCACCATGTGTGACATGTATTGATTTCCATGTGAACTTTGTGGATTAGATACATATAGAAATAAAACTGATATTTCAGCACTTATTTATAGTTTCAAACACTGCAGAGCAATATGCAGGAAAAGAAGTAGTGAGTTACGCAGATTCTGGTGATTAGTTATGGTAAAGCTTGGCATGAACCAGCACAAAGAAACTTATCACTAAAGGACCTTTAACAGGAGCAAATTTGTCATAATTAGTTGAACAACAACATAGGTCTAAACAGAATGGAGATATGGTCAAGGGAAGCAACCACAGATGACAAATTGTGAGAGGCTGGTGAAGGCCGCCAGTGCACCATCCTGTTCATGACCCATGCTGGAATAGATGAGTAGTAAGCATTGCTCACTGAAGAATAAGAATTAATAAATTACACTTAAGAAAACTTAAGTGTAACTTACACTTGAGAAGTGCATTACATAAATGAACTTCAATAGAACAATGGCTGCAGATGTCAGTCATAGATGTAACAAAGCACATAACATGATTCAACAGATGTCTCCAGTATTGCAGAACAAATATCAGTTACCATTGTGGAGCTCATCATTCTCATCAAGTGCCTTGCCAGTTGGCATAGTCGTTCATGGCTCTCTACAAATCTCGGTCTTTGGTGTTCTGGATCAACTCTGCTGGAGATATTCCTTCATGCCACCGTCTTAATCCATCCAGCATCATTTCTTTTTGTCTGACTCTGCCTCTCTTCCCCTTGATCTTTCTACTTGTCATGATGTTCTCCAATGCCTCTCTTCTCATCACAAGATCAAAGTAAGCTGTTTGTCTCTTTCTTATTGTTGTATATAATGTTCTAGTTTCATTAGCCTCGTTGTTAATTACTCTGGCAGTCCAAGGAATCAGCAACATTCGTCTTAGGAACCACATCTGTGTTGCTTCCAGGTTCTTCCTAATTTGTTCATTTATATTCCAAGATTCACTTCCATACAGCAAAACGGACTATATAGCATTTCAGCACTCTCTTTCTTACATTCAATGATAGTGACTTATTGCTTAAGATACTAATTTTCTGGAATGCAGCTTTTGCTTGCCCTATTCTGCTCTTAATCTCTGTTGTGCATCTTCCATCTGATGTTATAAATGCCCCTAGGTATTTAAAATTATCCATTTGGTTAAGAATTTTCCCTTCTATTTCCATTTCATATTTTGGTGTCACCTTTTTCTTTATTATGACCATTGTTACTGTTTTCTTGATATTCAGGGAGAATCCTTTCTTTGCACTCTCTGTTACCACAATGTAGAACAATTGTTGTCTATCTTTAACATTATCAGCCACCAGTACTGTGTCATCCGTGTAGCATATATTGTTTTATATTATAACCTCCAATTAGTATTCCTGTCTTCTATTTGATCTCTCTCATTATTACTTCGCTATAGAGGGAGAAGAGATCCAGTGACAAGACTCATCCCTGTCGTATTCCTAGCTTTATTTGTTCATTATTGCCCTCTTTATTTCTCAATTTAATTGCTGCTACTTGGTTCTAGTAAATATTCTTTATTATTTTGAGATCTTCCCCATCAACGTTGATACATTCCAACATCTTAATCAGTTCATCATCTCATCTGGATAGCTAGACATTCTAATGAATCAAGAGTAGAGGCTGGTGTGCTGGCTAGAACACACACTGAGCAATCCAGTTAATAGTTTAAACCATAAATTCATTCCTATGAAGCTCACAAAGCAAAATATATATATGGACGGACCAACAGAAAACACGGAGAAAGGCATTAGATGCAGAGATGAATAGTATGTGAAAGGAAGCAACTACAAGGGATTGCAAAGGAAAAGAGAACTTGTCATGAAATGGTTGAGGCCCAATACTTCACCAGGAAACAAGCAGCAGATGGCAAAATTGGCCAGGTTAATGAAGTAATCAACTTTGAATTATAATTTGTTGTTAAATAGGACATAGGCTAAACACAACACCTCAGAACTAAATGGCCTTGAGTAACTGATGACCATGGACTGATTGGGCAAGATATGTTGTCTGCATGGATGGCGGAAATGTTGTGAACCAGCATATCAGTTGTGGGTGCACAAACTGAGCGGGTATCTGCCGTTGTTGCTGTGAGGCTAGCTTAATTCTCATTGGGTTTTACCTAATATATCTATGTATGTTTATGGGATAACACTGAAATAAGTTGAGATTCAATTATCTAGGGTCAATGATAACAACAGATGGGAAAAGTAACACAGAGATAACATGCAGAATAACCCAAGCAAAAGCAGAACTCCATTAGATGAAGATTTTCTGTCACTCAGCCCTGTTAATGGAGGTCAGAAATCCGGTTTTAGTGTGTTATTTTATGTCACTCAGTCCTGTTAATGGAGGTCAGAAATCTGGTTTTAGTGTGTTATTTTATGTCACTCAGTCCTGTTAATGAAGGTCAGAAATCCTGTTTTAGTGTGCTATTTTGTGTCACTCAGTCCTGTTAATGGAGGTCAGAAATCCGGTTTTAGTGTGTTATTTTATGTCACTCAGCCCTGTTAATGGAGGTCAGAAATCCGGTTTTAGTGTGTTATTTTATGTCACTCAGCCCTGTTAATGGAGGTCAGAAATCTGGTTTTAGTGTGTTATTTTATGTCACTCAGCCCTGTTAATGGAGGTCAGAAATCCGGTTTTAGTGTGTTATTTTATGTCACTCAGCCCTGTTAATGGAGGTCAGAAATCCGGTTTTAGTGTGTTATTTTGTGTCACTCAGCCCTGTTAATGGAAGTCAGAAATCCGGTTTTAGTGTGTTATTTTGTGTCACTCAGCCCTGTTAATGAAGGTCAGAAATCCTGTTTTAGTGTGCTATTTTGTGTCACTCAGTCCTGTTAATGAAGGTCAGAAATCCGGTTTTAGTGTGTTATTTTATGTCACTCAGCCCTGTTAATGGAAGTCAGAAATCGGGTTTTAGTGTGTTATTTTATGTCACTCAGCCCTGTTAATGGAGGTCAGAAATCCGGTTTTAGTGTGTTATGTATTGACTTTACTACTTATGCATGTGTATCATGGATACTTCTTCTTCTTCTTCTTCGTTCATCCGGAGTTTTTTTTTCGGATGTGATTGCGTTGTGCCTGTTTACAGCAGAGCTGCGTTCTTGCGCCGTTAGGCTGACACACCCAACTTCTGCAGACATTTGTTGACCGGTTAATCTTCCTGGGTATCATGGATACTATATAGAGTAGTAAGAAACTGGACATCCAAGGGGTGTGGTTGTGCTCAAGAATCACCCTCTAAGACTTAACCTTGCTTCACAAAACATTTAATGATATTGTTATAATGAAAATGCAGTTTGTGAGCGGTACGGGTGTTTCCATGGAAGTCCTGTTAGTGTTGGTGATGATCCACTTAGTCTAGAGAAAATCTCATAAGACTTTGGAATATTGGTGGCGAGTTGACACAGTATTCTCTTCAATAGCCTGCACATGCACCATGTTTATTAACTCTGGAGTTTTTCACTATTGTCTGAAAAGGTTAGTTGTCAAATACACTACCCAATGATCAGGGATATATTTGCATTTCTTCTTCCTTTCATCTCCCAATAGAGCATAGGCCTTGAATCAACTCATGTCTAGCCCTGTGTAGATTTGTTTATAATTGATTGGATTTTATAATTAAAGTGTTTCATGGAATGAGGTAGTTAGTCTCTCACCAGCCTTCCGTAATCACCTCTTATGACATGCCTGGTAGGTTACACTGTTACTGTTTTATGCTTCCCTTATGACTTGCCTGGTAGGTTACAGTGTTACTGTTCTTTGCTTCCCTTATGACATGCCTGGTAGGTTACTGTGTTACTGTTCTCTGCTTCCCTTATGACATGCCTGGTAGGTTACACTGTTACTGTTTTATGCTTCCCTTATGACATGCTTGGTAGGTTACACTGTTACTGTTTTATGCTTCCCTTATGACATGCCTGGTAGGTTACAGTGTTACTGTTCTCTGCTTCCCTTATGACATGCCTGGTAGGTTACAGTGTTACTATTCTCTGCTTCCCTTATGACATGCCTGGTAGGTTACAGTGTTACTGTTCTTGTCTTCCCTTAAGACATGCCTGGTAGGTTACTGTGTTACTGTTCTCTGCTTCCCTTATGACATGCCTGGTAGGTTACAGTGTTACTGTTTTATGCTTCCCTTATGACTTGCTTGGTAGGTTACAGTGTTACTGTTTTATGCTTCCCTTATGACATGCCTGGTAGGTTACAGTGTTACTGTTTTATGCTTCCCTTATGACTTGCTTGGTAGGTTACAGTGTTACTGTTTTATGCTTCCCTTATGACATGCCTGGTAGGTTACACTGTTACTGTTTTATGCTTCCCTTATGACATGCCTGGTAGGTTACAGTGTTACTGTTTTATGCTTCCCTTATGACTTGCCTGGTAGGTTACAGTGTTACTGTTCTCTGCTTCCCTTATGACTTGCCTGGTAGGTTACACTGTTACTGTTTTATGCTTCCCTTATGACATGCTTGGTAGGTTACACTGTTACTGTTTTATGCTTCCCTTATGACATGCCTGGTAGGTTACAGTGTTACTGTTCTCTGCTTCCCTTATGACATGCCTGGTAGGTTACAGTGTTACTATTCTCTGCTTCCCTTATGACATGCCTGGTAGGTTACAGTGTTACTATTCTCTGCTTCCCTTATGACATGCCTGGTAGGTTACAGTGTTACTGTTCTTGTCTTCCCTTAAGACATGCCTGGTAGGTTACTGTGTTACTGTTCTCTGCTTCCCTTATGACATGCCTGGTAGGTTACAGTGTTACTGTTTTATGCTTCCCTTATGACTTGCTTGGTAGGTTACAGTGTTACTGTTCTCTGCTTCCCTTATGACATGCCTGGTAGGTTACAGTGTTACTGTTTTATGCTTCCCTTATGACTTGCTTGGTAGGTTACAGTGTTACTGTTTTATGCTTCCCTTATGACATGCCTGGTAGGTTACACTGTTACTGTTTTATGCTTCCCTTATGACATGCCTGGTAGGTTACAGTGTTACTGTTTTATGCTTCCCTTATGACGCCTGGTAGGTTACACTGTTACTGTTCTCTGCTTCCCTTATGACATGCCTGGTAGGTTACAGTGTTACTGTTCTCTGCTTCCCTTATGACTTGCCTGGTAGGTTACAGTGTTAGTGTTCTTGTCTTCCTTTAAGGCACTGCCAACCCAGACAAGTATATCTGTTCAAATCCGCAGTTCATGTCTTGAATCAAACCAGATCTTCACGAGCCACAGATGAACAGTTACCTATGAATTCTCAAATGTACGTAAGATGTAATAATCTGTAATACATTTTCTTCATTTCAGGTACAGGCATATATCATTTCTCAGCTCAAAAAGGAAATGCCATCTATGTTTGGCAAGGACTCCAAGAAGAAAGAACTGATCAACAAATTGCCGGAGATTTTTGCTCAGCTTCAGCGTGAGCATCAGATTTCCCCCGGTGATTTCCCCAACTGCAAACGTTTCCAGGATCAACTGCAGCACCAGGATTTTACCAAGTTCCATCAGGTGATTTCTAATATTGTACAATTGGATATAATGTGCCGAGATAGTTGTCCAAAGTTGCATTATTGTATTTGTTGTTGTCCATTTGAATTATTGTGTTTGTTGTTGTTGTCCAAAGTTGCATTATTGTGTTTGTTGTTGTTGTCCATTTGAATTATTGTGTTTGTTGTTTTTGTTGTCCATTTGAATTATTGTGTTTGTTGTTTTGTCCGAAGTTGCATTATTGTGTCTGTTGTTGTTGTCCATTTGAATTATTGAGTTTGTTGTTTTTGTTGTCCATTTGAATTATTGTGTTTGTTGTTGTTGTTGTCCAAAGTTGTATTATTGTGTTTGTTGTTGTTGTCCATGTAAATTATTGTTGTTGTTGTCCATTTGAATTATTGTGTTTGTTGTTTTGTCCGAAGTTGCATTATTGTGTTTGTTGTTGTTGTCCATTTGAATTATTGTGTTTGTTGTTTTTGTCCAAAGTTGCATTATTGTGTTTGTTGTTGTTGTCCATAAGTAGATTTAGTAAGTTTGGAAACCTATTGAGACAAAGGATCTTTGCAGCAATATAAGATATACATTTTAATACATAACAAACATCATCTTGTGGCTTTCATATGCTGGAACGGGACACAAACAGGGACTATAATTTATTTTAGCATTAGCTATTCTTCTTCTTCTTCTTCAGCGTTCCGAGCCATTGAGGTTCTTTGCTGCAGATACAATCCGTCTCCATTCGTCTCTCTGGTGGACCTTCTCTTGCCAGTCGTTGATTCCAAGTGCTTGTAGGTCTGTATATGTATTATCTCTCCACCGCCTTCTTTGTAGCTATGGAAGCAACAAATGCACCTGAAAGTTCTGTCTATAGCTTTATAGAATCCTAGTTCAGGTCTGCTTGCTTGATCTCAGCTTCCACAAATTATCATTAAGCTCTGTTGGACATCTTTCTGTTAGTTTTCTTCTAAAGTCCATTCAGTGACATCTCTGATGATCTCATCTTGAGGCAATCTGGGAGATGCGCTCCATTTTTGTGTATGCTCCCTTCACATGTCTGTATGTTCAGTTGATCTGTTGGAGTATCATCCTTGTGTCCAGCAGCTAATAGTGCCAGTTCTGTGTTGGTTGACGAGGCCCCTCATTCTCCTGATATGCCTCTCCTGTCTGGCTGTGCCAATTCTTACACCTGGGTTTCTCATTCTGTACAGGGATGTGGATTCACTGACATCAAAGTTCTCCGCTCTCACATTTTTCTAAGGGTGTTAATAACATTGGCACGATCCTTGGCTTGGTCATATGCAGGGAATGCAGAGCTAGCAAGTTTATAAGCTCGTTCATTTCCCTCAACTCCCACATGTCCCATAATGAAGCTGAAGGTGACTCTATGGACAAAAGACCTCCATAGTGATTCGGTCCACTGTCTACCTACAGAACCAACCTCGATCTTTTGGATCATGCTCATTTAATCACTTAGTACACAAACGTTTGTATAATGTTGTGGTTCTTGCCATATGAAAACCTGTGTTGCTGCCATCACCCCATCGTCATGTTATTTCAGTCTGCATTGGTCTGTTCTTTATTTGAATAATTAGCATGTAATATTCTCTGAGTAATGCGCAGTATATGGGTCAATTTTGTTTGTATTAATCTGGAAATATTTCTGTTACTGCTGGGGATTACATTTGGACTACTATCCTGGTAAGTAAAAACACTAACCACAATGCTACTGTGGTTCAGTAATCTTTACATTTGCTTTAGATTTCCTTTTACTATGATATGATCTTTTTTTTTATTTCCTCTCATCTCAGAGTTTTAGTATAGATGTACTTTCAGCATTGTGGAGAGCAACTCACTGACAATTATTTTTTTCATTTTTGACAGCTGAGGCCCAAACTTCTTGAGGTTGTAGATGCTATGCTTGCAACTGATATTGCTCGCCTCATGCAGATGATACCTTCAGAAGAGAGAGAAAATGTGGAGAAGAATGAAGCTAATGGAAACATTCATGGTGGAGCCTTTGAAGGCTATACAGAGAGCCCCTTTGGTATAGGTCGTGGAGAGGGAGCAGATGCAGGGCGCGGAGAGCATGAGTGGGTTGTGGAAGCTAACAAATATGAGTATGATGATTCATTTTCCAAGCTGAACCCTGTGAATGGGAAGATTTCAGGGGCGGCAGCTAAGTCTGAGATGGTCAAATCCAAACTGCCCAATACTGTCCTGTCAAAGGTATGGAAACTTGCAGACATAGATCGGGATGGCATGCTGGATGCTGATGAATGGGCTCTAGCTAACCATCTAATAAAAATTAAATTAGAAGGACATGATCTTCCCAATACCTTACCTGATCATCTCATACCCCCATCAAAGCGAGAACTGGCTGAGCCCTAAATTTGGTAATCCGGCCAAACTGTACTATGAGTTCAGTAGCAACGTTAGGAATAGTCTGCAGCATAGCCAGATAAATGTATAGATGTTTAGTTCATTTATACCTATGTGCGTATTTTATATTTCTTTTTTGGCATGAAAATTCTGCATGCTGTAGGAATTGAGTTCAAGCAGACAATATATCTGTAACTATCTAGGAAAGCATCATTCATGCTTGTTGCAGTCAGTGGAATTACTTTTGCAAGCATAAGCTTTGATAATCATTGTTTGGTGATTCTTTTATGCAGATACATTTTTCAGTTCCATTCTGCTGTGTTAGTTGTTTAGCTTTTGCCAGCGTTCCATCAAGGTAACTTTATTTCCAAGACCATCTGATATAGAAACGCAACATGGACATCTTTTGAGTTTTTGAGGAAGTGTGTTTTGTTAACTTGTTTATCTTGACACAAGATAGTTAACAGGGTGCAACTTTTTCAATGTTTCTTAAGATAACTGCAGTAATAAATTTACAACATATACATTTCAGAAGCTTGTTTCAAATTTATTTTGTTTGATTATGCTTTGTAAATTCTTTCTTTTCTGCATGATTTTTTTTCATTTTGTATGAAGTGTTTTTTTAAAAGATATCCCTTGTATGTGTTTCTAGTATTTTGAAATCCATAGCAATGATAAGTAACACACGGCTGATTAGATTACATGTATATGTTTTGCATGAAACTAGTGACCAATGTATATTTTATTGTGTATTATTGAAATCATCAAGCGGCAGTGACCACTGTTACTAACAGTAGCATGTTATATATTCATGCACATTGTAACATAATTTCATTTGAACAGTTTTTCATCCCATTTTTTCTAACTTGTAGCCTATATTAATCATCATTCATGAACAATAAATATACATAAGGCCTTTTCTGTTACATTTCCCTTGTTATAAATTACAAGTATTATATGTACTATAATAATATACACTAATAGTGGAACTGTAGGCTGATAATGTATGTGAATTATGACTTGTGTGCATTACGACTTAATTGCATATGTTTGTTGATTTATATTTTAAACTTTTATATTCTGTTTATTTGTCTTGCTCTTGGAATTTTTTTCTGTTCTTTTTTCACTTATTGTGCATTGACTTTCATCAACTTGGGAACATTTGAAATATTTTTCAAGAACCGCATGAATATCATTCTTATTTTAAACAATGACATGTCATAAGAACATCTTGTTGATTTATCAGTGTATCTCCCACTTTTCCCTTGTAGGTAGATTTTAGCTTTGTTTAGGATTGTAGGATTGTTGTGTCTTTGGATTCAAAGAAGCCTATGCACATTGTTTTTCTTTTTTAATCTCCTGTTACTGCTATGCAGGGTGTTTGATGTTCCCTAGAAACCCCTTGTGTGTTTCTGTTTGCCGTTACCATCAGATGTTATTGTTAAACAGTTACCATCGGATGGTATTGTCTGCCCGTTACCTTCAGATGTTATTGTTTGCCCATTACCAGATGTTATTGTTTGCCTGTTACCTTCAGATGTTATTGTTTGCCAGAGTATAAGTTGATGGACTGTGGTCAAGATTATGTATGAAGTCAGTAAAAGAACCGTTCTTTGGAGTGTATCGTATTGTGTATATGATGCACTGTGGTCAAGATTATGTACGAGGTCAGTAAAAGACCCTTTCTATGGAGTGAGTCGTATTGTGTATATGATGTATTGTGTATATGATGCACTGTGGTCAAGATTGTGTACGAGGTCAGTAAAGACCCGTTCTCTGGAGTGTGTCGTATTGTGTGTATGATGCTAGTCCTGATTGACTCTTAGACCAGTCGGCATCACCGGGTGATGTGGAGAGTATTGTGCTAGATACCTTTACTTCTCAGACCAGTTCCTGGTGCCAACTTTAGACTGGGTTAAACTGGGAGTCCAGGTCGATTTTAAAAGAGCCGCCTAGATGGGGATTCAAACATGACCACTGGTCAGCGGGCAAACATGTTAGCAACTGCACCACTGCAACTACCTTCAGATTATGACTGTTGAATAGCTTTTTTATTCACCCTGGCCTTGGTTTTTATTTATTTTAAAAATTGTCTTTATATTAGTTCCTAAATTTTGTTTATCTCTGTGTATTAACTAATATTGTTTTTACATTGATACTTTATGTGTGTGTGATTTAAAAACAAAAAAATAGGCTACAGTGTTTATTTTGAATAAAGAAGACACAACCAATAGATGACACCTTTATTGCCTGGCATATTTTGCTGCATCTCGTCAGGTGCATAAGCCGCACAACATAAAATACAGCAACATTAATAATCCTTCAAGCTGAAATATACAACACACACATACACACACTCCCACAGTAATTTAAATTGTCTCCTCGGTAATTCTAAACTGATATTTTTGTTTACACTATACATTGTGCAACCTATTGTTTGTCTTCTTTGTTTGAATTCTCTACGGGAAAACCGTGTTTATTTTGTCTGTGGTAAAAACTTTCTAAATATTAGAAAAATATATATCTTTTGCACCTTTTAGTTGTCTTATTTATATATATGTATACAAATACTGTGCCAAATAGGAAAATAGAGGAAGAGATATGTGGAAAGTATCAACAGCTGGGCAACAAATAATATCAGCAACACCAACTGAATTAGAATATCAGCTGACAGATAGAATGGGTGAGTCTGCAGACAGCCACTGAAGGAGATGATGAACCGATTGTATTTAAAACATTCTGTATCAATAAAGGCCCAGCGATCGCAGTCAGCATCTGTGGAAAATAATTTCTTGTAGACATAAGTGTGCAGTTTTGTTGGTCATCTTCTGTCATCTTTGAGCTTAAGCTACTGGCTGTTATATTATTTATTTAATGTGCCTGGAACTAATGCTTAGCATATTGATTTCATCAGTGACTTATGATATTATTGTAGTGAAACCATTCAGTCCCAGACAATTGTTACATTAACCTTCTCAGTCACACTTCCAGTTATTTCCATAGCTCTACCTATTCCACGCAGTTGTAACTGTCATTCCTTCCAAACAGAACAGTCTGTTGTGTTAAAGTAATAGTTGTCTGGGATTTAGAAAGCGTGTCAAAGCTAGGCAAGCATAAAAGGATTGTTTTATGCCTCATTTACATAATAATAAACTTGAAATTAATTATTGCCACAACATAATGTAATATATCTGACTGAATTGAGTATTGTTTTGAATAATTTGCATGATATGTCTTTGTAACTTTTATATACCATTATACCTGCGTTATAAATGTAATTGTTCTTGACAGCGTGTAAGGATGTGTTATGTGTTTTTGTTTGAAAAAAGTATATTTAGCAGTTGGGTTATATCTGGAAGTGTTGGTTTATGAGTGGTCAGTTAGTCAGTGCAGAAGTAACCAGTTACTGTACATTAATGAGTTGTTAATGATGACCATGTTTGTGAACCCAAAGATCCTTGAGGTGAGAGTGGGCAGATAGATAAGCTTTTGTACAAATTCTGTGAGTTGTAACTGCATGGCTGTTAATTTTTCTGCTTCAGTTGTAGAAATGCTGCTGGTTTTGCCTTTTATTTTCAGTCCTGTATGTACATTATTATATAACCTCGCATCTCTTCTAACCTTGTAGTTTTAGAATTGTGAATGAAGCACTCAATATAATGCGATTTTAATGGGAGCATACATTGAAGCAAATGTCACTTCAATGGGAAATTAGGGTAACATTAAAAAAAACTTTCTCATAAACATCATGTATAGAAAGCTGAAATACTTAGGCCATATAAAAGATCACAGTGGCTTGGAGGGAACAGGGATGGAAGACATGGCTACTGGTAGAAGAGGCCGGGGTTGACTTGCACAAAGATGACAATTGAAACACCTGAGGCATCAAAATACATGGGGTAGGGGAGCTGGCCAGGGATCAAGACTCTTCTCAGCAGCCTTGGTGAGAGCAATGTCCTGTACAGGACCTGCTGCATGTTGATGGTAGATTACTAACTCATTCCTTCGCATGCAGCTTTATTACTCATGGATATTTAGTTGTCTCGGTGATAGTTCAAGTAAAAAAAATACATATATTGACTGGCACTCACAGAACACAAGTGAAAAGCTAAAGGCACACTGGGATTTAAACCCTTCTCTCCCAATTTATGACATCATCTCACTGTAGGAGTTAGCTGTGTGCCAAATTTAACTTGTTCCTTAAATGAGGCACTGCTGTTATAATCTACAGATGACAGACTCTGAAATTAGAGTGCCTATAGCCTTCATTGTTTCTCTTGTCTGCTGTGTTCTCCATTCAGCTTCTTTCACTTGAGCTTTAAGAGTGCTTGTCAATATCTGTGACTTTATTTCTTATGTTCTGGTGATTGGTTGTCAGAAACAGTTCTACCATCACACAAGACTATGCCTTATGTTATAAACACCACGCTATGGGTCATAAAATCATTATAATGTTTATGTTAATGTCAAAGGAGTAACATGTACATTTGCTTTACACTGTAAAATAATTGTCATCTCATGTAATGCTACACATTATGCCATTGGCTTGTCTCTATGAATTGTAAATAATGTTTTATAAAATTGAAAGAAAAAGCACTAAATTAAAGAAGTTATGAGAAGACAAATAACCTAGAGCCACATGAAGCACACACATCTTGATCTAAGGCTTGAGGAATATACATGTGGATGATATTTGGTACATATTCTGTGAGGAATTATAGTGAAACAGTAGTCTATATACAGAAAACTGAGACATGGCATTCGAGAATATGGTGTACGAAATGGCAGTCAAGAACATCTTTAAAATAGATCAATGTAAATGGTTAAGACATGTTGACTGAATGAGCTTGAGAAGAAACTTAAATACAACATTTGTGATATAACATCAAGAGTGTGATCGCAAGATTGATCAATCAGAGATCAGCCCAGTCGTGTACAAATGGTACCATAGATCTCTCTGCCAAGGAAAAAAGCTGTCATCTCTTCTAATGCCGGGACCTAGTCTGGACACTTCACATCCTGCTACAGTATTCATCATGGGAGTAGGGTTAAGCATGAGAAGATCGAAGCAGAGAGCACAAGGGAATTGACTGCTTATATCACAGACCCTTGATATGCAATGAAGTTACAACATTAGCAGTTCACAAAAGAACTTAGTCTAAAAGTATGTCATTCAAAGAAGTCATGACATTAGAAGTTCACAGAAGAACTTAGCTTAAAATTATGTAATTAAGCCAGGAGATTAGTTGCCATCTTCATAATGAAGATGAACTGGCATTCTATCTGTCTCTTGGTGTAATAGTATTCAGGCACTCCTGCCAATCTCTTGTTGTTACCTTCCTGTTTAAATTGTGTCTTCCTCTTGTTGTAATAACAGTCTGACACATTTGCTGCCATCTCTTGGTATTATCTTCTTCTTTAGATTGCTTATCAAAATCGCATGGAAGAGACACATGAAATTTAACAGGCATGCCTAACAAATCTAGTAACACCTGCAGCTGCCAATACCTTAGCATTTGTTTTCTTCTCTGGCTATGATATTCTCAACATTCGTCTCAGAAACCACATCTCCGCTGCCTCCAGTTTTTACACCATTTCATGACTCATTGCCCAGCAGTCGCACACATACAGAAGAACAGGTTTGTCATTTTTCAGTAAATGGTTTTCGGTATTTGCAATATTTTTGATTATCACGACTTTGCTCATTGTTGCAAACACATTTTTTTATATGGTGATTCTTTTATTTATCTCAGTGTTACATCTTTTGTCAGATATTTGTGTATCCTGGGTTTTGAATATGATCAGTTTGATTTTTACACCTGTACTATATATAAAACATAAATATGAGTTTTCTTGAAATCTACCATGCATTTAGTTTTGCTAATGTTTAATGATAATCCCATCCTCTCACTCCCCTCCACCACCATGTCTCGAATATATGTATGAGGTCTGTTTAAAGCAGTATTGGACATTTTAATGGGAAACATGCAATTATCACTTGAAGGTCTGAAAACTTATTGCCCTTCCAAGCACTCTTCAACAGTGGATGAATCACCAAAATACCAGAAGTTAACAGTAAGCCTTGCTAGAACACAATCACAAGTAACAAATAGACGTTGTGGCCAAAGCCTTTATCAGCATAGAAACAACAAGCACACACCGATACAACTACATAGAAACAACAAGCACACACCGATACAACTACATAGAAACAACAAGCACACACCGATACAACTACATAGAAACAACAAGCACACACCGATACAACTACATAGAAACAACAAGCACACAACGATACAACTACATAGAAACAACAAGCACACACCGATACAACTACATAGAAACAACAAGCACACACCGATACAACTACATAGAAACTCTACATGAAAATATCAATATACAAGTTACCCATCTGTACCCTTGTTTTGGTCTGAACACATGTTTCTTGAGATCTGCCTGTATGACTCCAACAAAGCTACTGACCCAGAAATGTGCTTGAGGGGGGTCAAGGGGCTAAAACACATAGCAACAGGAGAGGAGAATTATGGCTGGGGGAAGGGGCACACAGGTGGACGAATGGTGTGGCTGTTGGTTGGGGTCAAGGATGTAGGAGACATAGGAACCCCCAAGTGCACAAAGAGGGGGGGGGGGGCATAACTATGAGCGAACAATGGGAGAAGCACAGAACTGTATAGGCGGTCACCAAGAGGCAACATAGCCAGGACCACTGTGACAAAAGCCTGGAGCGGAACAACAAGCTGGCAACACTCAAACCTGCTGGTCTCAATCTGAGAAAAAGTAAAATCTGACAGAGTTTGCTTTCATGGTGGATATAGAAGTGTTGACAGCATAGGTGGGTCATTGTGGATCCGGAAAGGTGGGTTAAGCAGTGCACATATGTGATATAGAAGTGTTGACAGCATAGGTGGGTCATTGTGGATCCGGAAAGGTGGGTTAAGCAGTGCACATATGTGATATAGAAGTGTTGACAGCATAGGTGGGTCATTGTGGATCCGGAAAGGTGGGTTAAGCAGTGCACATATGTGATATAGAAGTGTTGACAGCATAGGTGGGTCATTGTGGATCTGGAAAGGTGGGTTAAGCAGTGCACATATGTGATATAGAAGTGTTGACAGCATAGGTGGGTCATTGTGGATCTGGAAAGGTGGGTTAAGCAGTGCACATATGTGATATAGAAGTGTTGACAGCATAGGTGGGTCATTGTGGATCCGGAAAGGTGGGTTAAGCAGTGCACATATGTGATATAGAATGGATGAGGGAGGAACTTGGAGGGGGAACAGCAATCCAGTTGTACATGTGGGTCATGTGTTGTCGGGGTGACATGGAGGATGCGGCTTCGTTCACCCTGTCTGCTGTAACGCAGGGACAGAGAGGCTGGTTGATATACTGCGTGTCCTCAGATCAAGAGCCCACAGAAGTATGCCAGTTAAAAGCACCTTTAATACGGTATACTGGGTGGTGGGGATAACTTGATGCACATGATGGAGTAGAGGTGACATAAGATACACAGCTTTGCTCTAACTCTCCACTATAAGTTGATTGGTATACAGTGTATCATCAGATCAAAAGTCCACATGCCAAAGAGATATGCTATCAAGATGGTAAGTTTGGTGGTATACTGTGTAGTGAGCGATCCAATTACCTTTAATGCACATGATTGACACATCATGTCGTGATGATATCCTGTAGGGTGGGACTATTTGTGCACTGCATCTAGTCAAAGTCGGCTCTGATAGCATCTGGAAGGCGGGTAAAAGGAGGAATGGCATACTGGGCAGTTGTGTGCCGGGGATAAGAAGATGCAAAAGGAGGCAGTTTAATGGACTAATAGAAAAGAGGTGAGGGGAATCTACCCTGTAATGTACTGGAAGTCTGCAAAGAGTGTTTTACCGTAATCACAGCCAGGTCATGTAACACCACGTTGAGACCCAATACCTCAGTGTGTAGCCACTGCAAAGTCAGGATCAACTGCACGCTAGCAGCTTTGCACTCGCACACTTCTCGCAGCTCTGCCACTTTCTGCACACAGTTCGCAAAGAATGCTAGTGATTAGACCTGTGGGTAACTGAAACTCCAGCATGAAATTCTCCTGCACAGTAATTGCATCTGATTTACTTTCTTGAGCAAACACCATTCCTCTGGTTTGCCGGACTTTCTACTCTCCTGACATGGCTCCTTGTGATGTTTGGTTGTGTCGCAAGCTGGAAATGGCACTGAAAAGGATCCAGATTGAGTTGTAACAGAACTTGTACGTGTATGCTATGTGTCCATCTCTTTCTTTAAAATATCAAATTACCTTGAGAAACCATTGAAAAAAGTTTGTACATTTTGCAACAGTGCTTGTTTCTGTGTCTTTGCAACATGCAATAATGAAAAGTATGCATAACATTTGACAACTCTAATGTGTATTATGTGAGGTATGTTTGTTTATGTGAGAATATCCTCTGCTGAATACATAGTTAGCAATTCCAGTTGTCTTCTTAGTTTCTGTTCAGCATTTACTATCTTCTTTAAATGCAGCGCAGATGTTTCCAGATTTCAGCAAAACACCTCTCTGACATTGTAACGCAGGCATCAGGAATTAATTATGTAAAACGGTTTTATGACTTTATTTTACATGCATAAGATAATTCAAAGTACAGTATTTACTCCAGGGATGTTGTCAGCTTCCAGTATTTGCTTTCCTTTTACTTGTTTGTCTTTAATGATATTTGAAATATTTTCCAACATACATGTGCAGTGGGATTGATTTAACTGCAGAGTTATCATAATTTTATTGCTATTTCAACAAGTAGCTTGTAATATAACACTGCTGGCTTTGTGATATACTAGCAACATATGTACTCTTTTGAATAATCTACTTGATAAAGCTTTGCAGACGTAACATAACTATCCCTCACTTTAAGACGTGCAATAAAACTGATATTTGTACATTATGTCTACCTTTTTTTCATCTTTACTGTTCTTAGAAGAGGCGGAATAATTTGATAATTTGATAATTGTTGTCTGGACTCCGTTAGAAGAGGCAGAATAATATGATGATTTGATAATTGTTGTCTGGACTCCCGTTAGAAGAGGCAGAATAATATGATAATTTGATAATTGTTGTCTGAACTCCGTTAGAAGAGGCAGAATAATATGATAATATTGTTATCTGGACTCCATTATGTTGCGTGTAAGCAGGTCAGACATTTGTCAATAAGATGTCTGGTCTATTGATTGATGAAGTTATGAATATTTGTAGCTTACTGTTGAGAATTGTGGGATCATTCAGGCTCATAACCTCATTTCTGCTTTGATAGATTTTCTGACGGTGTGAGTGTAATCCTTGTTTTAAGTAACTGTTTTAAAACTGTGTGTAGATTATGTTATTATTTACTTTCAACACATTACACATAGTGAAAAAGTGGGTAATTCAGGTTAAATATTGGTTCATTCCCTAGTTGACCAGGAATTAATTTCTGACTGCATATGTTTCTGGTGGTGACTTAGTCTTATACAATAGATACTAAAAATGTTTTGGGGGAAAGGAAGGGAACTGGTCAGCCTTACTTCATTTTGTAATCAAATAACTGTAAACACTCCTACAGCAGTGTCTGGTCAAGGATTACATCCACCTGAATCATCACACTAGCATCACTTACAAATCAGGTCAGAGGTTATGATCAATGTGAAGTTCTTGGTTATAGATTTACATTAGCGCCAGTGTGTTACCAGAACACATGAGGCAAGCAAAGAATGGCAACACACTACATATTATAAGAGGCCTCTACGATGGGTTGGCTACCTCAACCTGTTGAAAAACTTTTGTTGCAGAATCCAACCATCATCATCAAGACCACAAAGTGCTTGGTGTGGGTGGGTTGAGAGCCCATGCTTTGTTGGGAGATAGAATGCAGAAGAAGAAGAATGTACATCATGGGAGGAATGGCTGCTATCTCGTAACTTGAGGAGCGCTGGCGAAGAGTCCAGCTGTGACGATGTTTTTACAAATAAGGAACCTAAGAATGTTATAATCCCCCCTCCCTCTCCCCAAGTCCCCTTCTGATCTCATGGTAGTGGATCAAGTTCCTAGCCTTCTCAGACCAGGGCAACAAATGTGTCCAAAGGACATGCTACACACAATAAACATCCCAGTTATCAATCTAAAGATAAGGCTGTATAGGCCACTGCAGTCACTAAATTATAGGCCACTGCACTGACTAAATTATAGGCCACTGCAGTCACTAAATTATAGGCCACTGCACTGACTAAATTATAGGCCACTGCAGTCACTAAATTATAGGCCACTGCACTGACTAAATTATAGGCCACTGCACTGACTAAATTATAGGCCACTGCACTGACTAAATTATAGGCCACTGCACTGACTAAATTATAGGCCACTGCACTGACTAAATTATAGGCCACTGCACTGACTAAATTATAGGCCACTGCACTGACTAAATTATAGGCCACTGCAGTCACTAAATTATAGGCCACTGCACTGACTAAATTATAGGCCACTGCAGTCACTAAATTATAGGCCACTGCACTGACTAAATTATAGGCCACTGCAGTCACTAAATTATAGGCCACTGCACTGGCTAAATTTCAGTATTAGAAGGAAACTACCCACAAGATAATATTTCATCTTGTATGCTGCTGGTGTACACCTGTTGGGATACATGCCAGTGCTACAGGGTTCGTTCACTGAGCTTCAAATTCTCTTTCTACCTTTTATCCCCCCGATGGAGCATGGATCCTCAACCAGTTCATCAAAGCTCTCCTATATTTTGTCATCTCCTGCAGCCCCCTCCATGCCAACAATCACTGGCATGAGAATGCTACAGCCTATGGAACTATAGAAATGGTGGTGGAGGTGGTCGGCAGAGATGGGAAGGACAGCATAGAGATAGAATTTTGTCAAAGCTGGTCATTGTTGCCCACACTCACTCAGCTAGTTTGCATCAGATCACATATTCTAACCATTACTGTCTAACAACTTTTGTCTTGAACGGATGTAAAAATAGGGATATCTTTACAAGAATTACATGCTTCTACCAAATTAAAAATTAAATTCTCTGAATAAGATCATGTATTGTATTTCAGTTCACTCAGCATGCCTTAGAAAAATATTTGCACGGGGCATAGCTTGTTTACGCCTGCTCTGGTATATACATTAGGGCTGACCCGCTGCATTCCATTTCTGAAGAAGTGCCTGATTTGTTTCATTGAGCTTTCTGTCCCAAGCTGTGTACTGTGTAGGATCAGCTTTTGTTTATGTGTGTCAAATAACGCATAATATTTTATATCTTTTATGTTTGATCTGAGCATGCCAAAGACTGGCTAGATATGTTACATGCAGCAAAGTATATGTTGGATTCTTAAAAGTAACAGCAAGCACCTTGGCAGAATCAATAGCAGATTGTGCTGATAATGTCATGAGTCTGGTCGGATGACAGTTCGACATGTATGCTCGTCACCTGCGAGAAAAGACTGGCCACCTATTCCTTCATGCATTCAGGCCTACACTCGTAGCAGATTCCTGCTGTGGGACTTGTTATTTTAAAACAATAATGCACTCATATCCTTTTTTAAATTGTGGTTGTAGGCTCCTTTTGCTGAAATATGGTTACATATGAAATGATTGTTACTTACATTCAGAAATTAAGTATGGGGCTGAGAAATTTTCGCTTTGAAATCCCTGGCATATACACCTAAGACTAGCTATATGCTGCATACATGTCTCCAGCATAAATTGTCTATAAAATATATTTCTGTAGTGTCTCCGTGTATACTACTAGTTGTCTACTAGATGACATTTCCTTTCTTAACTAGATCCCTGGCATAATACTCCAAGTAATCATCTTCTAAGTATCCATTGCTTGATCAGTTGACAGTCACTTCAGAATGACATACTTGAATGCACATACACATGATATAAGATGGACATGCGGATAACACTACAGTGTGTTGGGTAGAAGGGTTTGCTAGCGTTTCTGTAACATAAAACCTTACACACATTTATTGAAAATATACTTACTTAATAAACTGGGGGGGGGGGGGGGGGGGCGCTTGGCTTCTACTAGTTATAGTCATACCAGGGCATGGGACAGAACAACTAAGATCTCTAGTCAGGGCAAGGGAGATAACTACTAAGTATTCAGGCCCAGGGCAAGGAGAAAACAGCTAATAGCTGTAATTAGTACCAGAGAAAAGGAGAACATTAATAGCTGTAATTAGTACCAGAGAAAAGGGCAACAATAATAGCTGTAATTAGTACCAGAGAAAAGAAGAACATTAATAGCTGTAATTAGTACTAGAACAAGATAGAACACTAATAGATGTAATTAGTACCAGAACAAGGGAGAACACTAATAGCTGTAATTAGTGCCAGAACAAGGGAGAACACTAATAGCTGTAATTAGTACCAGAACAAAGGAGAAAGCTTGGCTTCTACTAGTTATAGTCATACCAGGGCATGGGACAGAACAACTAAGATCTCTAGTCAGGGCAAGGGAGATAACTACTAAGTACTCAGGCCCAGGGCAAGGAGAAAACAGCTAATAGCTGTAATTAGTACCAGAGAAAAGGAGAACATTAATAGCTGTAATTAGTACCAGAGAAAAGGGCAACAATAATAGCTGTAATTAGTACCAGAGAAAAGAAGAACATTAGCTGTAATTAGTACTAGAACAAGATAGAACACTAATAGATGTAATTACTACCAGAACAAGGGAGAACACTAATAGCTGTAATTAGTACCAGAACAAGGGAGAACACTAATAGCTGTAATTAGTGCCAGAACAAGGGAGAACACTAATAGCTGTAATTAGTACCAGAACAAGGGAGAACACTAATAGCTGTAATTAGTACCAGAACAAAGGAGAACACTAACAGCTGTAATTAGTACCAGAGAAAAGGAGAATACTAATAGCTGTAATTAGTACCAGAGAAAAGGAGAACATTAATAGCTGTAATTAGTACCAGAGAAAAGGGCAACAGTAATAGCTGTAATTAGTGCCAGAGAAAAGGGCAACAGTAATAGCTGTAATTAGTGCCAGAGAAAAGGGCAACAATAATAGCTGTAATTAGTGCCAGAGAAAAGGGCAACAATAATAGCTGTAATTAGTGCCAGAGAAAAGGAGAACACTAATAACTGTAATTAGTACTAGAACAAGATAGAACACTAATAGCTGTAATTAGTACCAGAACAAGGGAGAACACTAATAGCTGTAATTAGTACCAGAACAAGGGAGAACACTAATAGCTGTAATTAGTGCCAGAACAAAGGAGAACACTAATAGCTGTAATTAGTACCAGAACAAGGGAGAACACTAATAGCTGTAATTAGTACCAGAACAAGGGAGAACGCTAATAGCTGTAATTACTACCATAACAAGGGAGAACACTAATAGCTGTAATTAGTACCAGAACAAGGGAGAACATTAATAGCTGTAGTTAGTACCAGAACAAGGGAGAACATTAATAGCTGTAATTAGTACCAGAGAAAAGGAGAACACTAATAGCTGTAATTACTACCAGAACAAGGGAGAACACTAATAGCTGTAATTACTACCATAACAAGGGAGAACACTAATAGCTGTAATTACTACCATAACAAGGGAGAACCCTAATAGCTGTAATTACTACCAGAACAAGGGAGAACACTAATAGCTGTAATTACTACCATAACAAGGGAGAACACTAATAGCTGTAATTACTACCATGACAAGGGAGAACCCTAATAGCTGTAATTACTACCATAACAAGGGAGAACACTAATAGCTGTAATTAGTACCAGAGAAAAGTAGAACACTAATAGCTGTAATTAGTACCAGAACAAGGGAGAACACTAATGGCTGTAATTAGTACCAGAACAAGGGAGAACACTAATGGCTGTATTTACTACCATAACAAGGGAGAACACTTATAGCTATAATTAGTACCAGAACAAGGGAGAACACTAATAGCTGTAATTAGTACCAGAACAAGGGAGAACACTAATAGCTGTAATTAGTGCCAGAACAAGGGAGAACACTAATAGCTGTAATTAGTACCAGAACAAGGGATAACACTAATAGCTGTAATTAGTACCAGAACAAGGGAGAACACTAATAGCTATATTAATTCCAGAACAAGGGAGAACACTAATAGTTGTAATAGTACCAGATGAGGAGTGGCTAGAATGCTGGATTCTCCTTCGGGAGACCCGGGTTCAAATCCTCGGTAAGGTGTGCGTTATTTTCTGTCGGGGGCAAAAAGAAAACTTAACCTGCACAGGTCGTGACAACTGCACAAGCCAGGCGGCCTTAATTCCTCAGGCTCAAGACACAACCCCCTCCCCCGTGCGTTCTCTATACACCGCAAGGTACTATATTGGCAGTAAATGACAGTTTTTTGTTTTTTTTTACAAGGGAGAATACATAATAGCTGTAATTAGTACCTGAACAGGGGAGAATACTAATAGCTGTAATTAGTACCATGGTCTATGATGTGAATAGCACTTAACATGATATACAGATGCCAGCATATAAAGATGAAAGGCGTACTGCACATTATGTATACATTTGTGAAGAGTCTTTCCCTTGCAAGTAGCAATTTATGTACATTTCTGTTCGACATCACCCATAAATGCGTGTGCTACTAGTCATGCCTGCGTTTTCCCAGTCTATTTTTGTAATTGCTGCTATTTATTGTCATGATATACTTGAACTTTGCTGGAGATGAAATGAACTAAATTGAAAACATTTGTATTTGTCTTGTGGTGTGTGTGATTCTGTGTATTTACGTCTTTCCTGGCCTTGAGTCTAACCAGGTATTGCTTGCTCAAGGGAAGTTGCTGCATTTGGCGTTTTATGCAGCAGAACATTACATTTACTAGGTTGTCCTTCAAGAAATCTCTTACGCCCATTTTATGAGACAGGCACGACCTCTCAGAGCCATGCAAACACTTATTCTTGTGACATTTAAAGCAGGTGCATATTGTACAGCTTATATTTAATTTATTTTCCTACTGCATGAAGTTTGGTGCTGTAAGTGACCTATGGTAGTTCAAAGGCTCCCTCCAGATGTAGCTAATGAGTTCACAACCCTACTCACGATGTAGCTAATGAGATCACAGCCTCCCTATAGATGTAGATAATGAGTTCACAACCTTCCTCTAGATGTAGATAATGAGTTCACAGCCTTCCCCTAGATGTAGATAATGAGTTCACATCATCTATTTAGGTGGCAGTTTATGAAGTCACAACCCTCCTCTAGATGGTAGTTAATGGTTCACAGCTAAAATTTACTTCATTCGTTTCAGTAATAATCAGCTTTTCTTACATATACTTTGACCAAACATTTAA
>JACEFZ010022093.1:0-127500 GCA_014155875.1 Cepaea nemoralis | reverse complement strand
TCGCATGATGTTTATACTTCACCTCGACACCGCAAGGTACAAGAGGAACATGATGAGATGATGATGACACAAGAAAAATATTTGAGTACGGTGAAAAATTCCTGGACTGAATGTCAATAGAAGAAAGTTAACAGGAGTTTCAGGACTTTGTGAAGCAAATAAACAAAGTGCAAAATGTGGATTCTTTCATTCATTCAATAGCATGTTCTTTGCAGAACCTCGCTCCCTTAACAACCTTCCGGAAAACTTCTCGATCATAATGTGGATTAGACATTAATATTTGAAAAGCTAAAACTATAATTAGCAATGCAAAATTTATGCTAAAAAAAATACCAGAGACTATGGTGAGGTACTACGACAAATGCTCATTGACAGAACCAAACACATTTAAGTGAATCAGAGGTGAGAGGAAAAAAGAAAACGCTCGCGCTGGATAGAACCCACACTGAGAAAATTTGAGGATAATATAACTTGACACCCTCTTGTCTGGAACCCACAAGGCGGACGAAGCGGAGTGAGACCTAAAACACACGGAGAAGATAATTACAGACAGCGATGAATAATATTAGGAAGGCTTGGAGGAAACTGCAGGGGGTAGCAAAGTGTAGGACGGACGACATGGGGTGGGTGTGTCAAGGGCCCATGCCCTGGTGGGAGATACGGGGCAGAAGAAGCAGACTACACAAATAACAGGCGTTTCCTATCTTGGACAGGTAATATCAGATGGTGGCAGAAGAGAAATAGAATTTAAAAAGAAAAAGAATAAAAATTGATAAAAATACTTAAAACAATCAGGGGAAAAAAGATATTAACATCTAGAGAGATAATCAAATGAAAGTGAAAATGGTAACTTACTATATATTCAACATCACTACATAGTGCAGAAGCATGGCCATTGAACAAGGAATTTGAAGGTCAAATGAAGGCCTTATGCATGTAGTAAAAAAAAAATAGATAGTTGAATGTTCTAACAATGACGGTTTGACTGACTGATAGGGTTAGCAGTGTTGTGGGTTCTCTTTTAAAAAGAAATAGGTTAAGATCGTTGAATGTTCTATTATCATCATCATCTTCCACTTCTGCCGTCAAGCGTCGTTCTATAATGTTCAATATTATAATAATATTATAATAATATAATGTTCTATAATATTGTTCTGTAATGATGGTTTTTCTGGCTCTGCAAAGAAGAACTTGCCTTTCTTGCAGTCTGACTCAATTTTAAAGAGTTGTGACCTCCTTCTTGAACTCTTCTGATACACATCTGCTGACAACAGCATGAATTAAATCAGTGAAAATAGTGGTCCTCTCTAAGCCCTCCATGGTTCTGTAGTTTTATTTTGGCTCTTGCTGGTGTTGGCCTTATGTGTTCTCACTTCTTTAAGTCTGCAGTAGATGGCCAGTTGTAATTTCATCCACACTACAAACAACTGAATTGATGCCATCTTTGTCATAGTTATTTTGTAATCGCAAAATTATAACTAGATCTTTCCTGTTGAGTTGATGGCACAGTTCATTCATAAGACTACTGCAATATGCTTTCATCCATTTCCTCCTGTCTGTATGTCTGATTATTGTCGCCGTTTCCATATTGTACAACATGACTTATAAAGCAAGGGCGTTATTAAAACCCCATCTTTTCAAGTGCCCAACGAGCACTGGGAGTACAGAAAAACGTAAGTTACACATACTCTCAAGTCCAGGAACGACCAGCATAACTTAATAAATAACCTAGTAGTAGAAGGTTTTCTACAGGATGGGTTAGCCCGTCACACACCAACCCTCCATAGTTGCCTCATATGACATGCTTGAAGTTGCAGTGTTCTACACTTTGCTTCCTTTATGGGCCATAGTAACACACATGGACATCCTATCAATAATTGAGCAAAATATCTCAATGTCTCGACAGTAACACTTTGGATCATGTGTAAAGGTCGTCCATAACCAAAATATCTCAACGTCTTTACAGTAACACTTTGGATCATGTGTAAAGGTCGTCCATATCAAATACTGCCAATGGGGTATGAAGAGTTGAGCCGTTACATGTTTTAGGCCACAGGCAGTCACTTCCGTTCCTTGCCATCTTTCTTTCCTAGAATGTGTAGAAAGTTAACGGGTACCCATTTCATCAGGCTTGGGCTGACTCTAGGGTTGTACTTGCTAGCAAACAGAATCCTGCCACTGTTGGGGCTTGAGCCTGGTCCACTGCACTGTCCTGGTAAGCACACTCACTAACCACTGGTAGATAATTACATTCTTCTTCTTTTAGTCCATGAGGCAGGCATTGGTCATCATGTCTTTCCATTGCCTTCTGTCTCATGTACTGCTAATAATTTCTGTTACAGATGTTACTCCTTGCCACGATGTCAAACCATCCAGTATCTTCTCTCTTTATCTCCCATTTCACAAGTACAAATAACATTAAAAACGGGAAAAAAAGACAAGAAAACAAAATATGTATGAAGCACAATTGTCATTTATTTGAAGTAGTTACAATAAAGGTTTTTTTTTCTGTGGTTGTATTTATTGAAAGGAATTGAGACAAAACTGAAGTAACAGTCAACAGACTTCAGAAATGATTGCAGCTAGTCATTAATTAATTCATTATTACAACCATTATAATTACTTTATTCAAAATTAGATAACAGAGATTTCTCTTTTTGGTAACAAACATAATTTTGCATTTTCATAGCAGGAAGTAAATTTATGAACAAATGCGCCTGCTGGCAATTTCATCATAATCTAAAAAAAACATGAAAGTAAACTGTTTAAATATATTAAAATATGTAGAAATAGTTCAGAGATTATCTGCACAAGAAGCAAAACTTGAGGATGTAAAAGGATCATTCCATAAACAAATCCAGTAAACATGATAACGTGCCATTAAGGCATCCTAGGTATTGAGTGTTGGACCCCAGACTGCCACTGACCAGAAGGCACACCCGCTGTCATTCAGGTTCGGCATCAAGCAAGCAGTCTCGACTTTCCCAGATCTATATTCATGTTATGGCAACTGAGCCATGCTGGGTGAGGACAAAGCCCATCTTCACTTGGGAATACAATTCTGGCCGCTGTGTTGGTGCTAATCACCAGGTTACCACAGCTTCCTCCCACAGACCTGGTTAAGTTTTTTTCAGTTTGATTAGAACATACATAATGGCTGGTAAACCAATTAGAGAAATTACATGCTGACAGTCCAGATTTATGAGGGTGTGATATGAGGGGAAATAAGCTGTAAAACTGAATGACAGTTGGCATAACTGATAGAAACAGTGCAAAGATGGAAATACCTGGAAGGCATGACCATATGGCATAATTGGGACAACAAGACAAACCTGATCCAAGGCTCTGGCGATCACGTACGATGGAGAACCATGACCACCCACATTTATCCACATGGCACATAATGACGATGAATGGCTGGTTAAATGATCTGAACTGTGTGCCTCTAAGTGAGGCACGATTCCATGTGGTAAATGAACAGTTACTAAAATAAGCCAAATGTAACAAATGAAATGACTTTCTTTTTATGTATGGCACACTACTTTCAAAATTAAAACAATGCAAAATATTTTACTATGCCCGAGTGTTTCAGAGTCAAAAAGGGACCAAAAGAATCGAACACTATCCTACTATGCAAGAGGCGACTAAGGGGAGGTGCGAGACTGACTACCTCATCCAGTAGAAACCCCAGCAATCAAGAATAAGTCCATAGAGGGTCTGCTGTGAGTTATTGAGGGTCTATGATCCACTGGGAGATGATAGGCAGCAGCAGAAGAACACAAGGTGGCTAAGTTCATTCACTGACAAACCAAGCTATGGCAACAATGGATTCCCACAGAGCAATGTCTTGCTAGCAAAGTATCCAGTATAGAGAAGCAGGGCAGAATGTCAGACGGGCGTGCGTGCACAATTCTTAACCCTTTGAAAATAAAGACTTTTGTTCATTCCTTTGACACAGCTTTAGAGCCATCGGACAAATGGTGCTAGAGCCATATTTGTTATAGACCAACTGGCACTCAGCAGGTGGTGCAGTCAGTGCCACGCTGGCCGCCATCACTTCCCAAGACATCCTTGGTAGCCATTCTAGGTCAGGTCCACTTGGGAGCCTAGGTCAGTTTGACACAATCTGAATGCACCCAGTGGATCGAACTCATGACCACCAGGCGAGTGTCTTGTTCATCTAAGGAAGGATTAACGTTCAGACATTCATGAGAAGGTCCAACACTGAACATGTTCCACTCCTTTATTCAGAGGTTCAGGTAATCACAGCGGGCGTGTCAGTGAAGGTGAGAGGAAACTGCGCTGAGAATGTAATGAGGACATTGGAGGAGTGTTCAATGCCAGAACTCATTGCCTGCTAAGCGAGAGAAAGGTTGATGACCACGTCTTCATCCGTACATTCCGACCTACAAAATGTGACGGTCCTATCACGTCACAGACACACAGCAAGAAACTGCGTCTAGACAAATTTCTGTATGAAGGTAATCACATGCTGGGGAAGGGAGAGGCATGGAAGTATTAGATCTTCACATATGCTTGGTCAAAACACAAGGTGTGGTGACTAGTTCCTTTCCTCTCTAGACAAATCGCAGGTGTCCATTTTATGAGCTTGAGGAACTGCCAAAATTGCAAAGGTTGGAAAACTATCTTGGCACTCATGGGGATTGATCCCTGAATCACCAATGGCGAGCCAGTGCACTGTCCACTACACTAGCAGGACTCCACTTATTATGATGCTCTTGAGGAAGGTAAAGGCAATCCTATATCAGATAATGCTACTGGGGTGTGGAGCAGTGACACAAATTTACGTAAACTAAGCCACAAAATGAGATGGGATGACATGCACCTTTTTCTAGTATTCACACACATACATGGGAGTAATTGTGAGAGATTGACTCTAGAACCGTATGAGATCGGAAAGATCGCCATGAACCTGTGAGCAAAGCCTGACTGCTGTCCTGGTAGGCCAACTGTCATGGTAGGTCACTGATGTTATGTCTGTAATAAAGCCTGACAGCTGTCCTAGTAGGTCCACTGTCCTGTAAGTAAACTAATCTGGTAGGTCACTAATGTTATAATGTCTGTGATCAAAGCCTGACAGTTGTCCTAATAGGTCATGTGTTCTGGTAGGTCAACTGTCCTGGTAGGTCACTGATGTTATGTCTGTAATAAAGCCTGATAGTTGTCCTGGTAGATCAACTGTCATGGTAGGTCACTGATGTTAAAATGTCTGTAATAAAGCCTGACATCTGTCTTAGTAGGTCAACTGTCCTGGTAGGTCACTGATGTTATGTCTGTAATAAAGCCTGATAGTTGTCCTGGTAGGTCAACTGTCATGGTAGGTCACTGATGTTAAAATGTCTGTAATAAAGCCTGACAGCTGTCCTAGTAGGTCAAGTGTTCTGGTAGGTCAACTGTCCTGGTAGGTCACTGATGTTACAATGTCTGTGATCAAAGCCTGACAGCTATCCTAGTAGGTCAACTGTCCTAGTAGGTCAAGTGTTCTGGTAGGTCAACTGTCCTGATAGGTCACTGATGTTACAATGTCTGTGATCAAAGCCTGACAGCTATCCTAGTAGGTCAACTGTCCTAGTAGGTCAAGTGTTCTGGTAGGTCAACTGTCCTGGTAGGTCACTGATACAATGTCTGTGATCAAAGCCTGACAGCTATCCTAGTAGGTCAAGTGTTCTGGTAGGTCAACTGTCCTGATAGGTCACTGATGTTACAATGTCTGTGATCAAAGCCTGACAGCTATCCTAGTAGGTCAACTGTCCTAGTAGGTCAAGTGTTCTGGTAGGTCAACTGTCCTGATAGGTCACTGATGTTACAATGTCTGTGATCAAAGCCTGACAGCTATCCTAGTAGGTCAACTGTCCTAGTAGGTCAAGTGTTCTGGTAGGTCAACTGTCCTGATAGGTCACTGATGTTACAATGTCTGTGATCAAAACCTGGTGAGCTCTAGACAAGGGAGTGTCTAGTGATACCATCCTCAGGTTTTCACAATGTGTCCTATTTCAATTGCCTGGTGAGCTTTAGACAAGGGAGTGTCTAGTGATACCATCCTCAGGTTTTCACAATGTGTCCTATTTCAATTGCCTGGTGAGCTCTAGACAAGGGAGTGTCTAGTGATACCATCCTCAGGTTTTCACAATGTGTCCTATTTCAATTGCCTGGTGAGCTCTAGACAAGGGAGTGTCTAGTGATACCATCCTCAGGTTTTCACAATGTGTCCTATTTCAATTGCCTGGTGAGCTTTAGAAAAGGGAGTGTCTAGTGATACCATCCTCAGGTTTTCACAATGTGTCCTATTTCAATTGCCTGGTGGGCTTTAGACAAGAGAGTGTCTAGTGATACCATCCTTAGGTTTTCACAATGTGTCCTATTTCAATTCCTGGTGGGCTTTAGACAAGGGAGTGTCTAGTGATATCATCCTCAGGTTTTCACAATGTGTCCTATTTCAATTGCCTGGTGAGCTCTAGACAAGGGAGTGTCTAGTGATACCATCCTTAGGTTTTCACAATGTGTCCTATCTCAATTGCCTGGTGAGCTCTAGACAAGGGAGTGTCTAGTGATACCATCCTTAGGTTTTCACAATGTGTCCTATCCAGTGCAAGTGTCTTTTCCTCATCTCTGCATTTGTGATTCTGTCAGACCATTTCATTCCTACTATTCTGCACAGGCACCAATTAGTGAATGTTTGTAGTTAAGACTTAACACCTGTTCTATATTATTTTCAACCTTCTTCAGCTGCACCCACAACCTCAAAGACAAATGATTTGGAAAAGAAACCAAACAAACACAATCCAGATAAGAAGCAAAATGTGCTGAAGAAGTCCACCAGAAAATGGAAATCAATGTGAAAAAACAAGCAGCCTAACAACAATCTGAGCACTATCACTGTCAAGCCCACAACAAACTAAAGAGCAACACAGCGTCTGTCATCCAATCTAATTATAATACCTCAAATAGAAGCAGTAACAAACTGAAGCAAATGTGGAAAAGTAGCTCCACTAGCAACAATACAGATTAAGAATAACATCAACGGTTGATTAAAAAAGTCAGCAAAATAAAACCAGACCAAATAAAAGTATGTGACGATGCAGGCTGAATGAGATTAACCGTCTTCAGTACAAGTCACAAGCTGAGGTGCACACGTTAATTTCAGTTTCTTCTCTAGCTCTCCTCATAGTTGCATATCTGTACAATTCTCATGAAGGGCATCCTGATCCATTCTCATGAAGTAGGTCAGAAACATATCCAGAGTAAATTATAAATAATGAGGAAAACTGTGAACTTCCCACATTAGCTTACTTACATCTAAGACATCAACCAAAAAAAAAAGCATTTTTATCCTGCTGAGAAACAATAAAAACACAGGAGAAACAATAAAAACACATGTGCATTCCTGTCTATCTTTCTTTCTTACTCTACCTTTATGGCTAACAAAACTGCATTTCAAGTAATGAAGGGGCCAATTTCCAAAAATGAATAGGCACCTGCATTTAAACAGAAGTCAATGAAAGTCGAGAATAAAAGGACAACTCCCATTAGTGGGTGGGAGACAACTCTGGCTGATACAATAACCAAGCAGCATATTTAAACATGATGAAATGACACTGCAACCGTTGGCCACTGGTCTCAGATGTCCACTTGCTATGACTACCCTCCTAGACCTGGTTAACACGACTGTCTTACTCTAGCCTGGCCACAGATGTCCACTTGCTATGACTACCCTCCCAGACCCCAGCCCTGGTTAACACGACTGTCTTACTCTAGCCTGGCCACTGATCTCAGATGTCCACTTGCTATGACTACCCTCCCAGACCCCAGCCCTGGTTAACACGACTGTCTTACTCTAACCTGGCCACTGGTCTCAGATGTCCACTTGCTATGACTACCCTCCCAGACCCCAGCCCTGGTTAACACGACTGTCTTACTCTAGCCTGGCCACTGATCTCAGACGTCCACTTGCTATGACTACCCTCCCAGACCCCAGCCCTGGTTAACACGACTGTCTTACTCTAACCTGGCCACTGGTCTCAGATGTCCACTTGCTATGACTACCCTCCCAGACCCCAGCCCTGGTTAACACGACTGTCTTACTCTAGTCTGGCCACTGGTCTCAGATGTCCACTTGCTATGACTACCCTCCCAGACCCCAGCCCTGGTTAACACGACTGTCTTACTCTAGCCTGGCCACTGGTCTCAGATGTCCACTTGCTATGACTACCCTCCTAGACCTGGTTAACACGACTGTCTTACTCTAGCCTGGCCACTGATCTCAGATGTCCACTTGCTATGACTACCCTCCTAGACCTGGTTAACACGACTGTCTTACTCTAGCCTGGCCACTGGTCTCAGATGTCCACTTGCTATGACTACCCTCCTAGACCTGGTTAACACGACTGTCTTACTCTAGCCTGGCCACTGATCTCAGATGTCCACTTGCTATGACTACCCTCCTAGACCTGGTTAACACGACTGTCTTACTCTAGCCTGGCCACTTATCTCAGATGTCCACTTGCTATGACTACCCTCCCAGACCCCAGCCCTGGTTAACACGACTGTCTTACTCTAGCCTGGCCACTGGTCTCAAATGTCCACTTGCTATGACTACCCTCCCAGACCCCAGCCCTGGTTAACACGACTGTCTTACTCTAGCCTGGCCACTGATCTCAGATGTCCACTTGCTATGACTACCCTCCCAGACCCCAGCCCTGGTTAATACGACTGTCTTACTTTAGCCTGGCCACTGGTCTCAGATGTCCACTTGCTATGACTACCCTCCAAGACCCCAGCCCTGGTTAACACGACTGTCTTACTCTAGCCTGGCCACTGGTCTCAGATGTCCACTTGCTATGACTACCCTCCAAGACCCCAGCCCTGGTTAACACGACTGTCTTACTCTAGCCTGGCCACTGGTCTCAGATGTCCACTTGCTATGACTACCCTCCTAGACCTGGTTAACACGACTGTCTTACTCTAGCCTGGCCACTGGTCTCAGATGTCCACTTGCTATGACTACCCTCCAAGACCCCAGCCCTGGTTAACACGACTGTCTTACTCTAGCCTGGCGACTGGTCTCAGATGTCCACTTGCTATGACTACCCTCCTAGACCTGGTTAACACGACTGTCTTACTCTAGCCTGGCCACTGGTCTCAGATGTCCACTTGCTATGACTACCCTCCCAGACCCCAGCCCTGGTTAACACGACTGTCTTACTCTAGCCCCAGATGGTGGTCAGGCTCAAGCTCTGAAGGTCGTAGGGAGACAACAATTTGGCTCAATGGTGCCATGTTTTTAGACCCCCCAGGGTAATCACTAGAGCTACAGAGTTCACGCTGTGTGAAAGGCAAGGCCACACTGTAGAAAGAGACCAAGCCATATGGGATAAAACCTAGTGCAATAATATTGATCATCTTGCTATTAAACCTTCTTGGTCCAGATGATTCCCAATCACGAATGTTGGTATATAGTATTTCTGTTACCACTTGACAGCTAATACTGTCCAGCCATACACCTGCCAAGATAACTCACAGAAGTGGTGGAATGACAGTCTGATGCATGTGGATGAACTGCAATCTGTTTTAGAGATTCATGGTGGCCAACCTTCATTGTGAAGACATCATTTGACTGATTTATGGTTTTCAAGATTTGTGATACAGAACCAACAGAACCAAAGTAGCAGAAAGATATTGAAAACAGTAGTTTCATAAACTACTTGAAATCCACAGAACAGTCAACAGTCCCGAGCTATGGTAAGCAGAATTGTCCCACATTTCTTTTGGCATCATCATTATAATCATGACCTTTCTTTTGCAGCCTTAACAACTCTGCGCAAACCACATCATTATGAGCCTTCGCATGCCTCACAGAGCATGGGATAATAGCCGCAAATTTATTCCTTCTCAGGAAGCTGATACCAAACTACTTCCTGCTTCTACTGCATCAGTTTCTGAGGCAATATTTTTTTTATCCATGCAGCAAATAATTAAATATCATGCACTTATCCTGTTATTTACATACAACAAAAGTAATTATATATGAATATCACAGCAATCTGTGTTATCTGCAGGATGTAATAGTAGCTCACATGGTCACTGATAACAGATCTTTGTCCTCTTTACTGGGAAGTTATTCCGTTATTATCTGACATAATGTCACATGAAAACTGTCAACATGCCACAAGCTGTCTCCCCACTGCTACCAAATGACAGATATCAAACACATGATAAACTGCAGTAAGGCATCATCAAACAGACAACAGCAGGGCAATGGCAAGACTTCACAGCCATGTGACAGTAACACGTAGAGACATTAACTCCCACGGCAAGTGACATCTATTAAAATGCCTTTCATCTTCTGCTGCCAACAGCAAGAATAATCTTCAGTCATTGTGTATGGTTTCAACAGTTTGGTTCATGCTGCAGCAAGAACAGTACTGAATGATCAGTGTATATCTGAAACCAGCTTAGCTTCATTCTATAATCAGTAATAACAGATTTGAATAACCAGTGTAAATCAGAACATAATAAAAACAGCCTGGGATAATCAGTGTATAATTAAAACTTGTTGGGTTTATACTACAGCAATTACAGCCTAAATAATCAGTGTATATTAAACATGGTTGAGTTCATGCTGTAGCAATTATAGCCCAAATAATCAGTGTATATTAAAAATTGTTTGGTTCAGTTCACGCTAAAGCAATTACAGCCTAAATAATCAGTGTATCAGTGAATCAGTTAAATATTCTTAAATAATCATATTTGAAACTTGTTGGGTTTATGCTACAGCAATTACAGACTAAATAATAATATAGTTGAAACTTGTTGGGTCCTTGATGTAGCATTCACAGCCTAAATAATAATATAATTGAAACTTGTTGAGTTCACAATGACAAGTTTAAAATTTCTCAAATAATCAAATATTTGAAACTTGTTGAGTTTATACTACAGCAATTACAGTCTAAATAATCAGTGTATATTTAAAATGTTTGGGTTCATGCTAAAGCAATTACAGCCCAAATAATCAGCAAATATTTGAAATTCTTGGGTGCACGCTAAAGCAATTACAGCCTAAATAATAATATAGTTGAATTTTATTGGGTTGACACTGCAGTATAAACCCAATAAGTTAAATATTCTTACATAATTATATATTTGAAACTTGTTGGATTCACACTGCAGCAAATACAGCTTTAAATAATCCATGTATATTTGAATTTTATTAAGTTCATACTTCTGCAACTGCAGCCTTAAATAACCCATGTACATTTGAAACTTGCTGGATTCATGCTGCAGCATTTACAGTCTTGAACAATCATTGTAAATGTGAAACCTGGTGGTTTCAGCAATTTCATTTGTACAGTATCAAAATATATAATATAGAAAATTGTCCTCTTACTATGTTTAGCTAATAATTGCTGAAACTAGGGGCACATATGGTTTTTTTTTTTTTTAAAAGGGCTAGTGGTCAGCGCACGTGTGCATCTTGGAGAAAAAATTATGCAGCCATTGTGATTCTAGTGAAACAGACAAGATATCTGTTTTCTACTTGACAAAGTCAATCACACATGCTCTTCATTTCTGGTTATGGCACTCAAAGACAAATGTTCTGTTTGAAACAATTGCATTTGGATTTCATTCAAGCCCATCTCTCATCTGTGAAAGAGAACAGAAAAATTAAGTGAAAAGGCATCTGAATAAATAACATTTAATTCTATTACTTTCCTTCTTTGAGGGAGTGTATCACTCTGAGTTCACTAACACAGTGGGGTCAGCGTGAACATTCGGCATGCTTTTGTGTAAGGTAAACTTCTAAAAATGGGTTACACATGCAGTTTGTGATCCAGCATACCGCGTTCCAAACACAGGAACAGATCACCTTGTGTTGGGTGTTTTATAAAATAGTATGGGTGTCGGTTTTCCAGAAAGTAATGGCAAACTACTGAATGTAAACTTACCAAGAGATCACAAAGAGCCAAAGAAAAATGGTGGGGTTGATTGCGACATCCTGTAAAGGATCTGCAACTAACTGTTTTTAACACTTCTAAACAGATTCCATCTAAGTTAATGGGCTTTCTCTACTCATAGGCAAGTTTGTTCTTCTCTCCCTACCTCAACCATTTTGCCTTATGGCCTACTGTTTATGATTTACGACTGCAGCATACTGTTGTATATGTGGAACTTGCCGGCAGGAAGTTTTTCACCCCTACCCAAGAAGACTAGGTATCCAATGTCACTCAAGATCACTAGCCATCATTAGATATCACCAGACATCACTAGACAAGTTTGTAAGCAAAATTCCCAGCCCTACACCACCAGAGAACCAGGTGACTTTTGAGCCCTGGAGTGGAATCCTCGCAGCCACATCTCTCCCCAGACGTCCTTCAGTAAATGTTTTAGCATTGCCCAGCACTTATAACCTGAAACAGCAGCAGTTAGCACAGATTATATTATCATCACCATGCAGCAGGCTCTCTGCACAGAATGTTGCTCCCATCACAGCCAGCTGAAGACTCGGATCCTTGTCAATGTTCTCCTGCCCCTCGGGGGAGCTAGCCAACCCTGACACTACTGGCTTGCAGTGCCAAGACATAACTTACACTTTTACTGACTAGCAAAATACCATCAACACTAGATTTATCTAGGTTTAAAAACCATAGAGGACAGATACAGATAATGAGTTTAGTTGAGTACCAACATCACTGCACTCGGGCATTCCCATAAGTGCTCAGTCATCTTCAACAGTCAGCTAAGAGTTCCAATACGAATGGTGCCCGTGATTATATGTCCATCTTGATTTACCTCTGAGTGACGACTGTCAAATAGAACCTCTGACCACCCTCAGTTGTCGTATCCTCTAGATCATGATAGTCTAATTGTTCTTATGCATTAATCACATTCTCTCAGAGGGCCTTCACCACATCTGCCTTATCGTGCATCAAATCGCCCCTTAATGATGCGGCACCAGCCAATCTGTCTACCTGTACATTTCCAACCACACACCAGAGTGTCCTGGAGAAAAGATCCAGCGAATGCTCATAACCTGTGACCTCTGAATCGATGCACACCATTCTGCACAAAGCATGCCAGTCTTCACCTTTGTCAGCATGCTTTGTGAATCAGTCACAGTCAAAACATGCGTATACAGTTTGTTCTCCAACCAGTGGAAAGTTCCAATAACCGCATCCACCTTCATTCTCAGACTTGAGGTTGTGGTGTCATATGCCAAGCTCTCCTTTACTAATTGGCCATTTTCTTTTGCTATGAATCCCTGGCACTTTTTTACCTCTTAACACAAAGCCATTGGTATAGATAATCACATCGCCAGGACGAGGGTAGTCACAAATTACCTGCTGAATTTCATCTTCTGTAGCGCTTGCTGGCCACTCCCTATCATGGCCGAATGTGATTATGACCCCACACAAGTCTGAATTTCTATTCGGCACTCTGACCCACTCCTTGCCTCTGCCAATTTTCTCAAGTGTGCACACTTCTCTGATGGTATCTTCTGCCGGAGCCATCTATGATCTTCAGGAGTTATCGTATACACTATTGGGGTGTCCCTTGTACATCCCAGAATAACCCTCATGGCCTCATTCTGTATGAGCTCTAGTTTCACTGGCTGACTCGTTGAGACGGAGAGCATCCCTAGTCCATACTCTACCACTGAAATGATTAAGTACTGAAAAAGTATGAATAGCATTTTCTGCTCCATGTCCCTGGCTGCCATACTCTTTAATGCATTGAGCCCCTTCTGACACTTTGTAACCACCACTTCAGCATAATCCCTAAAAGACAGGCTTCCATCAAAAGTAATTCCCAGGTACTTCATTCAGCTTTCTCTATTCACAGTTCTACCATTTATTGCGAGGCTTGGGAGGGCAGCTTTAGCAATCCTATTGTACACAGATAATGAGAATAAATCAAGCAAATGATAACCAGATCTCCCTTGGGGAAATCTTACTTAATGAGACAGAATCATACGCCTACTTAGGTAGCAATGTAGACAAAGGGAGTGAAACATAGAAAGGTATCAGAATAATATATAAGGCTAGAGCAGCTTTCATAACACTAGGGAACATGTGGAAGTCAAAAGATATTAAACTTAGCACAAAGCTTAGACAATTCAATTCTAATTTGAAATTAGTATTGCTCTATGATTCAGAAACATGGAGAAAACATAAGCATTGCAAATAAACTACAAACACTCACTAATTAGTGCCTGCTAGAAATGGAAGGGATAAATTAGCATGACAATCATCAGCGTGGAGGTCATGGAGAGAATTAGGCAAATACCAATGAATCAAGAGGTGAAGAAATGACGCTGACACTGGATAGGCCATACACTGAGTAAACCCAAGAATAGTATAACTAGAAAAGCCTAGTCTGAAACTCACAGGGCAAAAAGAAATAGTGGAAGACCTACAAACTCATGGAGAAGAGAAGTAGAGACAGGAATGAGCAACATGGGAAGAACATGGACAGAGCTGCTGGAATAGCTTACGATAGGGGTGCAATTTCTTCACTTGCTTTCCTCTGGAGTGAACTAGGCAGGCCGAGAGAGGGATCATGCTACATGGGCAACACATAGTCTCTATAATTTAGCCCAGGCTATGTGCTATGGAGAGGTATAACTCCATCCATGGTCTTAACCGGTCTCGGAATCAAAGCGAGAGGTAGCAGTTACGAGTTATAAGTCCTTGTCAATTGGCGTAGACATGGGGCGCCACGGGCTGCCTCTGATGGTGGGAGATACCTACAGGTGTCACTGATCAGCTACCGCCAGCCTCAAGCTGGGCAGCCCGCAGCCAATTGGGTGCTGATCTGCCACAGTCTGCCTGCTTCAATGAGTGCTTGGGGCTAGGACAAAATCTGAATTGCAGGCTGTAAAACCAGGTACTACTAAAAAGAAAAATAGAAACCTCAAGCTACGGCTTGCAACCTGGTACGTAAGAACCAAGTGTCCAGGATTTTCCACTGACCTGATGAATATTGACAATGTGAGAAAAACGGTTGTGATTGATGCCAAACTCAATCGTCTTAACATTGATATTGCTGGCCTGCAGGAGACTCGCCTTGCTGAGGAAGAGTCACTCAGGGAAAACAATTACACCTTTTTTTTGGGAAAGGTAGAAAAAGGCAACAAGGTGTGGGCTTTGCAATGAAGAAGTTGCTACTGGGAATGATTGACATTCCAGCTGGAGGTAATGAGACTACTAGCCCTGCACTTGGCAACCTCTTGTGGTTTTGCCACCATTATCACTGCATATGCACCAACACTCACTTCCTCAAAGGAGGTGAAGGATGTGTTCTATGAGGAGTTAGACTCTTGTGATCAAGGCAGTTCCAAAATCTGACTACATTTATATGCTTGGTGATTACAATGCGCATGTGGGCAAGGACTCGAGTTCATGGCCAGTGTGCCTTGGAAAATACATCAGTCGCATGAATGAAAATGGGCAAAGGCTGCTAGAGCATTGCACCAGAAATGACCTATGTATTACAAACTCCTTTCTTAAAACAAAAGAGCTACATAAGGTCACATGGAAACATCCAAGATCCGGCCACAGGCATCAGCTGGACTTCATCATCACATGGAGACATCTGAACCAAACATCATTAACTCAAGGTTACCACAGTGCTGACTGTGATACGGAACATTCTTTGGTTGTTGCAAGGGTTAGATTGAGACCAAAGAGAATCTACACAGCTAAACACAAATCTAGCCCCAGGTTAATGTTATTAATTAACACCCACGATCCTTTGAGTTTTGAGTTCCAACAGCAACTTGAAGACACTTTCACTGATACATCAGAAAATTGTACAATAAGTGAAAAGTGAGGTAAACTTAAGGAAACTCTTTATAAAACAGCGGTCGGGGTTTACAGCACTGTGGATAATAAGAGGCAGGACAGGCCTGCGGCAAACAGCCAGACACTGCAGCCCTTGATTAATAAAAAGAAGATAGCTCTCTTAAGAAACAAGGAAAGAACAACGCATAACACTCTCATTGAGCTGAAGCAAGCTAGGAAGGACGTGCAAAAGGCTGCCAGGCAGTGTGCAAATGACTATTGGATCAAGGTATGTGAGTCTATTCAAAATGCAAGTGATAAGGGAAACATCAGAAGTATGTTTTGATTGATTGATTGATTTAGGAACCGATATCACAGCATTCGGGACATTCCCATAAGCGCTCCGTCCCCATCCTCAGCAGCCAGCGAAGAGTTCCAACGCTAATAGTTCCAGTAGCAATCTGATTATATGTCCGTCTCGCCTTTCCTCTGAGCGTCGATCGTCGGCCAGATCCCCTCGTCACACCTCGCTGTGTCATTCTTACCAGACTATGGTGATCTATTTGCTCCTCCGAGGTGTACACATGCTCCCACAAGAAGTATGTATGAAGGGGTACAGAAAGCCTGTGGTCTAATTATCAAAAGAAGTCCACCACTGAAAACCTTGACTGGAGAAATCATCACTGAGAAGAAACAGCAGATGGGTAGAGCACTATTTGGAGCTTTACTCAAGTGAGACCAAACTAGCGGATGATGCCCTCAATGCCATAGAGGCCCTACAAACTCTTGACCACTTGGACACACTTCCCACCATAACAAAAGTTAAGTGTGCAATAAATGAACTTGCATCTGGCAAGGCTCCAGGTAAGGATGGGATTCCAATAGAGGTTATCAGGAGTGGGCAAGACACACTCACTCTACAGATCCACCAGCTAATAGAGCTATGCTGGCAAGAAGGACAAGTCCCACAGGATTTCAAAGATTCAAGCATCATAACACTGTACAAGAACAAGGGCAATCGAAGCGACTGTAACAACTATAGGAATATCTCACTTCTGTGTATTGTTGGGAATGTATTTGCCAGAATTGTACTGCGCAGACTTCAAGTCCTGGTAGATCAAGTCTACCCTGAATCACAATGTGGCTTCCGACAGAACCGGTCTACTATTGATATGATATTCTCACTGCGACAAATGCAAGAAAAATGCTGTGAACAGAATCAACCACTGTTTATTGCCTTCACTGACCTCACAAAGGCATTTGATTTGGTCAGTCGTGAGGGTCTGTTCAAGGCACTAAAGAAGATTGGCTGCCCACCAACTCTTATGTCCATTGTGGAATCGTTCCACACAGGCATGAAGGGTATAATCAAGTTTGATGGTGCAACTTCAGAAGAGCTCCCACCCTCTTTGGAATATACTTTTCACTTCTACTGAAATATGCCTTTAGTGATCAGGATGGTGGTATATACATTTACTCACGCTCAGATGGTGGCCTCTACAATGCTCAGAGATTGAAGGCCAAGACCAAAATTAGGAGGGTACTGATCAGAGAGTTGCTTTTTGTAGATGATGCTGCAGTTACGACCCACTCTGAGGAAGAATTGCTATGTCTACTATCTGCATTCTCCGATGCTTGTTCTGAATTTGGTTTAACAATTAGCAAAAAGAAGACAGATTATGTCACAAGGTGCACATGGGGTACCATCAATCTTTATTGACGACGCCGAACTAGAGATGGCAGACCATTTTACATATCTAGGATCAGTGGTAAATAGCAAATTATCCCTAGATCTGGAAATCAACATCAGAATTGGTAAGGCAGCAACAACAATGAACAGGATATCAAAAAGAATCTGGGAGAACAGGAAGCTTACTGCCAAAACAAAAGTACTTGTCCATCAAGCCTGTGTCCTTAGTACTCTTCTTTATGGCAGTGAAGCCTGGTCAACTTACTCACACCAAGAGAAACGTTTAAACAGTTTTCTGCGAAAAATACTTGATACTAAGTGGCAAGACAAAATCACAAATACTGAAGTATTGGTAAGATCAGGTTGATGACGGTTTGTTCCATGCTCAGTCTTCATAGACTTAGATGGATAGGACATGTTAGGAGGATGGATGATGGTAGAATACCAAAGGAATTACAGATGGGTTAGAGATCTCAGGGTCGGCCTCTACTACGATACAAAGATGTGTGTTAGCGGGACATGATTGATACAGGCATTGATAATGCACATTGGGAGCAAGTTGCAGCTAAACGTGTTGCTTGGAGGGCACATATCAGAAATGGAATAAAGACAAAGAAGAAAATGATTGCAGATAAGTCTTTGAGCGTATGAGACGTAAGATGGTACATGATGGTGAAAATGACCATGTGTTCAAATGCATCCACTAAGGACGAACATTTACAGTGCGAATTGGCCTTACCAGCCACATTCGCCACCATCATGGGTTGTAGTTATTATGCCTTTTTGAAGCACAATGTAACAAACTATCGTCTGTCAAGATGGCAAGGTGCCAATGTAGGGGTGCTTGGACTGAGTTGATTTAGGACCTATGCCCCATTGAGGAAAGAGGGCAAAAGTAGAGAAGAAGAAAACAAATTATCATCATCATCATCATCATCATTATGTGCCTTTCCAAACGGCATAGGTGTTCATGTCTCTCCACAGATCTCAGTCTTTGGTGTTCTGGATTATTTCTATCAAGGACATCCCTCCATACCACCATATTAATCCACCAGCATGATCTCTTTCTGTCTGTCCTTACCTTTTCTATCAGTGATCTTTCCAGTCGTCACGATATTCTTCACCGTCTCTCTGCTCATTATATGACAGAAGAGCAGCAGCATCTGTCACTTTCTTTTTCTTGCTTATAATATACTGTTTTCATTAGCCTCTTTCAGGCAATCGTTATTAGTTACTCTCATAGTCAAAGGTAGTCTCAACATTCGTCTCAGAAACCACATCTCTGCCGCCTCAAAGCTATTCCTAACTACATTACCAACAGCAATAAAGTGTTCACGATCCAGTGGCAAAAGTGTATGAGTTAACTAATTCAGCCAACTGAAACAACATGAAACTTCAAGCTGTATGGAAATAGAGGAACTTAAAAGCCAATTTTAATTAAACTATTTACCTCTATATATCTTATGGGAGGTCACAACAATTAGGTCTAAACATTCATATGATAAGAATGCATGTTCTTAAACATCCGGTGTGCTGATGCTGACATAAGGGGTTCAAACCCTACATGGATAATTGGACTAAAATGTTGACTTCTCATCCTTGACTTGGGGGCGTAAATTACAAGTACCTCTGAAGTCGGAGTGAGTTCACCTGATGGCAAGGGACTCTGGTAATAGGGAAAAACTAATCAACATGCAAAATTCAGTCCAGTGCTACTAGAAGTAGTGTGTATGGACTACGTTTGAGTTCAAAGCGAGCAAGAGCAAAAAAACGACACACACAAAAAAAAAAAACATCTATTTAGACAGTGTGTAGACGAAGATGGGGGAACAAATATGACTAAAATAAGAATACAAAAGGCAAGAGGTACTTTCATGGGGCTAGGCAATGTGTAGAAATCATGGGAAATTAAACTTGAAAATGTTTCACTCCAATGTTAAATAGGTACTACCATTTGGATCAGAAACATAGGGAATGACTACAAACATTCATCAATTGGTGCCTGTGTAGAATATAGGCACTAAAGTGGTATGACAGAATCACCAATGTGGAGCTCATGGAGCGAAGTAAACACATTCCAGGAAATCAAGAGGTGAGGAAAAGGCACTAGCATTTGATAGGTCACACAATGAGAAAACTAGAGGACAGTATAACCACACATCAGAATGAAATAATGGGGTGTCCAAAAACATACAGAGAAGAGAATTAAAGACAGAGATGAATATTATAGGGTGGAGGCCTGGCTTGAGCTTTTTGATGATCTATTCACCCAATGGGGGATAAAAGACAAAAGAATTCACCTCGATGACTAAGGTGAGTTGACGTGAGACTGGTTACCTCATTCTGTTAAAATTTTGGTGAGGAGGAAGAAGAAGAAAAATCCTAAATGAAAAACTTACCACTTTCCCTGGTCTTGCCCAAGTTAGGATAATCCCCTCCTGACATGCTGTGACTATGCACTCATTTCGGAATGTCAATGAAGTAAGTCTTTCATGTGAAACTTTCTTGCACACTAGAGGCTCAAGAATGGGCACCTGGTCAAGACGTGGGCATGCATGGGTGCCGTACAACTTCATGGCATTATCCACAACACGAACATTGTTTGATTTAAAAACTGCAGATTTATCACTGTTTTTAGCAGCTAAGCTGAAGTTTCTCTTATGCTCCTTCTTATCATTCCCTTCCTTCCGCTCAGATACAGCCACAGTTGCAAATTTGGAGCTTGCATTCAACACAGCGTTCTGTACAGGGTGAACATGGCCATCAGAATTTGCATTAGAGGAAATATCATTATGTACGACTGCTCCGACAGAGTTGGCCTTCTGTGAGTGTGCTACACTGTTACAGTGCGGCAATAAAGCAGAAAATGAATTCATATTCATTAATCCTACACTGCTAGTCCTAGATTTACCAAACGGCTGTTTTAATACATCTTCAGTAAGGTCCCACAAACATAATTCGGTGTCTTGTCCCACAGATCCAAATCGATAGGAAATAAAGTTTAAGGTTGTGCTGGCTTCTAACAAAGTGGACGAAGAATTATGGTTTGAAATATCTACATGTTTCCCATTTGGATGCTGCAGAGGTAAGCTGTTAACAGGATGATTCTGAGTTGTGTTAGTTAGGTGACTGTTGCCTCCACCATCTAAGACTGGGTTCACAACTATCAACATCCGACTCAGTACACCACCGCTGGTTTCGTCCTTACAACATATACAAGTAAAAGGGTCAAAAGCCACCATGTTCACCCACTGACTTATGGCCATTGCCTCGGCACACAACGCGTTTTTCATGGAAAGACCAAACAGTAACCAGGTCATCCTCGCCTCCAGTCACCAAGTACTTGCCATCTGGTGACCAGCACACACAGAGTAAGCCACCAAAGAAGCTTCTCATGGTTCCTAGTAACTCCATAGAATTAAAGTGAAGAACTCGAAGATGTCCGTCCTGGCCAACGACAGCCAGATACCTAGAGCACGGAGAAAAGGCAAACTCATTGATGGTCCCTTGCCCTATAACCCACTTGTACTGTGGGTTACGTGTGCTTTTGGTTTTACACGTGAAGACAGCAAACCCATCTCCCTGTTTGAAAGGCTGGTAAAGTGGAGGAGTCTGTCCACATGGAAGTTTTTCATTGTAAACGTACAAGTGACCTGAGCTGTGGGATACTAGAAACTGACTTGTGGAACCTGGTATCCATTTGATGCAAGTCACTTTCGTTTTGTCAATTAAACGCTGGGAAAGATAAAACAAACATTATACAATCAATCAAAACCAATCATCTGAAGTACTTCACATTGGAAACTGGTACAAAATATGAATATTATTTTAACAAAGGGCGAAGGTAGCCCGTTGGCAGATACCGCAGTAGAGGTGCAGATTCTCGACCATGACATGAGATGGGATGACCAGTCCCTTCCTTGCTGACTTCCCAGACATTTCTGCAATATCCATGAAGAGAACCACAGTGGCACAGTGGTCAGCACAGCTGCCTGCTGGCCTAGTGGTCGTGTGTCTGAATCCCCTTTGAGCCTGGGATTGTTTTTCATTTACCATCCCTCCCAGGCCACCCCAGTATAAAATGGGTACCAGAAATTGTCCTGGGAAGTAAACCTGCCTGGTGTGATACTGACCACCACACCATCCACCTTGCTCTTCTTGAGGTGCCTGGCCTGGTGCAATACTGACCACCACACCATCCACCTTGTTCTTCTTGAGGTGCCTGGCCTGGTGCAATACTGACCACCACACCATCCACCTTGTTCTTCTTGAGGTGCCTGGCCTGGTGCAATACTGACCACCACACCATCCACCTTGCTCTTCTTCTTGAGGTACCTGGCCTGGTGCAATACTGACCACCACACCATCCACCTTGTTCTTCTTGAGGTGCCTGGCCTGGTGCAATACTGACCACCACACCATCCACCTTGCTCTTCTTGAGGTGCCTGGCCTGGTGCAATACTGACCACCACACCATCCACCTTGCTCTTCTTCTTGAGGTGCCTGGCCTGGAGCCAACTTCAGAGATCACAATTCTATAATCCTCTCTGTCATCTGATATTTTGATGAAGCCGTTGTTGCTTATTTTATTATTTGTTGCCCAGCTGTTTCAGCATTCCACATACATCTTTCTCTAACCTTCTCTGTTTCTTTCACCTAGTATTTTCCCACATGGCTAATTTCTTTAATCTCCCTCTTCTGTTGATGAGCCCCATCAATCTCATTTATCTTTTCCTTATGTTTTTGATGAGTGATCTTGTAACACCTACCACTTTCAATTCCTCATTGTTTATTTTCTTCTCAATCCACAAAATTCTTCACCAATACATTACTCATGGTCCAACACTCAGATCTATACAGAAGAACAAGCCACACACAATTTTTCAGTATGCTGAGTTTTGTAACTGGTAATATAGCACATTACTTAATCTTTAACTGGAATATTTAAAGACTTAAAAATAATTTTAATATAAAGAACTTTTCACAATACATACACTTTACTTTCCCTCAGGTTGCAATTTTTCAATCCTGATTACTGTAGCCATAAATACAGAAACGATTAAATACAGCACTGTTTCAACATGAACTATCAAACATGCACACACACATGTAGTCAATCACAATGATAACCAAACTTCCAATAACCATAACAACAATTATTACAAGAAATATGAATAGTCTGTGTATTGACTGAGCTGTAAGACTAGACCAGTGGTTCTCAACCTTTTTTGGCCCGTGCCCCCCTTCACCATATTTTCAGAACGTCATTCCCCCCCTTTCGTATTTTCTACCTAAAATTTTGGCCCGTGCCCCCCTTCACCATATTTTCAGAACATAATTCCCCCCTTTCGTATTTAGTTAGTTAGTTAGTCTTTCCTCTTGAGCGTAAGTCGGCGCTTAGGGCAGAAGTCATGGCTCTCCATGTCCGGCGGTTCGTTGCTACCTGTTGTAGATCTTGGATGTTCACTTGGCCGTTGAATGAGCCTTCTCTGATGATGGTTCTTCGCAGGGTCTCTCTTGGTCTTCCCCGTTTTCTTTTCCCTGCTGGTGACCATATGAGGGCTTGGTAGGGTAGTCTTGTCTTGTCCATTCTGAGTACATGGCCGATGTACCTTTTGTATTTCCTACCTAAAAATTCCCCCCTCCCGCCCCTACACAGTATACGTAATAATGGAAGCACATACTAAAACAAGTCTAGACGTCCACATAAAACGCGATTTGTGGGTCTACTTACTTTATAAAATGAATTTTAGAAGGGTGAGACGTACAGAACCGTAAAGTATGAAGGAAAAAACAAGATCAAGAATCGGTTCTTGTATTAACACAATCTTGAAGTAATCTTCATTCTCTTGAAGGTGGGTGATGTGGGAGTCGGCACTGGGTCGGTGATGTGTCCGGCATCATGCCATATACCTTTACTTCCCGAGACGTGTTCTCGTGCCCATTTTAGGCTGGGTCAACTTAGCAGCTCAGGTCAAGTTTAAAAATCTGCCCCTCCTGATGTGGATTTGAACCGATGACTATTGGTTCAGGAGACGATTGTTAACCACTACGCTACTGAGGCACCCCTATCAATGAAGATGAGGAAACTCCATGGCAGATACTGCTGCAGAGACACCAGACAACATAAACATATCAATGAAGATGAGGAAACTCCATGGCAGATACTGCTGCAGAGACACCAGTTGGCAGATACTGCTGCAGAGACACTAGACAACATACAAATTGAAAGCTATAGTTACTGACCAGGATTCGAACCTGTCACTTCCAAATGACGGCAGCGCTCTGCTGCAGGAGAAAGTGTACTTCAGCGCATGACCAACTAGACACCCCTAAAAAAGGTGTCTTTATTAGCCAGGTCTATCATCCAGATGAACCCACAACCATGGAATATGGACAGAATTCTTATCCAACCATTGACATAGCACCACAGGTCTCAGAAATGTATATTAAACTAGCATAGGTCAAATAACAAACGCACAAACACATCAGATCTAGTGGTCACTGATACAGCCATTAACCAACATGCTTGCTGAAACAAGACTTACTTCAGCAATTAATTTACATCAAATCCTAGTCTCTTGAACTACTCGTGTAACACAAACACTGTACAGCCCAACACAATAGTAGAGAACATGTGCAAGCTTTTCAACCTGGCAATAACTGCAATAAGCTGCCACCTTGTCTTACAAACACCAGCAAAAACAACTGATTCAACCACCTATTTCAGATAATACTTGAGCCAGACTGAGCCATGAAAGAACAGACAACTGCACTGACAGAACAAACATGAAAACATCGTGTCACTTACCTCTTCATTGTACAGTTTGCTGATCTCCTTTTTAATAGGATCTATAAGCTGCACCTGGCCTGCAGTGAAGCCAATCAACAGCAGCACACTTTCTGGACTCAAGCAGTGTTGACAGAAGTCATGGCAGGTGGGAACTGTACCTTTATACACACGCTTATCAATAGGTTTTGTTAAATCAGCAGCCTAGAGTGAGATTTAAAAAATAAATCTGGTCAGCATTGCTAAATTAATTTTGCAAACACATTTTTTATAAGCATCTGTGGGAGATGTGTGTGTGTGTGTGTGTGTGGGCCTTCTCTCACTTTGAACTTAAGTGTAGTCCATACACATGCCATTACTTCTACTGCACTGAACACATATTTGCGTGTGAATTAATAAATAATAAAGTTAGTTGCATATCCTTTACAGGGCATCTCAGTCAACCCCAGCATTTTTTTTTCACTGTTTGTGATTTTTTGGCCAGTTTACATTCAGTAGTTTGCCATTGCTTTCTGAATCACAGCACTCATATCACAACATGAAAATCAACACATGGCAGGTCTGCTGCTAAATCCCCGCAGCTGTGTTTCGAACACTGTATGCAGGATCACAAAATGCATCGTAACCCCTTCGCCACAGAACCAGTGTGTGAATTAGCTTTCCCTATTACCAGTGTCCCTCGCCATTAGGCGAACACACTTCAACTTTTGAGGTACTTGGAATTTACGCGCCCAAGTCAAGGACGAGGTGTTGTTTAGTGTAATCAGTAAGCGAAGGTTCAGTCACCAGCATATGTCAGATTTTTTTCTGACCAGCAGAGCTATAGTGTCAGCCCAGTCATATGAAACTGGAACCACAGATTTTTCTAGAAAAGTAAAAGCAGTTAGCAATTTAGCCACTTTAGTAACATTTTCTGAATTGCTTTTTAATTATGAAACCCACATGGTTAGAAACATCTTGAAAAAACAAATCCAACGGTACCTTATTCAAGTCTGTAGGTCAATTCTAAGCGGAGATATTAATATCTGTGTATCAGTTTATAATTTAATATAACAAAGAGCAAAATACGATTTTGAACCTTTCACAAAGTGTGACCTACATACACACTTCACACAACTGTTGGTTAACACTGACACCATGAGAGATTAAAATTGCCGTTGTCTAACTCAAGGAAAAATAACTACTGCCAGTTTATTTACGAGGGTAAGTTAATAAATAAGTCACAAATGGCTGTAGAAAAATAACTAACTATGATAACTTGAAACCAGTTTATTTTTATACATACATTGTCCCTTTATTTCTCAACATAATTTCCACCAACATTGATGCACTTATCCCATCGTTTTATCAGTCCTCCCAAACTGGCTGCATAAAACTGCGTGCTTTGTTTTCATTTACCTGTCATCCCACAGAACTGTGTGACTTACTTATTGACTCGCCCTCGTAACTTTTTCTACCCAGCTATGCACCGCTTTACGAGACAAACATTTGTCAGCATATAAGGAAACCCAACTTGGCGGTAGACATTTCGCGAATAACGCCGAAGTTTAATATGAAGTTAAAACGTGGTTTAGAAAACAGAGCATGCAGTTTAATGCAGCCGGTTTGGGAAGACTGATAAAACGATGGGATAAGTGCATCAATGTTGGTGGAAATTATGTTGAGAAATAAAGGGACAATGTATGTATAACATTAAACTGGTTTCAAGTTGTTATAATATTTAGTTATTTTTCTACAGCCATTTGTGACTTACTTATTAACTTTCCCTTCGTATATACACACAACTACACACAGATATATACAACTCCATGTCATGATGTGATGACGTCAGACTGCGCGTGCCGATAGCTTGCTCGGTCTGTCAGCGCGAGACCGCCTTCGTAGATGCATTCTGACAAAAGGCTCGTTGAAAATTTGCAAAATTATCAACGATCTGGTCCGTGTAAAGTGATGAACAATTACACATAAATACAATAATGGGTGTTGATTGTAAACATACATTCATTATCATTGTAGTCGCTCTGAATATTCCATAACAATATTAAATGTTCATAGTTGGAGTATGACAAGGAAAACTGCTATCTCCTCTTGAAGTATCACATTACATCATGCGATCGTCATAATTTTAGTGTGACATTGATTGCCAACTTAAATGGTTGAAAATTACAAAATAAACATAAAGATGGATGCTAAATTGAATAATACATAGTTGAACAATGATTTATGTCTCATAAAACTGATATTTACCGGTTTACTCACAACTTAGAATAGACATCCTGGTTCTCCTGTATAACAAGATTCCCGAAGCCCGAGAAATTTTGAACGCAAAATGTGCAGGGAAAAACTATATCAAGTAATCGGTATCTGTTTTAACGCAATCTTGAATAATCGTGGAATTTAACATCATGAGCACGCGTAACGTCCCCATATAGAAGACACAAAAACAAGAAACCGAAAGTCACCGCAAAAAAGTTTCCGGTAAAATTTGGCAAACCTGAAACGTAGTGCCTAATGACATTAGCCACATAAACCATAAACAGCAGAGGTCAATACACCGGTAGAGAAAATATGCAAGCTTTCCAACCATGCAACAACTGCAATAAGCTGCAACTCTGGTTGGTTATGAATCCTCTGGCAGAAGAAGTTTTAACTCTTTAATACGACCCATCAGCATTCAGGTCATTCGAGCCCTGACAGGGCTTGCATCTATCAGAGTGAGGCTGGTGTATACTTTTCTCCCAGCCCATACGGTAGCACCATCTCCACACGTACCATGTTGCTGAGCTGGCGTTCCCCTCTCCAAGTTCAGAAACCAGAAAGTTGTGCAAGACTGGTACTGGAACTCCTGCGGAGAAGCATATTAGCATGTAACCAGGTCACGATTAAAACAACACATCCTGACGCAGGAACCTACTATGTATCAGTGATGTGTTACGACCTTCACATTCCATAGGCTTGGATGCATGGAGCAATAGATGGCCAGTCTTTCCCTCACTTAGCAGATGATGGAGACGAACCTTTGCCTGACCAGGCTCAAGACATTATCAGCATAGCTTCCTAGTGGTCATGCTTCAGTACAGCACATATGGTCTGGCTGGGATGATGTCTAGGTTGGGATTACATCAAGGCTGGGATTATGTCTAGGTTGGGATTACATCGAGGCTGGGATTATGTCTAGATTGGATTACGACAAGGCTGGGATGATGTCTCGGTTGGGATTACGTCTAGGCTGGGATTATGTCAAGACTGAGATGATGTCTACATTGGCAATGTTTCCCCCATTTCAGTATTTCATCCTTCAATCCAACCCCCAGATGGACCACTACAGGGTTGGTAAGCAAGTGTACTTAGAGACCTTGTAAACCTATGTTATGGGATGTTTTCACTGGCAAAGACACCAATTCTTTCTCTGGCTTCCTGATCTAGGTTCTTAGCTTCATTTGATGGCCTTTCCCACCCATCTATCAAGGTTCCAGTCCAGGCTACCTCTGCAAACATGCAGCAACTACACCTGCCATCTTTTATTTGTTTCACATTAAAACATTAGTGACAAGGGAGATCCACAAAATCCAGAAACCAAATCATATTTTGGTTATTATTCACTATAATCTAGAATGTAATAGCCACGTGTCAGCTATGTGAGGCTCCTAAGTTTCTGTAACTCTAGACTCCGTAGATGTTAGAGTCTCCAAACATTAACTACTAAAATAGTACCAAAAGTAGGGAAAACAGAGTGTTCAGTGTGTTTACAGCTATCGAACTTGATAATGAAAGCAAATGAGCGTAAATGTGATGATGAAGCTCAACAACCAAAAAACAGAAGCAATCTTGCACATTTTGATGAAAGTCATTTTTGATACACAAAACATGAAATACAAAAATACTTCACTGACCTGACAATCAATACATCACAGTTCAAACAATAATCCAAAGAAGTAAAAACTAAACCAGAAATACCGGAAATGAAACAAAATGAAGGACATGAATAAAATGGGTGGGAAATTCAATGGAGTAAATCTATTTATAAATAGTTTTAAAAGAATTAAACCTTCACACTCTCTCACACCTTAAATAGGCTAGTCGATCGATTTTGTACACATCTATGGACATACTTAAGGAGGCTACTACACCAGTTTCTCTGAAACTTAAACAGCTCCACCTCCAACACTGAAGTGGGAATTTTAGTTACTGTCACAAAATTATGCTTACTTTAATACACACCACTTGTCTTATTCTGGAGAATGGCCTTATTTTCAAAATGGGAGTTCTCCAACCACAAGGGATCAACACATTCTTTGATCTGATGCCTATCCCTTCTTCATTGTTGTAACTTTATATATCTGAGAGAGAGAGAGAGAGAGAGAGAGAGAGAGAGAGAGAGAGAGAGAGAGAGAGAGAGAGAGAGAGAGAGAGAGAGAGAGAGAGAGAGAGAGAGACAGAGACAGAGACAGAGAGACAGACAGAGAGACAGAGAGGAAAGGAGGGTGGGAGAGAGAGTGTATACCACTGAAAAAGAGACAATGTTTTTAAAAGCCATATTTTAAACCCCCCACCATCTTCCCACCTTTCTATAGTGTTTCATTGTTTTTACTTCCTATTTTTTTTTCACCTATCATGTTTTAATTACTGTTTGGAAAGTGACCATTTCAATTGCTGGTTGAGTATTTTTGTACCTGTATTTTTTCAACAAATTAATTTTCTCAAATTATTTACTTATGTATGTGTCTGTTGTTAGTTGAGTTCCCTAGGCACTTGCTGACCTGGTAACCACCACTATGTCTCACTGTCTACCGTTTAGAAGGTTTATCATGGGTAGTATTGTGAATCTTCCTTCTTCAGCGTTCCGAGCCATTGAGGTTCTTTGCTGCAAATACAATCTGTCTCCATTCGTCTCTCTGGTGGACCTTCTCTTGCCAGTCGTTGATTCCAAGTGCTTGTAGGTCTGTACATGTATTATCTCTCCACCGCCTTCTTGGTCTACCTCGGGGTCTACGGTAATTTATTTCCTGAGTGTAAGCGAGTTTTGTTTCCCTATTATCTTCCATTCTTTCTATATGCCCCAGCCATTGTAGTCTATTAGCCTTCATGATACCAGTGATTAGCGGGGACTTAAACAAATCATAAATGTCTTTGTTACTTCTTCTTTTCCACTCTCCACTTTGTGTATCCCTAATGGGTCCAAAGATGCGTCTTAAAATTTTGTTCTCAAAGGTTTGTAACAAGGCTTCGTCTCCTTTCGTTGTACTCCAGGTTTCAGAGCCATACAGCACAACTGGTCTGATCAGTGTTTTGTATATTGTGATTTTGGTGTTACGAGATAGCGCCTTTGATTTTAGTAGATGTTGTAGTGCATAGTATATCTTATTTCCAGAGTTGATTCTAGTTTGTATTTCTTCCCTTATGATGTTGGAGCAGTTGAAGATTGTACCCAGGTATTTGTATGTTTCCTGTTCTTTTAATGGTCATATTATCTATTTGTATGTGGCCAGAGTTTTTAGCCATTCTGTCTCTTGAAATTACCATATATTCTGTCTTATCTTGGTTGATAACCAGCCTCATCTGTAGGGCTTTTTCCTTTAAGTGAGTCAATATTTCCAATGTCTTTTTTTCACTTTGCCCTATAATATCTATATCATCTGCATAACCAAGCAGCTTGGATGTTCCTCCAATATCACATTCCTCCTTTACCTTCCTTACAACTTTCTCTAGAGCCAGATTGAAGAGTAGAGGCGATAGTGCATCACCCTGTTTCAAGCCAGATGTTATTTGGAAGAGGTCTGATTTCCTGCCTTTATATGTTACTATATTATAAGTATCTTCCATGCATAGTCTGGTCATGTTGATTAACTTCCTTGGTATTCCAAATTCCTGCATAGCATTCCATAGACTATTCCTATGGACACTATCATAAGCCTTTTTAAAATCCACAAAAATGTTATGGAGATCTCTTTTATATTCCCAATGTTTCTCGGCTATTTGTCATAAGATAAATATCTGATCTATTGTTGATCTGTTTTGTCTAAAACCCGCCTGGTAGTCACCTAATATGTCTTCTGAATATGGTTTTAGTCTATTTAGTAATACTGCGGATAGTATCTTATAGCTTGTGGACAGTGGTGATATTCCTCTATAATTTCCACATTGGAAAAAAGATAAAGATAAAGATAGGTATCAATAATGACTCTTTCCAGTCATGGGGTAATTCTTCTGTCCTCCAAATTTTTATTATTAGTTCGTATAGCTTTAGATGTAATGCATGGCCACCTGCCTTTATAAATTCAGCAGCAATTCCATCAGTCCCAGTTGCCTTATTGTTTTTAAGTCGTGTGATTACATATAGGATTTCTTCAAATGTAGGTTCTTCAATTTGTGGTTCGCATGTTAGAACCTCTTCCTGTGGGAAAATGTTACTTGCAGCTTCACAATTTAGTAATTCAATAAAATATTCTTTCCATGTGTTGCACATTTCCTCATTGGTATTTATCATATTCCAATTTTTGTCTTTTAAACCATATGTGTTTTGTTGGTGCCCTCGTTTCATTGACTTCAGTTCTGTAAAAAATTTTCTGGATTCATTTTTCTGGTGATTAGTTTCCATATCTTTGATTATACTACTCATATATTCTCGCTTCTGCTGTCTGACTATTTTTGTAGCCTCTTTACATTCATTTCTATAATGCTCTTCCTTTTGGATGTTATTGATGTCATTTAACCATACATGTCTGGCATTCTTCTTCCTAATGACTGCTTCTTCACATTTTTGATTGAACCATCTGTTCTTTCTATGCGTGGTTAACACACCGAGACATTCTTCTGCGGTAGATTGAATTGTATTCTTGATGTTCAACCAAGTTTGGTCAACGCTTTCCTCCAAAGGGTTTTGCAAAGTTTCAAGTTTACATTTTATTTCATCTGTAAATTTCTCTTTGACTGTAATGTCTTGTAGTTTTTCTCTGTTATATGTTGGGTGCAATCTTTGTAATTTAGTATAGAAAGCTCTCTTAAGTTTTATTTTAAATTTTGGTCCGACGAGGAAGTGGTCACTGTGGCACTCAGCTCCTCTATAACTTCTGACTTGCTGTATGTTTGATGTATTTCTGTTGTTAATTAAAATGTGATCTATTTGATTATAGGTTCTCTTGTCACATGATTTCCAAGTTTGTTTGTGTATATCCTTTCTTTGTAGTCCGGTACTGCTAATCTGCAGTCCTCTGGCTTCTGCCAGGTTGATGACTCTCCATCCATTATCATTTGAAGTTGTATGTAGGCTTTCCATACCGGCCACTTTTTTATTAGTTTGCTCTCTACCTATTTTTGCATTGAAGTCTCCCAGCACAATCAGGATGTCCTGTTTGGGGGTTTCTTCTATGACATCTTCCAGATCATTATAAAAGTCTTCTTTAATATATCATCTACTTTCTCTTCAGTAGGTGCATGTACATTAATTATCGTTATATTTTTCCATTTACCTTTTATTCGTAATTTACTAATCCTGTCATTAAAAGCTTTAAAGTTTAAAACGTTCCCCATAACTCTTTTTTGATGACAAATCCTGTTCCTAATTCATGTTTATTATGGGTGTTTCCTCCATATATTATAATCATTCCATTTTGCTCTAAAGTACCCTCTCCTGGCCACCTTATTTCTTGAATTGCTGTTATATCCATTTGATATTCAACCAGCTCCTGGGTTAGTTCTTCGGCCGCTCCAGCTCGATATAGTGTCCGTACATTCCATGTTCCAAATCTCAAAAGTCCTTTAACGTTCCAAGGTCGTTGTCCAGATAAATCAGTCTGATATCGAGGCTCATGTATTTGTTTCGTAACAAAGAAAGGTTTTTACAAAGGTGGGGATGTTAACCCCACGCTTCAACCCCCAACCTGGAGGACCAGGGTGTTTCTCTTTGACTGTTCTCTACCCTTTGACCTGTCCGGCTTGGGAGGCCCTGCTGGTAGCTACGCTACCGCCGGCATAGCTCTCAGGGTCATTGAGAAACTCAAGCTCCCCCACCACGACAAGGTGGAAACACCATCGGGTAGTATTGTGAATGGCCTGACTTATATAAAAAGCAACTTTTAACATGTCCTAAAGTGCTCTGGGCCATGGTGCCAGAACCACATTTTCACAGACCACTGGGCACTCAGTGGATGACATGGTCAGTACCATGCTGGCTGCCTTTAATTCCCTAGACCTTTCCTGGTGCATGTTTTAGGCTGGACTGACCTAAGGACCCAGGTCAACTTTTAAAATCCACCTTGATACAGATTCAAACCCATGACCACGGGACAAGCTGGTGAGATTCTAGCAATTTTGTTACTACAGCTGCTACATATACAAATGACTCAAATCTGTAAAGGCAAGCAGTAGATCTACTGACCTGGTCATACATGGAGGTGTGTTAGTGAGTGATGCCTCAAGGGCACCAACTGTGCAGACACTGAGGATCAATAAAGGACAAACAATATGCCTCAGACATGACAAGCTGATGCAGAGCTTGACCAATCAAACTTGCAGTTCAGCATCCCTTGCAACAGTATCACGGAGGACCACGTGTGGGGCTAAAATCTGCATGGTCACAATGAAGGAACTATCAGTGTTCTACACCTAGCTTCCCCACAAGAAGGCTCAACATATTGTGCTACTGTGTTCTAGATAATATATCCCTCCTGTTCTAGAACTATCATTCTCAAATACAAACAACTGGCGAATTAACTATTAACAACGTGCCTATTTCTATGCAACTAGAGATAGCAAATACTGATGAAACTTAATTTATATCCAGGATTTAAACTGATCTAGAGACTTCCACGAGGTACCATTGGATTTTTATTGTTTACGCTCGCTCACTTTGATCTCAAGCATAGTCCATACACACTACTTCTATTTGCAGTGGATTGAATTTTGCATGTTTTAACTTTCCATATTACCAGTATCCCTCATCAGACAAACCCACTCCGACTTCAGAGATACTTGTAATTTATGTCCCCAAGTCAAGGACAAGAAGTCAACATTTTAGTCCAACTGTCCGGTGTAGGGGTTGAATCCCTTACCTCAGCATCAGCACACCGGATGAGTAAGATGTTCTTATCCATTCGGCCATGCTAACCCCATACCACTGGATGATACTTATCCAGTTTTTTTTTTAAACAGTGCTAGTCCTGTGCTTTTATGTTGAAAAAAAAATGTACCTAGAGTTCTGACATAATAACACTACTTGAAAATACATCCATAAGCATTTTTTTTTCAGGATTACTTTTTCTAGCCTTTGACTGTCCCCAGTCTACCTACAAGGTGTGATTCTCTATATGCGGTTCCTTGACATGCCTAACATGAGTAGCGGTGCTACTGTTGGCATGGTACTTGGGGTTATCGGAACACCCACACCCCTTCACCTCTACAAGATGGGGAACATCATAAGTGAGGGGTGGGGGAGGGGGAGGGCTAAGAAAATGAAACTCAAAGGTATCTCATTCATGTCTCTTAGCCAAAATAAGTGTAGATATTAATGTTTTGGTGAATTAATTGTGTATTTGAGGTGCAACATTGACGAACTAAGGAAACAACAATTGCTGTCTTGCAGACTTGTGTTGTAGGCCATGCTGGCAGCATCACACTCAGTTAGTATAGGACTTTACTTCATGCAACATTCATTGCCCTGCATTGTTTGAAACATTACTGTAATAACTTTCCTATTAATGATGAAATACTATAGAGGAAGGCTTAAAAATTAAAAACATTGTAGAAGAGATGTAGAAACAGAAATGAATAGTATGAGGACATGGATGGAACTGCATGGGACATCTAAACTAAGAGTGCTAAGAGAGGGTCTTGGAGTGCTTGGTTGAGGGCCTATCCCTCAATGAGGGGGAACAAATGATTAAAGAAGAACCTCGGCAGGATGAATAACATAAATTATATTATAATTATATTTATAATCATAATCAAACAGGGAAAAGCCCAGAATGAAACCTACAAAGGAGGTCTTTTGTTGTAGGCTTCTAAGATCAAGGACATGTGACCAGATGTGGCCCCCCCCCCCCCCCATATCTCCCCCGACTCTTAGGAACTTGCACATTCGATCTTTATCAATTAAACTGTCTTGAGTCTGTACTGTGTGGCGTTGTCTGCCGTTGTTAGGGTAGGGCGTTTAGTCATGACCAACTTGCAAAGTGAGAAAAGAAACTGCGCATCATTTCTATCTGAGAAAATTGATTACATAAGACTTCAACGCAATGACCATCTCTTACATTTATGAAACGCAGAAACATCTTCCAATTACCTTGCGAACACCTTTGTAAACATACACGTAAAGTTCCCTGCCAACATTGAAACACAATCTGTCTGGAGACGACGAACCATCCCTGACATCAACAAAAGACACCTTAACTGGAATATTAGCTTGTCCGTTAAAGGCAACATGACTAGGCTTGGAATATTCAGAATGTTGCATTAATTTATATGACCCTTCACGAGTAACAAAGTGTGTTTTGATTTCATCTTTTCCCCCACCCTCACTCAGAGACGCCATAATGAAAACGGCAAACTTTTCACAACAACCCTCAGGTACTAATCTATGTGCGCATGAACCTGTCGCACTTCCTGTTGCTACCCGAAAACATGGATCAAGTTATCACATTTAATTCTCTCATACTCTGTTATTATTTTTCTTAAAAGTTACCTATTGTCTATTCAGACTATTCTTCAATCTCCAGCGTCGCTAAGCCCCTCTACTGCAAGCAAGGTCTGTTCCTTCTTCCTTTCTTTGCGTTTAATCTCGCAGTGGAGCATTAGGCCCTCAACCAACTCACTACAAAGGCCTCTGTAACTTGTTCATAATTGAAATTGGTTGGATTGTTGTCATTTTTACAGTTTCTACGGGATGAGGTAGTGAACCCGTAGTCACCTCTTTCGGCTTGCATGATAGGTTACGTATTGTTCTTTGCTTACCTTAATGGCCCAAGTGACGCACGTGCCTGTTCCTGTTTCTGTTGCATAGCCTTTTTAATTAGTAAATTACACTCTTATAGGTACTACTATACACTATAATAGTAATAGGTACTTTGTACACTACTGTACTGTACACTACTTGTACTGTACACTATTATAGAGCTGTCATAATTCTGTAACAGAACATTCATCGCAAACGCTCTCTTGATCCCGTGCCTTACTGAATTTAATAATGGACATAACTGTACTCGGGACATCCCCACATGCACCTTCCTCTCTTTAACAGCCAACGAAGAGCGCCCATGCTGATTATTCCAGTAGCAGTTTGATAAAGAGTCCCCCTGGTTTTTCCTATACTCTTTGAGTATTGTTCAGACAAGCACGGGTGCACTCTCCACTCGATTTCAGAGAGCCTTCACCACATCACCTTTACCATAAAGTAGATCTTCACCAAGAGGGGTGGCAGCAACTAATCTATCAACATGTTCATTACGCCGCACTTCTGCAGCCCTGGGTTGAAATTCCATGATATGCCTAGTCTTCACCCTGCTAAGCTATGCTAGCCACTATACCCGGAACATTCCAGTTTCCGAAGCAGACTGTGATTCCATTACAAAGACAGCATGTCTGGTTGTGCTTCCCTCCAACCACTAGAAGGCTGCCGTCACAGTCTCAATGTCCATTCTCTTGCTAGATGTCAATCTCATCATTTTAAAACAGTGTCTATTCGTTTTTGCAATAAAACAACACCTACTATTTTATCTCGCACCACTGACCCATTAGTCTATATAGTGTCTTCATTGTGGACTAAAGGAGTATACTTAGTAAGGTGGAGAAAGGAACGTTTCGTGTGGAATGGCTCACCTCACTTCAGAGGTCACAAATTGTAAGAATTGTATGGATTTTTTTGCCCTGGCCACGCAGGAATGTGGAGGTATGAACAGCCTGATAGGCTGGCAGGAAATGCACTTCTTGGTGGTCTATTATCTATGGACAGTGGAGAGGTGGTCGTGCGCCTGAGGGACCAGGTGGAGAAGGTGGAGGAACAGATTGAGAATCCGTATGTGGAAAGGGTGAGATTGCGGGGCATTGGTAGGGATTTTGGTAGAATCTCAAAACTGAGAGAGAATACCAGAAGAACTGTCAGTCAGATAGCGGTGGGAACGATTAGTAGTGCGACTCTTCGCTGTCTGTTGAACGAGGGGATGAAGCGCATTTGAGAATGTCCTGAGTCAAGTGATGTCAGTTCTTAGCTCAACTCGACGCAAATATAATTACATCGCCAGGGTATAATATGCTCTCTATCAGCTGTTCTTGTGTCTTGAATTTGCTCAGTATAATATAAATGAATTTAACACTAAAGATGGAAATTAACAAGGTGGTTGCTCGGTAAATAAATGAACTGAGTAGAGATGAGACGAGAACCGATATCATGTGAAAACTACAGTCACATTACCCAACATTATGTGAAAGCTACAGTCACACTGACCAACATCACGTGAAAGCTACAATCACATTATCCAACATTATGTGAAAGCTACAGTCACACTGATCAACATCACGTGAAAGTTACAATCACACTGGCCAACAACATGCGTAAGCTACAGTCACACTGACCAATAGCATATGAAAGCTACAGTCACACTGACCAACATCACGTGAAAGCTACAGTCACACTGACCAACATCACGTGAAAGCTACAGTCACACTGACCAACAGCATGTGAAAACTAGTCACACTAACCAACATCACGTGAAAGCTACAATCACACTGACCAACAGCATGCGAAAGCTACTGTCACACTGACCAATAGCATATGAAAGCTATAGTCACATAGACCAACACCATGTGAAAACCACAGCCACACTGGCCAACAGCACGTGAAACCTACAGTCACACTGTCCAACAGCGTATGAAAGCTAGACACATTCCCCAGTAATTCCACATTCCACAGTCCGCCTGGAAAAGTGATGCTCTGCAAGTGCAGGCATTAAGAATAATGACGCCAGTGCAGCTTGTAATCATGAACATTTATGCGCGTAATGGGAAGTTCGACGTACGTTTTTCGATTTCCAACTGCCAAGGGATTTTTTACGTGCGCAACAATACACACGGGTGTCTGATCTCACTACACAGAGACGAGGGGAAATTTTATTTCTGGAAGTTCATGTGAAAAAGTCCCGGTCCTCACAGGGGCTTGAACCCGGGACCTCTAGCACTCGAGACGGACACCATACCTAGAGACCACGCAGCCCCCTATCGTCCTTAAAGATATGTCGACAACAAAGGACTTTGACGTCAATGAATCCACATCGCTGTCCAAGATGAAAGACTTGGGAGTAAGAATCGGCACGGCCAGACGCGAGAGGTACATCGGGAAAACAAGGCGCCTCGTCAACCAACACAGAACTGGCACTATTAGCCACCGGACGCTGATGCATATGCTTAGGGGGGTGGGGTGGGGGATCTGATCACATATGAACCTGTCCGGAGTGCAGTGAAGATACCCCAACTGATAACTGATGTGAAAACTACAGTCACACTGACCAACAACATGTGAAAGCTACAGTCACATTGACCAACAACATGTGAAAGCTACAGTCACACTGACCAACAGCATGTGAAAGCTGGGAGTCTCTGTGGCGAAGTGGTCAAGCCGTTTGACTTGTGATCCGAAGGTTGTGGGTTCGATTCCGGGCCGCACCCTTCGCAGTGAAGATACCCCAACTGATAACTGATGTGAAAACTACAGTCACACTGACCAACAACATGTGAAAGCTACAGTCACATTGACCAACAACATGTGAAAGCTACAGTCACACTGACCAACAGCATGTGAAAGCTGGGAGTCTCTGTGGCGAAGTGGTCAAGCCGTTTGACTTGTGATCCGAAGGTTGTGGGTTCGATTCCGGGCCGCACCCTTCGGTTTACGAGTTAAATGTTTCGGAGACTCCTGTGGGTCGTCGCTAAAAGCTACGGAGTTCGTGCTTTGTGCGACGTTTTCCGCACTGCGGAAAGAGACCGAGCCATATGGGATAAAACCCGGTGCGATGAAGTCGACCCTGTCGACTTTTTTTAAAGCGACTTTATGTGAAAGCTACAGTCACACTGACCAACGGCATGTGAAAGCTACAGCCACACTGACCAACAGCGTGTGGAAGCTACAGTCACACTGACCAACAGCGTATGAAAGCTAGACACATTCCCCAGTAATAAGTGAAAACTACGGGAACATTAACCAACAACACGTGACAACTACAGACACAATGACCAACAACACATGACAGCTACAGACACAATGACCAACAACACGCGAAATATTTTATAATGAAGGTACAACCATTATTCTATCAGCAAGGTTCTATCCAAATGCTCTGTTAAAATACTGGTTTTCTCCAATAGAGTGTCAGCGGAGAACCACATCGGCTGCCTCTGTTGAATTCCAAACTTGGCCATGTATTCTATCGCATACGCTTCCGAAGTTGTTCCAACGCTTCCGAAGTTGGTCCAATCTCGCAAAGTGGGCCTCAGAAATTTATGTGAGAAGGAATTGCGCGAGAAAGGGACCTTGTCACCCCAGTTCATAATGTTGTGACTTAATATATGTGAACATCAGATACTTCACACCGCTACTACATTTACTACTACTGCATTGCGCAGTGTTTTTTTTTTTTTTTTTTAAAGCATTGCGCAGTGCTGTTAAATATAAAGTGTGGCCAGCCTTCGCTCAATTCCAATAACTAAGAAATAGCAATAAGGTAACAATAATAATAATAATTAATAATCAGTAGAACTAACAAAATAAAAATGAGCATAATGAAGTCATCGCAGTAACGGGAATAGGCAATAGTAACGAAGTAATCATTAAAGATTTCGTTGGCCAGTACAGGTGTTAGTTAGTTAGTCGACAGATCATCCTCATTGCACATCGAACCATTCAGTCCATAAGTGTTGGGATCCCCTCCTCATCAAATCCCGCAGCGTGTAGCTGCTAATGACACCAGTTCTGTGTTGGTTTATCAATCTTCTTTGGCTTCCTGCGTAGTGTTCTTGTTTGGCTACACCTATTTTAATTTGCTGTTCTCGCAGTCTGACCATGGTTATAGATTCACAGTTTCCGGTGGGGGGGGGGGGGGGATTATTCCAAGACCGAGTTAATACAAGAACCGATTACTTGATATTGTTTCCATCATACTTTACAGTTACGAACTTCTCGTCTTTCTGAAATTCGTTTTATAACGTAAGTAGACCCGCAAATCACGTTTTATGTAGACGTCTAGATTGTTCTAGTAATGCGTTATTAAATTTAGCTTCCATTTTTACGTATAGGGAGTGAGGGGGATTTATGGGGAGAAAATTCGAAAGGGGGGGGGGGGTGACATTCTGAACATATGGTGAAGGTGAATGGGCCCCAAAAAAGTTGAGAACCACTAATCTATACAGATGGCTCTGTGCTAAGGCTAAGGGGCAAAAGAAGTTCCTGGCGATTTATCGCGAAGGTTACTAGGTGGTGTTTAATGCAATGCAGTCTGGCACATCACGACATCTAGTCTGAGAATGGAGGTTGAGGCAGTTACTGCTGCGTTCTGCTGGCAGGAGAACAAGCAGTATACACATGTGGTGATTGTAAGACTCACAGAGCATGCTTAGAAAGGTGAAGACAGACATGCTTTGTGTAGAGTGACATGCTTCAATTTAAAAAATGAAAGATAGGGAGCATCCGTTGGATCTGTTCCCTATGCCATGCTGGTGTAGTGGGAAACGAGTAGACTGATATAATGGCTGGGTCTGCACCACTGGGTGGAGTATTGTTGCACGATAAGGCAGATGTGGTCAAGACCCTTTGGGATCACGTGAATTGTGGAGGATGGCGGCGGACGGTTGTGTTTGTATTGTGACCGTTCCTTTTTTTCGCGTAGGAGATGGATATTTTAATCTCCTACGTGTAATTTGTGCGCCAGGATGAAAATCAGGAGTTTCTTCTCAAGATCTTCGCCGATGCTACGGAATTTCGTGCATCTGAGCGAAGCTAATCCTTCAGTGAATTTTCGCAGCGTGTGTGTTTCTGTGGTGTTTGGTTTTATCAACATTGCGGACCAGTGTTTGTGCTCCGTGCGGACGGCAGTCAACCTAACAAGGCGACGGGGTCGACGGGGAGGCCGTAAGCGACAAGGCACACGAGGTGGAGCAAGGCGTTTTAGACTCAAATTCGACAGTCTGGGCCTCAAGAACACTCGTGTCCTATATTGGAATTGTGTCAGCGCAAAGAACGAGGCCATATTCTGGAAAACCTGGTATAAAGGAACGACATTGTAGCGCTTCAAGAGAAGAGACTGGGTGTTAATTCACTCCATATTGCCGGCTTCAAATGTTTCTACAACAGGCGACACCTGGGAATGACGATTCTCATTCGCGACAATATATTGGTTTCAGAGCTGGACATGTGGAGATGGGACAGTGACGACATACAAATACAGGCCGTTAGAGATCAATCCGGTCTACAATTCGTGTTTTTTAATGTTTATGCCTGTAACGCGAGTTTGGATTCCCAGAATTGGCAGTGCTTAAGTGACATATTAGGTCACGAGATGAATGTTATTTTCTGTGGCGATTTCAACGCTGAAGGTAGATCATGGGGAAACATTTCCTCCAACACACAGGGGGAGGAGATATAGGCTGCTCTTGAAATCATTGACCTGGTGTGTATCAACAGTGACTGTGTCACCAGGACAGAAACAATATAATTGTTACTTAGAATCCATTGCCTTAAGTCATCACATTAGGTGATGAGGTTAGTGTTATTGACCTGGTGCTGGTTTCCCCTTCACTCACTACAGTGTGTAGATAGGGTTCCTAGGGTACCACGGCAGCGACCACCACCCTTGAAGCATATTGTTGGAGAAACCAGGCAGCACAAGTCAACAGTCAAGACTTTCCAGTATGACAGTACAGGGCAAGATGTGGTGAGTAAAATAAGGCGCGACAAGCGCAGAAAGCTTCAGGGCAGGGAAAAAAAAAGCTGGGAGCAGCCACCTTGGTGAAATTTTGAGGTGGAGAAGGCCTGGATGGATAAGCGCAGTGCTGTTAGGAAATGGCAAAATGCAAAGAAGAACAGAGTTGCCCATCCTAGTCCTTGCATGCACTTTGAAAGATAGATGCACACAAAAGTAAGCTACTTAAAAAAAAAAAAAAAAAAAAAAAAACTGGTTAAGATGGTTAAAAGTGAAAAATGGACAGAGTATTGTCGAAGAGTAAGCACAGACAAGTCACTGAAATTGTTCTGGCGACTACATAGAAGTATAAGGGCAGTTCATTTGAAATCCGTTCGTGCCGCACCGCGCGTAATTGCGTATGTTGAACATGAATCATGTCATAGTCATGTGATAAATACTGACCAATGAATAAAAGAGCACGTGCGTATCGTCCCATGATGCATAGATTCTGTTTCTGACCGTTGAGAAAATGGCCGGGCTGATCCAAAATCCGTCCAAAGAAGCACAAAGAGCGGTGATTCAGTTTCTTTCATTTGAAGGAAGTCGACCAGTGGACATTCATCGAAGAATGCAGGCAGCGTACGGTAACAAATGTGTGTTGAAGACAACAGTGACAGACTGGGATCGAATGTTTTCGGAAAGGATGTCAGTTCACGACAGACCTTCGAAGGCCGGGTCAAGCGCATATTGTTGCAAAAGAAAAAAAAAAAAAAAACATCGCAAAAATTGATGCAGCAGAACAGATGAACCGTTGTCGAAGCATACGTTCGCTAGCGAAAGAATTTGATGTGTCAATTGGGACAATTCAAAAGGTCGTTCGTAAGAAACTGCAACATCGGAAGGTGTGTTCACAGTGGGTACCACGGATGTTGACCGACTACCAAATAAGAGGAACACATGGGATGGTGTTTGAACCACTTGCTGCGTTACATGGTGGAGGGTGATGAATTTCTCTTCCACATAGTGGCAGGCGATGAATCATGGTATCACCACTTTCAGCCGAGCAACAAAAGAGAGAGAGAGAGAGAGCATACAATGGAAGCATGCTGGATCATCAAAATCCAAAAAATTCAAGTTACAGGTTTTTGCTGGTAATGTTATGCTGAGCGCATTCTTTGACCATGAATGGCTATTGTTGGCCGACTTTAAAGAACCTGGTGTCAACATCAACTCTACTCACTACTTGCAAACACTAGACAAGCTGCAAAAAGCTACCAAGAATAAACGACCCGGTATGCTTTATCGCGGTGTGATTTTGTTGCACGATAATGCTTGTCCACATGTTGCAAAGATTGTGCAGGTAGCTTTAGCAAGGAAGAAGTTGGAAATTCTGCAACATCCAGCCTATAGTCCTGATTTGTCATCATGTGATATTCATTTGTTCGGACCTCTTAAAAAAAAGCTCTCACACATATGCAAACGTAATGAACGCGGTAAACACATGGTTCAGTGAGCAACCACAATCCTTTTTGGCGGACGACATTCGCCACCTACCTAAGCAATGGGATGCTTGCCTGAATGCCTACGGCGACTTCTTTTGACCAATCCATGGTGCATAATTCATTCAAAATGAATGCTTAGTTTAATTCTACCACACCTGTTAATGTTTCTTTCATGCTTTTGCAATAAAGCCATTGGAACGGGTTTTAAATGAACGTCCCTAATATGAATGGGGTAGTCAAGAATAAGATTATTCCCGACTTCCAAGGTGCTGACCTCATCTGGCAGAGAACTGACGAGAATAAGGGCAAAGCCCTCTTCCAACACTATCTAGAGCAGAGCAACCAGACAGACATGAGAGGCCAAATTCTTGCTATGGAGGTTACCTCAGATAGTTGTAAGGCCAGAACTTTTCGGATTAAGACACAGTGACAGTGAAAGAGATCAAGGCTGTGCTTCGACGATCGAAAAACAGCGCTCCAGGGCCAGATGTCATAAGGTATGACGACATCAACACCGACAACCAGCTAGAGGAACTAGCAGACATGTACAACAACATTATAGGGAGTGCTAGCATCAAGGAGGAGTTGTTAACAGCTATCTGATTTCCCTTGCCAAAGCCTAGCAAAGACCACACAAAAATTCAGGGATATCGGATAATAACCATGCAGAATACAATAAGCAAGCTGCCGGAGAAATTAAATGCCAGAAAAATGTAAAGCCAGATAGAGAGACAAGGTTCCCCCCCCCCACCCCCTCATACCCTGGGAGGGTACCGACCAAAAAGAGAAACCTGGACCAATACAACAGTTTTTGTCCATGATGTATATGAAGGTTTCCACTCAGGCATTTAAATCTTTGCTGCAGCGATTGATCTTGAGGGCGCGTACAACAAAGTATCATTGGATTTTTTAATGCTTCAGCTTCTTGAACTCAAGTAAGTCCTTTCCTCCTTAGTTGGATCGCAGCAGCCCTCTTCCAACGGAAAGTAGTTTTTAGATGTGGCAGCTGGACTTCGGAACCAACAACAATATATCCTGGCCTACCACAGGGATCACCATTATCTCCGGTGCTGTTCAACGCCTACACTGTGAGAACCACCAGCGAGCAAATCATAGGACCGGGGAGGACATTAACGTATGCAGACGATGTTTTAGTATATCGTCAGTGTAAGGATAGAGATCAGGTTGCTGTGAAACTACAAACTGAACTCAATCGCATAAGCACTTGGTGTGTTGAAGCTGGGACAATGGTCAACCCAACAAAGGCAACAATGACATGGTTGTCTTTGAATAACCATATTGTCAACACCCCAACGCCAACTGTAAATCTAGGTTCAGAGACTGTGTAAAGAACGCGGGCAATGAATTACCTGGAGATACGATTTGATCGAAGCCTCGCTTATACTGAGCAAGTAGCCAAGATGATAACAAACGCCAACCCGGGTTTGGGTGCGATGCGGGTGATGGCGGCGGCAAACTGTGAGCAACGCCATCTATATCTTCTTTACAAGGGTCTGGTCCCTTCTGTTTTGGAGTATGCGATAGCGATCCTGACTCTCAGCCATAAGCAGAAGGAAAGTATACGGAACGAAGTTATGCATATTATTCTTGGGTGTACAAGAGATACAGAATTTTCCAAGGACAGAATACTAATTTGCCGAGCACATGCCTACCTCAGAGTCAATGCAAACACACAACATCCACTGCATAGCGATATTAAGAAGGTAAAGGGCAGCAGGTTAAAAAGAATAAAGTCGTGGATGGGCCAAGTCGAAGAAATTCTTCAGCAGGTGTGTTCACTTGAGGACTTAGAACCTGGCAAGTGCCAACAGAGTTATGTACATCCTTTTCAGTGTGCATCCAACTAGACAGAAAATGCAGGCAAGAAACTCCAGCTGATGAGGAGGCGGAAGTACAGGCTCTGATATTCGAGAAGTCTTTAGAGAGGATGATGCTGTCATTTACACAGATGGGTCGGTCGTTCGAGGAGTGAGAAGCGCATGGGCCTTTACGGCTTAGGCCGGAGGGAAAATTGTGAAGGAAGAGTCTTGCGTTTTTGCTTTGACCACAAGTAGCCTGACTATGGAAGTCATGACAGTAAGTGAAGCAATAGCATGGCTCGAGACACAGACATTCAATCGGGCATGTGTCCTAAATGATTCAATGAATATGCTCAGGAAGATAGAGATGGGGTAGGTCCGAAGAGAGTGATTGCTGTCTCTAGAGCGGTCTCGGCTGACATAGATTAATTTCATTTTCGTGTCAGGGCATGCGGGTGTACAAGGAAATGAGCAGACTGACAGGCTTGCAGGTGGGGCTACTGTGGAAGGCGGACGTGCCATGGACCAGGCAGACATTCTGAATTCTCTACGAGAAGTAAGTCGTTTACGAGAACCAAGCGATGACTGGGAATCTACAACCATGGTCAGGATGCGAGAACAGCAAATAAAAAGAGGTGTGGCCAAACAAGAACACTACGCAGGAAGCCAAAGAAGATTAATAAACAAACACAGAACTGGTGTCGTGAGCAGCTACTCACTGCGGGATTTGCTGAGGAGGGGATCCGAGCACTTATGGACTGAATGCTTCGATGTGCAATGAGGATGATCTGTCGACTAACTAACTAGCTAACAAACAAAACAAAACAAACAAACTGACTAACTAACTAAGTAACTACCTGACGTGAATTGTTTGGAAGAACAGATACGTCGTCATGACTTGGAGAAAATGGCGTGACAAGGATTTCGCGAACGCATAAAGGACACACACACAAAGACATAAACATTCTCTTTTATATATATATATATATATATATATATATATATATATATATATATATATATATATATATATATATATATATATATATATATATATATATGTTAATTAAGAAGAAATTAGAAGCAACAGAGATGTGGTTCCTGAGACGAATGTTGAATTCCTTGGACTGTCAGAGTAACTAACAACGACTGCCTGATACAGGCTAATGAAACTAGAACATTATATACAACAATAAGAAAGAGGCAAACAGCTTTCTTTGGTCATGTAATGAGAAGAGAGGCATTGGAGAACATCGTGACAACTGGAAAGATCGAGGGGAAGAGAGGCAGAGGCAGACCATGAGAAATGATGTTGGATGGATTGAGACGGTGGCACGGAGAAATATCAGCAGCAGAGTTGATCCAGAAAACCAAAGACCGAGATCTGTGAAGAGCCATGAACGCCTACGCCAGCTGGCAGGGCACGATGATGATGATGAGATTGTTAAACTGCAACTTAAGTTCAGGTCAATTAACAAAATCGCTGCCTTGATAAGGATTCGAACACTTGGTACTTTTGCTTTCTTTCACCCCAAACAAAAGGGAATCCCAGGATATGACGTCACATCCAGGGGTTCCCTGTGTTGCGCCGAACATCCAGGGGGTTTCCGTGTGTTGCGCCGTAGCTCGGTGCGCAATTCTATGCGGCGGCGGCGGTGGTGCGCTATTCTTTCACCCCTAACCTTAATTGGAAAGTAATTGCAGGACCGATGCAAATGAGGATCGAAGGGAGACAGACACTCACACAGAAACGGTTGCCACAGCCCAAAGAAACAACACTGTGGTGTGGGGCAATTGAAACACACTGACACGCACTCCAGCCGAACACAGAGGAGATCACCGTCGGCGCTAAATATAGCTGGTGACTCTAAATATAGCTCGCAAAGTTTGTTTGGGGTGAAAGAAAGCAAAAGTACCGAACACTTAACCAAGTTGCTGGCAGAACAGTGCGCCGTCGTGCTTTCTTATGAACACATCTTTAAGTGCGCGGTAGGGCAACTTTTCTCGCCAAACAACTGTTGTTTATTTGTTCCCCCAGATGTTAGTTGGCAATGACGTTTCTAGATGTTACCCGAAAGGGGTTTCAAAATTTCCACCGGAAGTTGCGAGAGTTCGGGACTTCCAAGAAATTCTACAGATTTCAAGAAGTATCTAGAATTGTAGTCCCCGTACTCCGCACACAATTTCTTCTTTCTACTTCCGATTATAGTTCAATTCTATATAACAATAATTTCTTCAAATGTTTCATCAAAGTTCGTGTAACTTAACATTTACCAAATATAAATAATATTTTCCGTTCAAAAATGGTGATTTATTTTATGATTTCATAATGATTAAAATTTAAGGAACATTGTAGATTTTTCGCGGCGCGGAGTAATACCAACGGTTACCATCTATTTCAGCAGTTGTCAAGCAAGCCGATCAGGCAGAAACTGCTATTCCCTGCGAAAACTGCGAGGAAATAAAGCATAAAGCGTTCAACTCCAAGTGATTTGCGGTGTTGTAGAACACTACAAGCTAGTACTAAACAGACAAGGTAAGCTAGCACACCTAATTAGTAATTATCAGTTTTATGTTAGCTGTATAATGCTGTATATTGCTTTGTGATTTAAAGAAGGCGTCAATCTCAAAATGTCTTCTATTTTCTTGTAGTACAAACAAACAAGAGGCAGACCGAGAAATGACGCTTGAAGGTAGACTAAGACGACGATGGCATAGAGGAATATCACCAGCAGAATTAGATCTGGAACCACAATCACTTAGATCTGCAGAGACGCAAAGTCTACACTCTACACCATCTGACATGGCACACGACATATCAATAATTAATATTCTACTAATATTAATAATTAATAAATATTCTTTCTACATTGACTTGTACCACATCTTAAAGTAGTCTCGATTTCCTCCAGTGATATGCCGTGAGTTAGCAAGCTTTTCTCACTGTCTTTCCTTCTCAGAGGATACCCAGAAAATTGTCTGGTACTCATTTTTATGGAGCTGGGTCCAAGCTGTGTGTTGGTAAGAAACCATTTTTTTTTCTTTTCTGGATTTGAACCCATGCCACAGTTATCACAGGCAGCTTCACTCTAACCACGCTCTACTACTGGAATGTGTTAGTACAGTGTGCCCTGCCAAATCACACAGATGTTGTTTTTCTGCAGATCTCAGTTGTCGGCATTCTGTATATAATCATTCAGGTGCCTTCTCCACAATGAAGGTTGGCTGCACTGGATCTCCAACACTGTCCGTCTCTCGCCCTGACTGTACATTCTGTCAGACTGATGTTCATCAATCTCTTGATGTTATCTTCCCACTTGTAACGTTTTCTGCCGCTTGCCCTCAACCGTGTATTTACTCTAGTATGGTTTTATGAGTATTATGTCTTTTAACGTGGCTGAAATATTTCACTTGCCTCTTTTATTTCTTTCATCAACTCTTTTCATTCCCAATTTTCTAGAACCTCTGTATTTGATTGTTTTTGTTTCCATGACATATATTTTCTTCTGTATATCAACATCCCCCAGGAATTCATACACCAGCATTAAGTTAAGTTAAAACTGAAACGTTCACTTTCTCATTCAGTCTAGGCATTTTAAATCTTTACTCTGCTCTTGATAACTATTTATTAGTCAGTGTATCTTGAAAGGTTCTCAACTTGGCCAGGCATCTCCCATCAGACATTTTGCCCTGGCCATGCGGGTGTACGGGGGAATGAACAGGCTGATAGGCTAGCAGGGAATGCACCTCTTGGTGGAATTTTGCCTATGGACAAGGGGGAGGTGGTCGTGCACTTGTGGGACCAGGTGAAGGCGGAGGAACAGATTGAGAACCCATATGTGGAAAGAATGAGATTGTGGTGGATCGGCAGGGGTTCTGGAAGAATCTCAAAACTGAGAGGGAAGACCAGGAGAACTTTTAATCAGATAGCGGTGGAAACAATTAGTAGACTCTTCACTGGCTGTTGAATGAGGGGACGGAGCACGTATGGGAATGTCCTGAGTGCAGTGATGTTGGTTCTTAACTCAACTCCCATCAGACAGTGACTGTTCCAATATAGTTGTACCAGTTTACTTGCTTCAGAAGTTACCTGTTTACTTGGATGTTACATTGTGGTAATTGTTCCTTCTTGGTGACAACTATAATTTATATTTTCCTTAGTTTTATTCAAACCCTAGCTGTTCATTAGAAGCTTAATCCCTAGTATCACGCAATTAGCTTGTCTGGTACATTCCAGTAGTCAAGAATTTCGACAGCATGGGCTTGCATTGTTTAAAACATTGTTTTTTTTTTTTTTTTTGCATATCTTATTTGCAGGACACAGCTGTCAACATCAGCATTTTACTGCTGTTGATGATCATGACAAGTTTACGTTCAGTAGTTTTCCATTGCTTTCTGAATGGCCAGCTTGCATGCCAACACATTAAAATCGCAGCATGACACAGTCTAATGCCAAATCGGTTGCCGCTGTGTTTCGAACACGCAAGCGGCTTACGAATTGCAAGCCTTTAGCCACGGAGATCAGCGTTTAAACTATTACCGTTATAAATTGTCTTCTATTAATTACCTATCTGTTTGCTGAAGAAATATTTAAATATATGAGTAGGTAATGAATTAAAACCATTAGACTGAGAATATAGTAAAAGTAAAGCTTGACACCACGAGATGTATTGGGCGTATCAAAATCAATCAATGTGCCATGCCGGAAAGCGTGGGCGGTCATGACTCACCATTTCACTCGATCACCAGAGTCGTGGATAAGCTCAGTGTTCCTGTCTCGACCATGCCATGTGGCCAAGCCATCCAGGTATTTTCCTCTCGGTCTTCCTCTTGGTCTGTTTCCTTCGATCTTGCCAGTTGTCACTAAGTTCTCCAATCCATTTCTTCTCATAACCTGTCCAAAAAGTTTTGACTGTCTACGTCTAATTGGGTGTATGGTAGTAAGCAAAGGAACCTTGGACATGCCGTAGGCACACTGCAGATATGTTGTTAGCTCTGTTAATAGTGTCATTGAAGTCCATCCTCTGGGACCCACTGGCGCCCCTCCCCCCACGCACAGAGAGAGAGAGAGAGAGAGAAAAAACTGGATGAATATGAGTATGTATAGCATGGAAGGAGTTGCACGAGACCGAAGTTGTAGGGAGACTGTTCGAGTTGGCCGAGGGCTTGTGCTCTGTGACGTAATAGTCTCCCCCTTTATTTTTGCTTAAATTACAGTGCAGATCATATTTTTCATTATAAATATATCTAGGAAAACGATCTTTTCCCTATTTTCCTATGTTTGTAGATATCTATTAATATGCCTGTATTATTGGCGAGAATTTAATATATTTAATCTCCTGTAAACCTAGTGAATATTCTAGTGTTTTTAAAATATATATTATACAGTATATTATAGAACTATTAGTTGTGCATGCCTTCTGCCCCAGCGCAAGTTTGGCTGAATAACATATTCAGTTTTAGCCTGCGACCCGGGTGGCAACACGAGAATCTGCTTGGCCAGTTGTCGTCAGCCGGCAGATCGTCCATTTGGTCGACTAACTCGAAGCGGTAGGACACAGGCGCCGATTCTAGCTGTAAAAAGACATATTGCAACAAAATAATCCAGGCTCTAGTTAGCCGATATTTGGGAATAGCAAATTGCTAGCCAAATTGATACCAAAAAGTAATATTTACACTGCTAGTGGCACTGTTCCCCCGTGGAGAGGTTTAATCACCACATTTTGGAAGCAGTTCTGCACCTTCTTTGGTGGTACCATAAGCCAGCAACTTGCAGCAACGCATACTTACCAGTCGTGAACACCATGTCTATTGCCGGAGAGTGAATCCGCAACCTGAACTGGAACATCACCTGAGTTGACAAGCCGGACCCAAATCTTGAGCTGAGTGGCCAACCTCCTCGGCTGACACCTTTAGCCTGCCAACTTAGTCTAGGATTGGATTGCCTACACACTAGGGCAACAGACTTTTACATGCCACAGTATTTCATTAAATTAATAGTTATATGTGATACCAGAAACATACTTAGTCTGTTGCTGTTATACTCTAATTTAATATTAGGATACTGAGAGAGAGAAGGAATGCAAGTTGTAACTTTATATTTGTACTCTTCCTCCATGTTGTGAGAATGGATCAGTTAAAGGGAGCTCTTTAAATTTTGCAGGCATTCGTCGCCAGATTCAGTAAGCCTACTGTCTAGAATTATTCCTAGTATGGTTGTTCGCTTGACCTATCTGTGCCTGAACATTGTCTGAAGACCTGGTCATTCCTGGGACAGTTCCGAATCGTACTTCCTTGTTCGAGCCATTTCGGCCTCTTCTTCGACAGTGATTAGTCTTTCGGAATCCTGAAAGTCTATTGGTTGCTATTTCTGATCCTTGTCTGTCAAAATAGTCAACATTACGCGACATGCTCCATTGCTAGATAGAAGGCTGGCCACGTCACATAGACCTCTGGTGTTAATCACATTTGCCCACTTTTCATATTTTAAAACCAAAGAATGCGACTTGCCAGATGTACATACGAAGAATTCTTTTCTCTAGATCAAATTGTATATTTCCTTATTCTCCTGTAAATGCCCGTCCTTGCCATCGCAGTTCTAATTCTAATATATTGTTACAGTTTGACTCCATTAAGTTAACTTGTTTTTTGTTCTATGTTTCACCTGTAGTGCTTGAGGGATCCTTGCTATGGTCATTATGTTTCCTCATCTGGGCATTTATTTTCATATCACATTTTTCTGTTTGATTAATTTCTAGATACATAGTTGTTGTCGAGGAAAAAACTTATGTCACTTTCATATATTACAATAAAAACCAGTCTAGCTGCTAGTAGCAGCTCTCTCTTTTAAGAAATGGTAAATAGTGCGTTTGAACCATTATTAATGTAATTGTCTATGGGGATATATGTGATAAGATCATGGAAACCCCTCTGCTGTGTGTCCACCGTGACGAGGTAGAGGGGCTTGTGCGTCCCAATGACCCCAAGAGCTATGCCGACGGTAGCACAGCTACTGGTAGGGCCACCCATGTCGGACAGGTCAAGGGAGAGGGACCAGACGAAGAGACACACAAACCTGCTGCCTTGTAGGTAGACTGGGGACAGTCAAAGGCTAGGGAAAGCACCCCAAATACATGCTTGTCGAAATCGGATGTACTGAGCCACAGGCTTGACAAAGCAGTGCAACATGAAACCTGCTGCCTTGTAGGTAGACTGGAGACAGTCAAAGGCTAGGGAAAGCATCCCGAATAAATGCTTGTCGAAATCGGATGTACTGAGCCACAGGCTTGACAAAGCAGTGCAACGTAACTTAATTCATGATGTCACAAATCAAAATTAATCGATATGGTGCTAATCCCGTGAAGTCCCATCAGGCGGTGATAGTGCCGGGCCCCATGACTACTGGTGGTCACCTTCCCCTGTGCTGTGGAGTCAAGGCACAGAGGAGTAGGTTAAGAGCTATTGACCAAATACCCCGGACACTCAACATACTACAGTGGAATGCCGAAGGAGTTTACAAGAAGAAAGACTCCCTAACACAGCGTCTTCATAAAGATAGAATAGATGTGGCATGCATTCAAGAGACACACCTCAACGCCAATCACAAATTCTCAGTCAGAGGATATCAGGCCACACGTTTCGACCGCGAAGGACACAAAGGAGGAGTTCTAATACTTACACGAAATACAATACCTTGCAGCGAAGTATCTGTGATCTCTGACAACCAAACGGAAATTATAGGTGTTGATATAATGATAAAGGACGTGAAAATAAGAATCTACAATCTGTATAGCCAGCAGATAAGGACCTTACACTCTCAAACATGAAAATAACTGACACAAACTGCATTATTGTCGGAGACTTTAATAGCCGTTCAGAAAGATGGGGATACTCAGATACTGACAAAAGAGGAGATGAATTGGAGGACTGGGAAATAGACTCGAATCTCCATCTACTCAACAAAGCGGATGACACACCGAGCTTCTACTCCAGAAGATGGCTTACCACTTCTACTCCAGACTTAGCTTTCTGCACAGGAGACATCCTCCACAAAATCGATCGCCATGTGCTGGACCAATTAGCAGGTAGTGACCACAGACCAATCAAGCTTGAAATGAATATGGAGTATGTTCCACAGGAGCAAAAGCCCTTGCCCCGCTGGAATTACAAACGAGCAGATTGGGACAGATTTGCCATACTAACAGACAAATATTGTGAAAAACATAAATACACGATATGGCAACATAAAGCAAATGGTGGAAAGTCTAAACAGAGCGATAATACAGGCAGCCACTGAGTCCATTCCAAGAGGAGCGAGGAAAAATTACAAACCATACTGGACTGAAGAACTACAAAGTTTGGAGGACAAAGTTGAAGATGCCAGGAAGACAGCAGAGAGAGAACAAACAATTGAAGCAAACATCTCTCTCAAAGCCATCTCAGCAAAATATAAAAGAACAGTAAATCAAACAACAAGAGATTGTTGGAGGGAAAAAACAGAAAACCTGAATTTTGACAGGGATGGAAACAAACTATGGAAACTAGTGAAAGCCATGAACAATGAAGGACCTAGAAACAAACAAATAACAATTAAACAAGGAAATGCCTTGCTTACAGGCAAAAAGGCTGCAAATGCACTAATGGAACACTATGCAAATGCAAACCACATTGATATTACAACCGAACAGAAGAAAGCAATCAAAGACAAACAGATACATCATAGAAATACAGAGACAGCAGCAGAATATATGATGGCAAATCTAACAATGGAAGAAATGGAACAGGCAATGAATACCCTAAAAAAGAAGAAATCACCAGGAAAGGATGGAATCACAAATGAAATGCTAATAGGACTAGGCACCAAGGCAAAGAAGAAACTACTAGCAGTCCTAAATAACAGTTGGAAGAGAGGAATAGTCCCACAGGCATGGAAGGAAGCTATACTAATACCAGTCCCAAAGAAGGGAAAAGACCTGGAAGAACCAAATGGCTATCGACCTATCAGTCTACTTAGCTGTGTAGGAAAATTAATGGAACGCATTATCAATGGCAGGCTAACATGGCATCTGGAAGAAAACAAACTCTTAACACCACACCAAGCAGGATTCAGAAAATACAGATCCACTGAAGATCAAATAACCTATATAGCTCAGGAAATAGAGGATGCCTTCCAAGAGAAAAAGCACACACTAGCAGTCTGGATAGATTTAGAAAAAGCATTTGATAAAGTATGGAAGGAAGGACTGAAAGTAAAACTGCAAAACATGCATGTTTGTGGAAAAATGTATAAATGGATCAGCCACTACCTTGAGAACAGAACTGCCAGGACAAAAGTACAAGGACAAACAAGCAAAATGATGCTGCTGGAGCAAGGTGTCCCCCAAGGAGGAGTTCTTTCACCAACATTATTCCTAGCATATATAAATGACATCACAGAAAATTTTCCAGCCAGAGTACACACATCCTCCTTTGCAGATGACCTAGCCATATGGACATCTGAAGAATATATTAGTACAGCTAACAGCAGAATACAGCAAGCCTTATTAGCACTAGAGGAATGGTCAAAATCATGGCTAGTGAAGATAAGTGAGGAGAAAACAACATGCACAGTGTTCTCCCTCTCAAATAAAACTCAGCAACCTAAGCTGGTATTGAATGGAAAAATATTGCGCCATGAAGAAAATCCAAACTATCTAGGAGCCACCTTTGATCGTCGCCTGACATGGAAGACACAGGTTGAGAAAAATCGAACAAGAGCAAGGCAGAGAATGGCAATCATGAAAAAGCTTGCTGGTACAACGTGGGGAGCAGATGAGAAAGTTCTCAAGAAGTTATATACTGGACGGGTGAGACCAGTACTGGAATATGGCATTGCAGCTTGGGCAACAGCAGCTAAGTCAAACTTTAACAAAATAAGTAGAGTCCAAAACCAAGGAATGCGAATCATAACTGGAAGCCTGAAGACAACGCCTATTAATGAACTAGAAAAGATCACTTGTTTACAACCAATGCAGGATAGAAGAGATAGCAGAGCCCAGCAACAAGCAGAAAAATTTAGAAGATTGACAGACCACCCTATGTACAACAGATTTAATGGTTTTGGAAAGGGAAGACTGAAGCGTAGCAACTTTGTAGAAACTGCAAAACGAAGGATTAGGGCAGATCCTATACTTAACATATCAACAGTCAAGCCCATACACAATGCACACAAGTTCCCAGCTTGGAGACAGCAGCAACTGCCTGAGATGATAGAAAACATTCCTGGTATTGAGAAAAAGAACACTCAGCATGAAACCGAAAGAAGAGAAATAACCCTAAACTACATAAAAGAACATTACCCAAGCAGGAATTGGACCCATGCATATACAGATGGATCAGCCAAAAATTCAATAGAGAATGGAGGAGGAGGAATTCTCCTAAATTTAAAAAATGGAGTGAAAAAAAACACATTCAATGGCAACTGGAAAATTTTCAAGTAACTTCAAAGCGGAGGTAGAGGCTCTGAAAACTGCAGCAGAAATGCTCCTGATGGAAGAAAATAAAGAGAAGCAAATAGCTATCTTCACAGATGCAAAGTCAGCTGTCTCAATACTCAAGAGCAATAACAGCACAGAACTAACTGACCTAAGAGCAGCACTCCATGGTCTATGCCAGAAATCCAAAAAAGTTGTAATACAGTGGATCCCATCACATTGCAGTATACCTGGAAACGAAGAGGCTGACAGACTGGCAAAAGAGGGCGGACGACTACCACAGCCTGACATAGACATAACCTATAATGAGGCAAAGAGGTTGATAAAAAGCACTTATAGAACCAAATGGGAATCTGAGCATCCAGGCCATCAGAAGGATGATGCATATTACAAACTCGACCGAAGAGAACAAGTAGCAATCTTCAGACTCCGCACAGGACATAACAGGCTGAAATACCACTTGTTCAATAAACTAAAGATAGGAGATACTGATGAATGTAATTGTAGAACTGGAAAAATGACAGCAAAACATTTGCTGCAGGATTGCCCAACGTATGCAGAACAGAGAAAGATATTTTGGCCCACACCTGCTTCATTTGAGGACAAGCTCTATGGAGATATCAACAAGCTCTATGGAGATATCAACAAGCTCAAGTTGACCGCAGCTTACTTTAACTACATACAGGTTGACATTTAAAGGTGCATGAAATGGAATATTGCTTGGATAGCAAATCCATTACGTGGAAAGTCCGAATCAAAAGCCCATTGTGTGGGCTTCATAAAAAGGTGGAAAAGTGTCCTAGTGGCATGAAATGGAATATTGCTTGGATAGCAAATCCATTACGTGGAAAGTCCGAATCGAAAGCTCACTGTGTGGATGTCATCTGCAGACTGCATACTTCTGGTTTCCGGAAGAACAGCCTATGGTGAACGGAAGGCCCAATATACGGAAGTGAGGCTAAGCAGCCATGTGCAGGACGTGACGATTCCTTGGGTGAGCCCAGTACCAGAGCGCTATGTATCGGCTCTGCAAGTATGGAAGCCTCCTTGGATGGCGGGGAATGCCCATGGTCTGCCCCTTCCTTCCCTTGAGGGCTGACCAGGATCTTTGGCTGTTCTATATGGACCAGCTGGGATGGGGGATAACACCACAACAGTGAGAGTCAAACGTCCTAAGAAACCCCCGGGAAGGTTCACCCGGTCAACAAATGCCCGCAGAAGTCGGATGTGTCGGCCTAACGGCGCAAGAACGCAGCTCTGCTGTAAACAGGCACAACGCAATCACATCCGAAAAAAAACTCCGGATGAACGAAGAAGAAGAAGAAGATCATGGAAATACTTTCATATACCCCATTAGACTTGACATTCACCGAGCTATTTTACTCATTCGAAAGAACAATTGAGAGGTCTAATCCATCCATCATGTGCCATGCTGGTAAGCGTGGGTGGTCATGTTTTGCCATCTCACTCAATCACCAGAGTCGTGGTTTAGCTCCGTGTTCCTGTCTCGACCATGCCATGTGGCCAAGCCATCCAGGTATTTACTTCTCAGTCTTCCCCTTGGTCTGTTCCCTTCGATCTTGCCAGTCGTCACCAAGTTCTCCAATTCATTTCTTCTCGTAACATGCTCAACAAATTTTTGACTGCCTACGTCTAATGTCCGTAATCAGTTTACGATCTTCATTTGCTTTCTTGAAGGACTTGTTCATTGGTTTTTCTGTCTGTCCATGGTAGTCTTTGCATTTTCCTCAGAAAGACATTTCCACAGCCATCAGCTGAGAGGTCTAATGAACACAGTGAAAAGCTGAAATGGGATTTGTGCACGTGGTTTTGTTAGCTTGAGACAGACTAGCAGCTTTATTGTATTTCTATAACCCACACTGTTGGACTGGTGTATTTATTTGATTGGTTTACATTGCTTCATAATATTGTGACATTGACAATGTTTGTTTTGCAGATGCCTGAGATTAACTCAGTTGAGCAAATGGAGGGAGAGAAGGAGACCTTTGCATTTCAGGCTGAGATAGCACAGTTGATGAGTCTCATCATCAACACCTTCTACAGCAACAAGGAAATTTTCCTGCGGGAGTTGATTTCTAATGCATCTGATGCTCTGGACAAAATTCGCTACGAGTCCCTGACAGATCCAAGTAAACTGGACACGGGGAAAGAGCTACACATTAGAATCATTCCAGACAAGGAGAACAAGACTCTCACTATTGAAGACACTGGAATTGGAATGACCAAGGCTGACCTTGTCAACAATTTGGGCACTATTGCCAAATCTGGTACCAAAGCCTTCATGGAAGCGTTGCAGGCAGGAGCTGATATCTCCATGATCGGACAGTTTGGTGTAGGTTTCTACTCCGCATACCTTGTGGCAGATCGTGTGGTTGTGGATTCCAAAAATAATGATGATGAGCAATACACTTGGCAGTCTTCCGCTGGGGGAACATTTACTGTAGAGCCTTCATCGAGTGCTCCAATGTCACGTGGTACCAGGATCACTTTGTATCTGAAAGAAGATCAGCAGGAGTACTTGGAAGAGAGGAAGATCAAGGATGTAATCAAGAAACACAGCCAGTTTATTGGCTACCCAATCAAACTACTGGTTGAGAAGGAGCGCGACAAAGAAGTTTCTGATGATGAAGAGGAAGAGAAGAAAGAAGAGGAAAAGGAAGATAAAGACAAACCTAAAGTTGAAGATCTGGATGAGAATGATGATGATGATGATGATGACACTTCAAAGAAAGACGAGAAGAAGAAGAAGAAAATCAAAGAAAAGTACAGTGAGGAAGAGGAACTCAACAAAACCAAGCCACTCTGGACTAGGAATTCTGATGATATCACTGCAGAAGAGTATGCAGAGTTTTACAAGTCTCTGACCAATGATTGGGAAGACCATCTGGCAGTGAAACACTTTTCTGTTGAGGGACAGCTGGAGTTCAGAGCACTTCTATTCATTCCAAAGAGGGCGCCATTTGATATGTTTGAGAACAAGAAGAAGAAGAACAATATCAAATTGTATGTTCGTAGAGTCTTCATCATGGACAATTGTGAGGACTTGATTCCAGAATATTTGAACTTTGTCAAGGGTGTTGTCGACTCTGAAGACCTGCCACTAAACATTTCCAGAGAAATGCTTCAGCAAAGCAAGATACTCAAAGTCATTAGGAAGAATCTGGTCAAGAAATGTCTGGAGCTCATTGAAGACCTTACAGAGGATAAAGAAAACTACAAGAAATTTTATGAACAGTTTTCAAAGAATATTAAGGTAGGTAGAAATTCTTTGTCTTCACTGTGTGGCATTACTCTAATTCTTTAGGTTTTCTCATCTCATTGCTGGTTGTACTGTTTGCTTCAGTTCTGATCTTTCTATAGTATTTTAATCAACTACATTGCCATGTTGCTAATCAGAATTGGTGTACTGTTTCCAAGTTTGGATTCTGTTACTTTTAATTTGCACCTTTTCTAATATCACTAGTAGATGACTAAAATTCCAGAATTCCATCTTCTTTTGCTGCATTTGTCAGTGCATAGACTTGTATAATTGAATTAATTGTAATGTTTTTTTTGTTTTTTTGTTTATCACTCTGATAGTAAAGAAGTCGGTGATTGGGCTTGCTGTGATGAGAACAGCGTTCTGCCAAGGACCTGCTACATAATGAATACAATTGTAAATTAGAGTGAACTAGTCACCTTTGTATTGTTGAATTGTAGTGGATGCCTTCTTTTGGATTTTTATCTTTCCCTTCTACAAATGCATATTGTTTTAAATTATTTCCTTGCATTACATAAAGATGGAAACATCTTAACAAGAAAGCAAGCAGCTGACCATTTTGGTGACTCATTCGCACAAGATAACACTATCAAAATTAGTCCAGAGAAACAAGAGATTCGAGAGAAACAGCAACATACAGGACAGAAGGAAATAGGACATGAGGTTCTGGAGACACCCATCACAATCAGCGAACTGGAGCTAGCCATATCAAAACTGAAAATGAGAAAATCACAAGGAGCTGATGGTATCTCCGATGAAATGACTAGGAACAGAGGCCAAAGCAAAGCTGTTGCAGATCTTCAACAACAGTTGGACCTTAGGCAGTGTTCCACAAGCCTGGAGAGAAGCAGTCATGATACCCCTCCTAAAATCAAGGAAAGATAGTTCCATTGCCTCCAGCTACAGACCAATTAGCCTCACCAGCTGTCTCTGCAAAACACCAGAGCGCATCATCAATCACAGACTGCAGTGGTACATTAAAAGTAAAAACATCCTTGTGCCACAGCTGGCTGGCTTTAGGCAGTGCTACTCTATGGAAGATCAGACAACCTACCTCTCTCAAAAAATTGAGGATGCATTCCAAGAGAAGAAGCTGGTGCTTGCGGTATGGATAGATCTGAAGAAAGCCTTTGACAAAGTCTGGAAAGAAGGTCTGATGAAGAAACTGAGAAACTGCAAAGTCAATGGAAGAATGTACAAATGGGTGAAAGCACACAACCACTGTATACAAAATTCAAGATTGGTGAAACAGCCATGTGCACATGTGGATTGGCGTTGCAGGCAGCAGAGCACATGCTCCAAGACTGCCCAAAATATATCTAGGCAAACCTTCTGGCCTAGAGAGACGACAGTGGAAGATAAATTCTATGGACCGCTGTGTGAACTAAAAAAAGACAGTCAAATTCATACAAGAGACATTGCAGTTATAGACATATTTCAAGCGAACGGAAGAAGAAGAAGAACTTATTTCCATCTGCATTTTTCATCTTGTTAGCATCATTCGGAGTTTGGCAACATGGTTTATGAGGTTGATTTTACTTTCTTCTTCACAGTTCAGTGCTTCTAATTACTCCTGATTGTTTTGGTAGAATTAAGATTTCAGCATTTCGTTAATGTCTTAGCTGTTATAAATGAATATAATTCAGTAGTTAAAATATTTTATTCCAGATTCTTTCAGTACTTTACTATTTAGGTAATTATTTTTGTTTAAAGCCTTGTAGTAAGTTACCTTTTGTGTAAATTCTGATCTTTCTCCATCATTTAACTAAATATTCATTCCATCTCATTATAGCACCTTCTACCATTAATGCTTTTTTTTTTGTTTTTAAATTTCAAACATCCTATGTTTAATATTTTATGCCTGTCAAACCATTGCACATTTAAAAAAAAAAGTCTTTAATAGAGCTTTATTCATTTTTTTTCACTGCTCATTCAGCGTTTTCTTTTGCCTTTATTCATTTATCTATTTTACCATATTCATTGTTGGTTTTATTCTTTCTTTTGGCCATCAGTTGGTCATCCATTTCTTCTTAGCTTTTTTGTTTACTTTCTGGTAAAACCTCTTTTTTGGCAAATGGAGTTCCTCAGCATTTCCCTTTGTTCATCAATACTTTGTATTTTAGTTATTGCCTTGTTTTTTACAATTTTGTGTGCATTGTTCTTGAAATTTTCTACCTGCTCTTAGAAATTAGGTCTTACTGTTATTAACTTGTTTTTCCCCTGTCTTTTTCAACTGTACTTCTTTGTCCGCAAAGTGGGATATAATCACTGTTACTGTCTGTGCTAGACATTGTTTTCATATTTATTAATGCCTTTGTAAATGTTTTCTTATCTGGGCTTCTCCATATATAATCTCTTGTGTTGCGTCATTTATTTTTGTCCATTCTGAGATACATAACAGTTAGCATAATTCTTTACGTAACTGATTTTCTGTGTTCCATGTCTTATGCTCTATCCTGTAGTTATGAAAGGAAGCTTCATACTGTTTAAATTTTCTTGAACAAATTGACACTTAATGTATCATTTGTTATCTTGCTAATATATTTATGACTGTCATTTTATGTGTTATATTTTATGTTTTTTCAGCTGGGTATTCATGAAGACAGCACAAACAGGAAGAAACTGGCAGAATTTTTGAGGTATTACACTTCGCAGTCAGGAGATGAAATGTCATCGCTGAAGGACTATGTGGCCAGAATGAAGGAAAACCAGAAAGACATTTACTATATAACGGTGGGTATTTTTGGGTATAATATTTATGCCAAGGTTAAATTTACAAAATGGCTTTAGTAAGGTTTTGTTGGCATTGTTTGCCACACCTATAGGCTTGGGTGGTTATGGTTCACCATCTCAAATGATCACCAGTCTTGGGTGAGGTTTGTTGTGTTCTTGTACTTGCTCTTCTCATCAAGTTTGCCAGCTGTCACTATGTTCCAGTTGATTTCTCATAGTGCCCAAACGTATCTTAACTGCAGTCTCATTTCTCTAATCAGTTTATGGTTTACATTTATTTCTTGAACTATCTTATTTGTTTTCTGTTTGTCCATAGTATTCTTGGCATTTCTCACAGAAACATTTTTGAGAGACAGATATGATGTTTCTAAGCCAGTCTGCTAATCGTCATGTTTCACATGCATCGACAGTATGTGTTCTATGTGGCAGTTATTTTCTCATGTTTTCATCTTGCAAAATGTTAACCTTATCCCATCTCATTCTGCTTAATCTTACAAGGCATCTTCTGATGCTTTGATTGTTCAAGATACATTGTTTAAGGATGCTTCTATTACTTAATGTAGGCTGTCCATCTTCATACATACAAGATCACATTATGCATTGTGGTGGACACTTGTATTATCCATTTAATTTATGCCCAAACTTTAAAACAAATAAGTGTGTGTGTGACAGCTCTGTATGTGAAAGCAGTGTCGTAAACTGCTATTTAAATCATCTCCCTATTTAAATCATCTTCATTGCCGGTTAGTCTTTCTCTGCATACTTGTACAATTATGAAGCCTTGAAAAATAGACTGGACATTTTTTTTTTTTTTAAAATTGCTGGAAGGAGTTTATCATGGGAAGTCTATAAAAGAAAAAGATGAATTAATGTACTCAAAAGGGTCCTGTGCCGGTCTCTCTGGCCCGAGGGGTTACAACACTTTCTCCGTAATCCCGTTTATCACGCAGTCTCGTAGCGGGCGAGAACTGGGAGCGGTTCGTCCCCTGCTGGTGACTTGCGGGATAACTGAGCTGGCCGCTCAGAAAGCAATGACAAACTACTGAGTGTAATCTTGTCAAGAAATCGACAGACGGCTGAAAGATGCTGCTGTTGACAGCGATGTCCTGTAAAAGGGTATGCAAATTTTTAAAAAAAGGGTCCTGTGAAGATAAATATAGTGAGGAAGATAAGGCTATACAGTTGATACTTTATTTTAATCTCTGTAGGTGAAAGAAAAGAAACTTACTTTGTGTTTTTCCTAATTTTTTTTCTCTCTTTAGGTGAAAGCAAAGAAGCTGTTCAGAATTCTGCTTTTGTGGAAAGAGTGAAGAAGAGAGGCTACGAAGTTATCTACATGATTGATCCAATTGATGAGTACTCAGTACAACAGTTGAAAGAATACGATGGCAAAAACCTGGTTTGTGTCACAAAGGAGGGTCTCCAGCTGCCAGAGGATGAGGATGAGAAAAAGAGACTGGAAGAGGCCAAATCCAAGTTTGAAGGGTTGTGCAAGGTCATGAAGGAAATTCTGGACAAGAAAGTAGAGAAGGTAAGTTAAAACGCTCCTTTTCATTTATGAAAGGTCTATGGGAGCCATGGTAGCATAGTGGCCTGTCAGCCTGTGGTCATGAGGTTGATCCACAGACTGGCAGCCTACAACTGTTGGCGGGAAGTCAAGGCGGCCACTGATGCTAACAGTGCCCCTGGAGTATTATTTCATCTATAAATATATGGGTCTAGCACCATATGCCTGACACACCTTACAGCACGTAACTGGGTGCTTTGCTTACTATGCAAGATCTATGGGTTAGATTTGTATATATTGAACAAGTTGTCTTTCCTGTCTCCACTGTTTCACAATTAGTAAAGAAGAAGATCACGGCTTTTGAAATTAGCTGCTTCAGAAAAGTTCATAAAATGTTAAAGTCAAAGAAAAAAATATGATATTCTTCAAGATCTGAGGAAGAAAAGTGGCTTTTAAGCAGCATCTGTCTTGGAAATTGAAATGCTTTGGTCACGTTAAAACATTAGTGGGTTAGAAAGAACAGTGAAGGGTGCCAGTGGCTCCAGGAAGGAGACACAGGGGTCGATCAGCTTGAAGATGGGCACAGGACATTTAAGACACCTTCTGCATGAAAATGGCAAAAGGCAGGCTTCAAATCTTGTCAGTGGGACATGCAAAGGACCTGCTACATGTTTGAGGGTTATTGACAAATCTGGCTTTGAATCTGTGAATGGTCAGCCAGTTCAACCCCTTCAGTGTGCAGGAGCAGAACATGGTGTTGGACCTAACTTGGAATGGGCAGTTGGAAATTTGTTATGCAAAATGTCACAAAAAAAAACATGAAATAGCATGATTGCTAATTCATTTGATGCTTCTGTATAACCAGTGCCTTGCTCACAAACATTAGTATACAGATTATCCTTGAGTAAAAAAATTATATAAGAGCAAACAATATTTGCCAGTAACTAAACGAGCAGGGAAAGTACTTGTCGTGTGTCCAATTAAAGTGTCGTCCCTGGAGTGAGGAGAGTCAACACCCACATTATAATATTTTGTTTTTCCTTATCAATATCCTGGAGAATCCACCAGCTTCCGTCCAACACACTACATCAGCCCGTGGACACCTTTTCCTATCACTCTCACACTGTCGTACTATGCCCCTCTCATACTTCCCCAACGCAACATATTCAACAACTCTTGCTTCTAAAAATTAATAAAGATTAATTTATTAAAAGAAAAATGTGTAATGTACGTAAGGCGTGTATGCAAAGAAAATGTGTGATGTGTTCTATAATGTGTGTATGATCGGACTTTCAGATAATAGCATTGTCAGTTCTTCATTGCAAGGGCACACCACAGCACATTAAATCATAACCAGTGCACCTCACCCAGTGTCGAAACCCTCTTCGCTGGATACTGACTGTCATCTGTAGCCACCTGGTAATCCATCCATCATGATCATCCGAAATAGATACTGTTTGTAATTACAGATTGATCACGGACTGGTTGCAAACTAACTTTGTAAGTTCCTATCGGTCCTAAAGAATGCACAAATCCTTTGTAGTGTATTTAGGTTTTACTGTTAATGTTTCTACACTTGGTCCTAACTAGTGTTCATATAGGTTCAAGTATATGTCATATGTAACATTACACTGGAATCTAGCACACAATGTGACTTATCCGTTAATGTTCTCGTTCCTTAAACAATGTTTGTCTGATGTGTGATATATCAACAATCATCACCCATCCTATGTGAACCATACCACGCTGGAGTCGTTATATTGGCTGGCTCTTCTGGGCCATGCCATGGTGAACCCTTCTAAGTATGAGTCCAGCGTAAACATATACCATCTTTCTTCTCGGACGTTATTCCTTTTCCGTAAGAATCATTTTAGAGTCCAACTGGTGTTCGTCCAATTGGAGTGCACTTCTTCAAAACCAGTGTTGAATTTCCTAGTAACTGGTGGGGAACCTGTGGGAAAAACCAACACATCATGTGAGAGCACTAGTCACTGATCCTACCGGCTGGGTGTAAGCTTATTACCCTGCTCTGTTATTTTACAGCTAACTACTCTGTCAGAGAACCTTATAGCTTCTCACCTACGTCCGAATCAGGCTATGACAAGGAAAGACCAATAAACAGAGTGCAACCTCAGTATTCTATTCACCCTAGCAGAGCCAATATCACTTCACTACTCTTAACTAGTTTTCACCATGCTACCGCCTAAATTAATTAGGACTAATTACATAGTATACTACCTTAGGCAACACTGCAGTCTAACAAATCACATCTACAAATTGCCATGACAGGCACATGAACCATTAAATCCACTAATAAGCTCACGGTAGACATTATTCCAGTCAGAACTGCAGTGACGAAGCACGTCAGCTAAAATCCAAGGTTTGAGTTCAACTGTCCTCTCCAATCATGGTTTTCTGGCAAAACCCCTAAAATTGGTCACGTGACATGGTTGATGTCCTGCAGGTGTTATTTGGGCATATCCATTGTCAAGAATCTATTTTCCCTGGCTCCATCAATGTCAGAGTTGTCATCAGTTGTTTAGATTCCCAAAACAAGCCAGCGAGTTCCTGTATACTCCCAACAACAGTTGCCAATAACAAGCCGTCAATCTTCTGTCGACTGGTGACAATCACCGCTGCCATTTCTGTTTGATGTCGGGAAACTCTAATTGACCGACGGACTGTTTCCTGTCCTTAGCTGGCAATTCCGGTTGTCTCTGACTGTTGATAAACTGTCAAAGCGTTGTATGCATTCATCTCACTTCCGAATGTTCCTATTATTGCTGACCAGATGTTCACGTACAGCTGTTATTTATGCCCGACCTGTTCGTGAACACGTGCAGCCACAACTATGAATGTTTTCTCTGTATTAGTTGAAACAATTGTCGCTTTGCAGACAGTCCGTTTAATCAGAAATCCTCTTATAGTAATCAGCTGGTCAAACGCGGGGTTTTATTTTGTGACAGTACTTACTATTACATATTTCACTGGTGAATCATGTTTCATATAAAATGGTGAACTTATGACCTAGCTGCCCATATTTGATCACTTGTCGCTTATTCATGTGTTCACCATTTGCACATGCAAACTCCTGTAACTTGCTAATGACAAATGTCCACATAAATTTTTCTTAATGTTCAGTAGTTTGCCATTGCTTTCTGACCGACATGCACTGATACTAACCCAAAACCAACGCAACACGGTCTGCTGCCATATCGTGCGGTTATACTACGCTCCTTCACCAAGGAAACTGGCCCACGTTACAATACACGATTGTAATTACAAATAGTTCTTAGGTACGCTGCAGTATCTATTTTAAAGTGTTAATGCTTGTGAATATATATCTATTTACACCCTGCTCCTGTTTTATCTTGACAGGTTGTAGTTTCAAATCGCCTGGTCACATCCCCGTGTTGTATCGTCACATCACAATATGGCTGGTCAGCCAACATGGAAAGGATCATGAAAGCTCAGGCTTTGAGGGACACCAGTACAATGGGCTACATGGCGGCCAAGAAACACCTGGAGATCAACCCCGACCATCCTATTATCGTAAATCTGAAAGAGAAAGCTGATGTGGACAAAAATGACAAAGCGGTGAAAGATTTGTGTATGCTCCTGTATGAAACAGCCTTGCTGGCGTCTGGGTTTTCACTGGACTGTCCTACTTCACATGCTAACCGAATCCACCGCATGATTAAACTGGGGCTGGGTATTGAGGATGATGATGGTGCTTGTGGCGACGCTGGTGCTGATACACAACAGACAGAGGAGATGCCTGCACTGGAGGGAGATGAAGAAGATGCCTCCAGAATGGAGGAAGTGGATTAAGTTTAGTATTTGTTTGCATTTTGTTTTGTATTCAGGTGATTCACTTAAAATGAAAATTTTTTGTTCTTATACATTTAACTCATTCACGACGACTTTTGTTTGATGAGTGGATAGTATGTATGTGCTACATGTTGAACTTGCTCACACAACTTAACTCATTCACGAGACTTGTTTGATGAGTGTGTGTTTCTACATGATAAACTTAAGGGAACTTGCATATTTAACTCATTCACACGACTTTTGTTTGATGAGTGGATAGTATATGTATATATTTATACCTGTTGAACTCGTTCAGACAACTTGCATATTTGACTCATTCATGCGACTTTTGTTTGATGAGTATACAGTCTAGTTTTGTTTCAGCATATTGAACTCATTCATGCGACTTTTGTTTGATGAGTATACAGTCTAGTTTTGTTTCAGCATATTGAACTCATTCATGCGACTTTTGTTTGATGAGTTAATATTGCAAGTATTATTATTGTTTGAAAGATTGTTTGATATGTCATGTTAGTTTCATATTTTATACGAGGTACCATCCTCATGTCCTTGTGCTTGGTAGCATGTATTTGTGTTATACTGTTTATTTATAGACAATGGCATTCATGCATCTTGTATATATCACAAATTTCATTTGTCTCTACCTCTCATGTAATTTAAAAATTTCATTGTTAATTATTGCAAGGACAAAAATTGTTGGAATTAAAAACAAAAGGAAAAAAAAATATCGATGTCTGTTTTTACGTCAGTGGAATTTGTTTGAAGTTCAATTTTGAAATGATGTGACTGCTAAAGTCACAATATAAACCAGAATGTCTTAATAAAGTATTGTGTATATTTTCTTAAGAGTCCAACATTATTGTAGCATTCCCCACAGGCTGGCTTATTCTGGAGCATGAAACTGTTGTGCTTGGCTTGAAGTAGTTTCATGCAAGATGGCATACTTGACGTGTAATGACATATGTCAAAATGGCCAATCTAGTGATAATATTGATCCTTTCATAATTGATGGGTGTCCAATTCCAGAACTTGTAGATGCTTTGTCCTCAAGTAGTGCTAGGGGATTAACAGAGTTAATCTGCATCTATCAAAAGATGCAGTAAATATTGCAATTTTTTTGTTTTGTTTTTAAGGCCACAAACAATTTATCAACTAAATGAACAATTACAGAAGTTGTAAACTTCGCAAACTTTGAATTATTTTTTGATTCATTAAAAATAGAGACTTCAAAATGGCTATGCAGAATTCAAACACCCAGAGCCAACAAGAGTAACATTGCTGAGAGCATTCATCTTTGCCTGTGGCAACATAAAAATGCGATTTGGGGCCAATTCAACATTGCTGAAGGAGAAAATTGGGATTTCAAACTTCAGGGTACAGAACAACTCTTAAAATACTATGACCAAGAAGAAAAAACCTGTCATTCAATAAAAGATTCATTCAATAAGATATCTTCACAGAGAACTGGATCGTCATCAACTGCATCATGATTTGGAAAGTAAAATATAATGGCAATATTAATCATGTCATGGGTTTGTAAAGACCCGTGGTGGATCAACCAGTCCAAAGATGTGGACACTAGAAGATGCTTTGGCATGAAAATATATGAGACAACTAAACAGGGTGTTGGTATAGTCTCAGTACACTTTGTATGTAGGACAATATGCAGCGAATGGCTGTCTGCTCGAGTAATGCTTTGCACTCACTAAACAGAATGGTGTTATCAGCGGAAATGTTTACAAAAATAATGTATACACAATTGAGGACTTGAAAGAAGCAATCTGAATTTATCACCATTCAAGAAATAGAGCACATTGCAGAAGATAGTTTGACAATATGAAGAGACGCGTACAGTCATGTCTTGAAGCCATGTGATGGACATCTCCAGTGTCTGTTATAATGAATACATATTCAATGTTTTCCGTAGTGAATTTGAATAATGAAGACACAAACCATATATAGTAAGATTTATTCGTCAGGTACTTACTGCAGATGTCGCACAACATATAGAGTAAAATAATTAGAATCATGTGTATATTTCAGCTTCAACGATGATTCTAATTATTTTACTATGTTGTGTGACATCTGCAGTAAATACCTGACGAGATGCAGTGAAATGTGCCAGGCAATAAATTGTACTATATATGGTTTGTGTCTTCGTTATTCGAATACATATTGGTACTTTCCACCTTCGGCGTTAGACCATAATAGTAACTGTAACTGATTTAATGAATTTTTTAGCACATTTTTGATGACATCAAGTGCTTCATTTGTTAAATTTGTTCTACATACAAAGTGTCGTGAGACTTAAAACACCCTGTATTACTGTTCATTGAAAAGGATCGTTTTTTGTGGCAGGTTGTGAGATGTTCTGCAAGGACCTGCTAGGTGATGATTTTATCATTGTAACTGGCCAGTCAGCCCTGTGGTCATGAGTTTGAATCTTCATGGTGATGTGAACACTGACCCGGGCTCCCAGGTACAACTGGATGTTGAGGGAGCAGAAGTGGCCAGTGTGATATTGATACCACATCACATATTGAGTGTGGATTGGTCTAAAACAAATATTGGGTTGGCACCATATAACCACGATGCCCCACGGCGTGAATTAGGGCTCCTATACTTATACCACATTATTTAAAAGTTAGTTGAATGTCCTTAACAGGATGTTGCAGTCAACACCTGCTATTTTTGCTGATGGTATCTCTTGGCAAGTTTACGTTCAGTAGTTTGCCATTGCTTTCTGAACGACAGGCACCAATACCAATTTGTAAACCAACGCAATTCGGTCTGCTGCCAAATCGCGCGCAGCTGTGTTTCAAATGCGGGATCATGAACCTCGTCCATAACCCTTCACCACGGAGTCGGCATTAAATGTGTCACGAGGGCAACAAGGGTTTACAGACCAGGGGACTTCATTGCACCGGGTTTTATCCCATAAGGTCCGATCTCTTTCTGCAGAACGGCTTGCTGAGAGCATGGCACAAACCAGGAATGATGAACCAAGTCTCAGAACATTCCTCTCTGAACCTAATGACGCAGCTGCACATCAAAAGCATCAACTTCAGAGCGGGTGGCAGGTGGCATAGCAACAGGACATGCCATTATGACGTATTTATGCTAGTGCAAGTTACATTCACATCACAACGTAACGGGCAAGTGCGATTTGAGTGCAAACTACATTCATATCACAACGTAACAGGCAAGTGCGATTTGAGTGCAAACTACATTCATATCACAACGTAACAGGCAAGTGCGATGTAAAGTGGTTTTAATCATATAGCAGAATATATGATGGCAAATATAGATAATAAATGAAATGTGACGGGTAATAGGAAATGATGGAATTCACAAAAAGCTAAAAGGAATGGGTTCTAATGCAGAGAAACTATTAGCAGTCTTAAATTATAGCTGAAAGGCATGGAATGCAGGTATACATCGTAATACCAGTCCCAAAGAAAGAAAGAAACGGGGTGGGGGAATCTCGTCATCATCATCAAGTGCCCTGCCAGCTGGCGTAGGCGTTCATGGCTCTCCACAGATCTCGGTCATTGGTGCTCCAGGTCAACTCTGCTGATGGTATTCCTCCATGCCACCATCTCAATCCATCCAGCATCATTTCTCTTGGTCTGCCTCTGTCTCTCTTCCCCTCGATCTTTCCAGTTGTCACGATGTTCTCCAATGCCTATCTTCTCATTACATGACCGAAGAAAGATGTTTGTCTCTTCCTTATTGTTGTATATAATGTTCTAGTTTCATTAGCCTGTATCAGGCAATCGTCGTTAGTTACTCTGGCAGTCCAAGGAATTCGTAACATTCGTCTCAGGAACCAAATCTCTGTTGCTTCCAATTTCTAACCAAATCTCTGTTGCTTCCAATTTCTTCTTAATTTGTTCATTCACATTCCCAAGACTCGCTGCCATACAGCAAAGCTTGTTCTCCATAGCATTTTAGCACTCTCTTTCTTACATTCATTGATAATGACTTATTGCATAAGATACTCTTCATTTTCTGAAATGTGGCCTTTGCTTGCCCCATTCTGCTCTTAATCTATGTTGTACATCTGCCATCTGATGTTATAAATGCCCCTAGGTGTTTAAAATTATCCACTTGGTTAAGCATTTTCCCTTCTATTTCTATGTCACATTTTGGTGTCACCTTATTCTTTGATATCACCATTGTTACTGTTTTCTGGATATTCAAGGCGAGTCCTTTCCTTGCACTCTCTGTTACTACAATGTCCAACAATTGTTTGTAGGTCTGTTGAATTATCCGCCACCCAGTGTTGCCATCTCCCTTTGATGAAAAAGCACCACAATCGACCCTAAAAAAGCACCACATTTTTTTTAGGAAGCACAAGAAAGCACCAACTGTTTTTATTACAAATGTAACAAGGTAGCACAGTATAATTTATTATTATCACTTCATATTACAATGAAGTTTATTCCAGATCCGCCAAATCCCAATCAGAACTACTTTCGAGCCAAAAAAGCACCAAATTGCAATACTATTTTTTGGGAAATCACTAAAACAAGCACTGGTGGTATTCATTCAAAATGTTATAAAGTAGCACATTATAATTTATTATTATCACTGAATATTAGAATGAAGTTTATTCCAGATCTGCCAAATCCCAGTCAAACAACTCCTCTTCAGTTTCTGTAGCTATTTCCTGCTGTGTTTGCTCCTGCGATGATGAGGATGAGGATGATTGAAAGAAACATGTATATGCCTCCTGTGATCCAATTTTTCGCAGAATATCCTTAGGTAGTTTATAATCATGACAGCATTTGCCATATCTTTTCATTCCATATCTAATAGTCAAAACAGCTGTCAAACTCTTGATGCTCAGTCTGTTCCGCAATTTTGATTTTATAACTCCCATCTGACTGAAAATACGCTCCACGTCCGCATTAGAATGAGGTAAAATGAGCACAGTTAAAGCTAAATCTGTAAGATCTTGGAAAGGATTTTCACCGGTGGCATCCCTGTATGAGGCTATTTCTGCCCACAGTCCAAGTGTGTCAGAGGTCTGTGTCCACTGCATATGATGAAGTTTTCTCCACTGGAAATCGATGCGGGTGAGAGTAGCTGCATCTTCTACAAACATTTTAGCAAGATCCAATATACAGGGCTTCATTGGCTGTAGACATTCACTTCCACTAAGACATGACATGGACTGCAACACTCGAACGTTATCGGGTGTACGTAAACGCAGCTGTGTCAATAGCTCTATTAAAAACTGGGTGAAAGTAGTCTGGTAGACGATCTCATCATCCCACGGGAGTTCTGTCCGTGCATGATTGAATGTGAGTCTGTAAACACAGGGCAATGACACATTCACCTGATCCTGTATGATGCCTTCGGGCTCTTCCACACAGCAACAGCCCACATCACTCGTCAACCGCAAATAGGCACCCCGCCCATAGCAAAGGACTTCTCAGATCACTTCAGGTTGACCACAGTACTCGTCAACCACAACCGGCCACTAGCAGCTAGGCAACCAGCCGACAGCAAAGCGCACTCAGCCACAGCACACAGGAATCAGTCACAGCAAAGGGCAGTCGCCCACTGCTCCCAGTTAACAGCAAAGGGATTCCTGCAAGCAAGAACAGGACAGGTGTACAACTCCATCATACCCTGGCATAATACATACTCCATCAATTCTCAGCACAGATTTCCCTCCCCTCAGTGGTCAGCCCCTCGAGCTCAGACCACTATCGTATGTCTGAACTCCCAGACATATCTCATAGACAGGTTAGGTTACAACATTTATATCCTAACTTAACTCCGGTCTCCCTGGCTGAGGGGTTAGCAGCTTTCTCCGTAACCCCGAATACTCTCGTGGTTGACGTGAGCGCACGAGAACTTGAAGGGGTTCGAGTCGCGCCAGTGACTTACGAGAGTATGGAGCCGGTCGCTCAGAAAGTCGTGGCGTGCTGATGAGCGTAATCTAGCCTAGGAATCAACATACAGCTGAAAGATGCTGGTGTTGACCGCAATATCCTGAAACAGGATGGAAACGCGGAAAAAAAACAAAAACTTAAGTCCAGTAGCTTTTCAGCCACGCGTCTCATCCCTGATAAATAGTAGATAGGATGACACATTCCCTACCATCTCATATCTAGTAGATAGTAAATATAGGACAGGGTCCCTTCCTAAGGATGGTAAAGTTCCATACTTCCTATGAAGATCCTTAAGTGTAATGGTCTAGATCATCTTTCTTAATCACAATCTGTCTCATCAGTAAAGTAGATAAGCATAGCAGTTATCAGGATATCTCAGGTAAGTATTCTATGCCACCTCCAAGGTTAACGGAAGATGCTCAGACTGCAATGGTAACTAACCTGAAATACTGAATTAAAGACCAGAAAAACAACAAAAGAGTTTAGTGTTCTTGTGTTTGTTGTTATCCGCCTTTCTGCCTCGGATACCTGGATTTCCGTTGTGTATGGGTGTATGTGTATATAAAGACAATCATCACATGATTACATTCCTTTAGCTGCTTAGGAATTGTGTCAAATCCACCATCCCAAACAATCTGGTTCCGATGACAGTATAGAGACAATAGAAAGATAATTATTCCATTCTCATCAAAGGAAGAATGGAGTCAGACAACACTGATGAAATACCCACGCGTTACATGAGTGGGTGTTTCCCCACCGCTACACTGGCCAAGGTTAAATCCCTAGTAGGTGTGAAGATATCTTTCCCCCTTCAGACTAAGCCCAGTTAAATAACAACAGGCCTATGTGGCGATAATTACTTCACAGCTTATAGCCTCCTACATATTTGGGTTTCACCTTAACGAGAAACGCATGTGGTTCTCGCGCGTCACGCGAGGCTGACTGACAAGTACTTGTTTCCTAAGCCACCTGATGATGATTGAAACGTACTAATGTCACCTCATCCATTAAGGGAATCAAATTAAAGCGCTGTTCAAGAGGAATTCTTCTGTCAGAACAATAATTCCCTCATGTACCCAATTATTGAGATAGGGCGTCGAATGTATTAATAATTCGCTTCAACCAGACTGTTCCACTGAGCTGGCTCGCACAATACATTCCGTCTTATCTGCTGAACACTGGCCTCCGCTTAATCTAGGTCAAAACACAGGCTCACTACACTGGCTAGCCTGCATGGTCAATACTTAACGTACAGCTGGTGTCCCCTGACCCGAGGTCAACTTGTACATCTCGGTCAGAACACAGGCTACGGCGCAACCGCCCGGCCTGGTCAAGAATTAACCCACAACTGAAACACAAACTTTAGTTAAGCGACGCCAAGTATAAAAGTGTGTTACCATTAAAACTTAGGAACAACTATACAACAGACAGCGACCCGGTAGGTTCATCAAGCTTTGGGCTGTAGGTCCACTCTCTGGATCCCCAAAGGTACAACATGATACAGCTGGTCAAAGGACAACAATATCACCACCGTAGATCAATCCCAGATTCCATAAGAGTTGCATAGATTACAGCTGGTGGACACGGCCGTGAAAGGATAGCTTCAACAGAAACAACTTCCGCTGTAGAACATTCTCCGGCTCCATGTGATGCCAATTATACAGCTGGCTATAGAAGCGGCCTCCCTTCTTGATGACTTGCTACCGAATGGCCTCTTCGTGTCAGGTCCCGGAAGGACACACTCACGGAACCTGCCGAAGATCTCCGAGCATTACCTCACGAAAGTGAAGGCAACTCAGCATTCCCCGAGTTTTATCTGAATGTGCGATTTACAACAGAAAAGATCTACGCACACTCAAAGAGTTGAGTGATGATTCTCGGGACCCGTGAAGTTCATGACAATCCCGATACATAACATCTCAAGGACCCAGAAGACGGTCCTAACTCTTTTTTTTACTCGGAAATCCCCCCTCACCCGCCTTAAAATGTGGACTAGCCACCGAGACGGGGTGGGATAGAGTGGGTACTGTGTTGTCCCTCTGAGACCCACTTGCGTTTCGCGACAGGAGTATATACAACATTAAAATCCGAAGCTCCTCATCTGGTACTAGTTAGGTGTGTATGTCATTCCCTTCAGCTGGCAGTGCCACATTTTTGTAAAACAATTGGCACTCAATGGGTGATGTGGTCAATAGCGCACACTTCGCCTTTACTTTCCAGAACATTTCATGGTGCTTAGTTTCGGCTGAGTCAACCCGGGAGCAATAGTGGGGACTCAATTACATGATCTACGGGCTAACCATTAGCTATCGTGCGTGCTCTCGACAGCCTGTGCACTTGGTAAGCGAAATTTAAGGGGAAACAAATACCTCTTTTTCATGTGAACATAATATTCATTTTATTGTTTGCAAGGGACATAACTCGCCAACGTTTTCTTTTCTACAGAAGCAATTAGTTGCATTAATTGTTAAATGTTTAATATAATGACACCACTTATTCACAGTTAACACAATAATTTGACATCCTAAAGTTTCAAATACTTTACTGCTAAAAATGAATAAAATGTACTTGTTAATGCAATATATACAATGTTTCAACACTGCAAGCTCCGTGCACGATGTTAACGACTGTCCCCCCAATGGACGCTCTGATGTCTTGTTTCTCTTCACAACGTATAAATTATTGATAATTCCAATAGTAGTTCGTCATGTTACAACATATCCAGGCGAACCTTCTGGCCTAGAGAGACAACAGTGGAAGATAAACTCTATGGACAGCTGAATGAACTAAAAAAGACTGTTACTCGAGTATAGTGCTTCCATATTGACGTGGATAGGCCTTAGGTTCATACCAGAATGTGATCGGCGTTGCCAGTAGTGGGTTGTGCTCAATATTTAAATTTCAAATCCCGAGACAACCACATAATCAAAAGACTGTTAGATTCATACAAGAGACAACATTGCAGTTATAAACATATTTTAGGCGAACGAAAGAAGAAGAAGAAGAAGTATACAACAACTTTAGTGTCCGGATGTTGTGGTGATATTCGTTGGATTTGATATTCTGGATATTTCCCCGGAATTATTACCTGAAACAACAAATTTCAATATGTATTCGAATATCACTGAAGTCGGGATCTCGATAAATGACTACGATGTCCAGCTACTTCACCAGTCCGGAACGATAGTGTGTTCCATAACTGGTCCCGGGGCGGCTGCTAAAGCAACACCCGCACTTATTATGAGTGCCCTAACTGGTCCAGGAGGTGTACCTTTCGGGGGAGTCGTCGACCTGCATAGATTCGAAGTTCCCACTAGGTGGTACTTTCACCTGTCAGCAGAGGTTCAGAAAGCCGTGTATGACAAGATACACGGCAAAAAGTTTTCTCTACCAAGTCTAGGGATAGACATATCACTACAACATCTAGACAAAGAAAGGGACAGGATGACCATCCACTGGCTACCTGTCACGATTGCTCCTCAAGGAGTTAAAAAACTGGTGCACATTATTACAGGAGACGACAAGGCTGAGGTCTTTAGGATAAAGAATGGGGCTGGCAAGTGGGGAGCGCTCTGCAACCCAACAAAGGAAGTTCCCCATTATATACGGATCTACACTCCCGGTATTACGAACAATAACCACAGAGTGTTGATCACGATGCCGGGGAGAAAGACCAATTGTCCAGCGTGTGGCCAAAACAACCACTGGGCAAATAAATGCCCTAGTCGACGACAATCGACGACACCAATAGCAGCAGCAGTAAGTGTTCAAAGCCAAGAAGATTTCCCACCACTCGAAAGAGAAACCTCTCCACAGGGAGAGATTGAACTGACACAAACCTTCAGTAGTCAAATCAACACACAAGAAAATAACACACAAGAAAATAACACACAAGACATCAATCCAAGGAATGAAGACTCTGACGGCTTTCAAGTCGTCAGCAAACCAAAGAAGAGAACATGGGCTAACAGAAGACTGCAGTCAAAACACAGCGACGACACAGAAACAGACGACTTATCACTGCCAAAGAAAGAAAAAGTCAAAGCCACTATAGGCAAGACAAAGGAAACTGAACAAGAACAACAAGAGGAGACACAAGTACAAGACGAAGACGACACATACAGCATACCAGACACTCTCTTCGTAGACACAGACACAAGTGATAAGAACGAGGATCAAGATGATCCTCTCACACAAACTTTTGATGCTACAGACTTGCTCGCCTAAATGTACTCATCACGGATAATAACTTTGCGTGTGATTCTATACACTTATTATATCTCATTCATTCGTTTTTACTTAAATTATAATGACTAGTGATTTAGTTATTATTACTTTAAACATTTGTGGTATACGTACAACATTACAACACATTATCACACTAATAAACAAACACAAACCAGACTTTATACTACTACAAGAAACAAATATATGTTCAAAAACATTCGCACAACATATCACCACACAGCTAGGCCTCAGACATTCATGCTTTAGTTTAGGCACACACAAAATTGGGTCAGGAACAGCTATTCTGCAGACATCAGACAGGTGGGACATAATTAAAACACACACGGATAACCAGGGACGAATCTCCATAATACAGGTAGAAAACACTATACATGCATACACCATAGTGAACATACATGCACCACCTAATTACAATCATCAACCAAATTTTTACCAAGAATTAGACACCTTACTTATACAAACATACAGAGGACAAAATGTTATCCTTGCAGGGGATTTCAATTTTGTACTCTCAGATTTGGATATCGTAGGGGCAGGCAAAGCAGGAATCAAGACACAATTAAGGAGAAATGACAGAAATGGAATACATCAACTGGATATACTAAAGAATACTCTAGACACTCACAATTTAATAGACGCTTTCCGATACAGACACCCTAATAACATTGCAACAACACACAAAAATAGGGCTTACAATAGATCAGCCAGATTAGATAGAGTATACACACCTTCAACACACCACATAATACACACAAAACATCTACAAGAGACATTACAATACACAGATCACAAAGCAGTACTAACACATATCACTACAGACACTACAAACACAAGGCCATCAAAAAGAACACCACATTGGAAGTTCAATAACTCCTTACTCCAAAACACAGGTTATTTACAACATGTGACACAACTTATTCTAACATACACTAATAGTACACCCACGGACAACATAACACAAATTTGGGATTTACTAAAGAATACAATACGGTATAGAACACAACAGTTAGCATCCATCATACATAAAGACAGACTACAACAAGAACATATCATACAGACAGCAATACAACTCACAAAACAGACTGACAGGAATGCACCACACCTAAACACACTAGAATCACAATTAGAACAACACCAGCAACACACATTCCGTGGTGCACTCCTTCGAACTAAACTTACTAACATATCAGAAGAAAGTTCCAATAAACAACACCTTGCATTAGAACAAAACATTCAACACAACAGACAAATAGGAGCAATAACAGACATGCAAGGAAACACACAAACAGAGACAGTACATATACTAGAAACATTCCAACAGTACTACACTGACCTATATACAGCAGAACCCGCCAACACACAAACACAAAATAGGTTCCTACAATACACAAAGAAATTGTCAGACACAGATAAAGACACACTAGACACAGAGCTTACATTAGCAGACATAACACATGCACTCAATCAAATGCAAAAAGACAAAACACCAGGACCAGATGGACTCACAGTAGAATTCTACCAACACTTCTTTCCTATCCTAGGAAATTTCCTTCTAAAAGTCTACCAAGAAGCTTTTAACAAACAAGAACTCCCAAACACTTGCAACATGTCATATATAACACTCATACCTAAAGACAACACAGACAAAACACAGCTGAAAAACTATAGACCCATCTCATTATTAAACACAGACTACAAAATTCTAGCAAAATCACTTGCAAACAAAATAAAAAAACTTCATGCCATCACTCATTCACCCAGACCAACAGCGCAGTATTCAACACAGAAACACACACCAACATACACACTTCATTAGAGATTTCATTACATACACCCACCAGAAAGACTGTCAATCCTCCCTTTTATCTTTAGACCAGGAGAAGGCCTTTGACAGAATCTCACACTCATACTTACACAAAACACTAGCACACTGTAACATAGGACAGTACTATAGACAGTGGATAGAAATACTGTATAAAAATCCTGAAAGTAAGGTACTGGTGAATCATTCACTCACTGGCAGTTTTAGAATCACTAGATCTGTCAGACAAGGGTGTCCACTATCACCAGTCCTATATGTACTAACACTAGAATCACTCTTAAAAGCAATTAGACAGGACACTAACATTAAAGGTACATTTATACAAGGGTCAGGAGAGCGGAAATTAATTGCTTATGCAGATGACACCGCTTTCTTCCCAACAACCAACACTTCCATAACGAACATACTTCACACCTTCAGACAGTTTGGCGAGGAAGTGGGGCCAAAATAAACATACAGAAGTCTAAAATAATGGGTCTGGGGAAGTGGAAGAATAAAGCAGATTTTCCCCCGGATCTAACAGTCACAGATAACATGAAGATTTATGGGATCACTTTTCCATCCAATCCCAGAAAAACACACACAGAAACATGGCAATCACTGACAAAACAAATTATAGACATACTACATAGGTTCAAATACAAGACATCAACAATTTTTGTACGAAGCACAATCGTAAACACCTTCATCATTCCTAAAATAATATTTTTAACCACAGTGTTAGACCCCCCCCCCCCCCAAAAAAAAATAAATAAAAAATCACAGACATAAACAAACACATCAGACAATTCATTTTCAGCAACACAATTCACAGTATAAAGCACAAGACTTTAATACAAGATAAGCTACGAGGGGAGTAGCATTACAGGACCTTAACACAAAAATACAAGCATTAAGAATCAACCACATAGGACGCATCATCAATCATCCAGATCAACATTCGCTAGCATTATACTATATTCAATTAGATTACACAGAATTAAGAAAATAGACAAAACAACACCGCACTATTAAGCACACTACCGCACTTCTACAGAACATGTATGCAAGCAATTCAAGGTAATGAACACTTAATACAACAGACAACCAAGCAGATATACACATATTTAGTGAAACAACAAGCCCCACCACTACACCTGAGAATCAAAAGAGGATACAAATATCATATGAAAGACTACAGCTGCACCTTCACACACACACACACAAGCACACACACACACAAGCACACACACACACAAGCACACACACACACAAGCACACACACAAGCACACACACACAAGCACACACACAAGCACACACACATACACACACACACAAGCACACAAGCACACACAACCACACACACAAATAAAAAAAACAAAGACAATCAACATATTTATTTACTAAACATAGTTATCAAAGAAAGCGACGTTAGCAAAAAGATAATTACATCAGACCTAATGTGCACATATCCGAATCTCACAAACTAAGCAGCAAAAGAGGTTAGTGAGATTTGTGAAACTAACGTGTGGCTTTCAAAATACCACCCCTGTTTGGTTTGGAATTGCTGCATCCAATCAAGAGAATTGCTTTCAAATGTTCATCGGTCAATCTCATTCGATGTGGTGACTTCACAGACTTCATTTTTGAAAATGTTTGCTCACATATATAATTTGTTCCAAACACTGATGCCATACCAGCGGCAAATGTCTTCAGTTTCGGAAACTTAACATCAGATAAGCAGCGGTACTTCCTTCTCTGTGCTTCTCTTTCAACAAGTCATTTGCTTGCAAATCAATTAGCTCCAACTGTAGTTCAACTGGCACATCATCAAGGTTACAATCAAACGGATTCTGGAATAGAAGAATGTCACTCTCAATTCTGTCAAGATCTGAAAATCCCTCCAAACCCTTTGAAACAGTGAAAATGAGAAAGGTTTTCTCCTTCCAGTTTCGCTTCCAACAATGACAGCATTCTCCGAAATCCTTTGATGGTTCTGTGGAGATCACAGACGAGGTAATTCTTTCCCTGAAGTTTCAAGTCCAGTTCATTCATGTCGACCAAAAATGACAACTTTGACAGCAAGGTAGGATCTGACAGCTGTAAATCAGCGATATCTTTTTCAGTGAGGAAACCATCTATGTCGTTTCGGAGCTTGTAAAAACGAAGCAGGACTTTACCGCAGCTGAGCCACCTGACTGATATGTGATAAGGCAAGTCACAGAATTCAGAATCAATTTCTTCAAGAAAAGCCAAGAACTGACTGTGAATGAGTGCGTGTTCCCGAATGAAGTTCACAGCAGAAACGACTGGTTTCAGTACACAATAAATATCTAAGTCTTTCCCACACAGTACTTGCCGATGTAGGATGCAGTGTATAAACAGAGCGCCCGGAATTTGCAAATCTTCCGAGTCCTGATCTGCCCCACCAGACCCTTCCTCACTCCAGCCATTTTTTTCCCTTCCATCAACTGTAACATCTAGAAGCTGATTCCACTGAAGGTTATAGTCTTGCAAAATTGTTTGCACTTCCACGAAAATGACTTTCCCAGTTGTTGTTCCATGCATGCTGCAAACGTCAACTCTTCCGATATCTGAAAGTCCAAATTGACACCACGAATGAACACGAGAAGTTATGACGTTCTCGAAAGATCAGTAGACTATGTTCTCTCCATGTTCTTCTGTTCTCCGCACAAATGAACTTGCCGAAAGGCTGATAGTTCCAAACAAATCGGCCTTCTCAGGATACAAGTCATTTGCCACTTCGATCATACTCTTTGATGAAGTTGCCATCAGTAAACGGGTTTCCTCGTTCTGCCATCTTATGCACTGTTTTGTAACTTGTACGAGTAACAGATTCATTTTCAGCAAATTTTCTCGTGAAGAGATTTCTTTGTGTTTCAAAACCACGTTTAATGGACTCACATTTCCCAGAGCGTAACTTTCCAGAACACTTTTAATATGTTGATAGATGTTTTGTTTCGTAGTGACGCCGAAGATTGTACTCTTTCAAAATGGCAACACTTACGCTGCATATTACGAAACTGGTTTTCTGGTCCTTTGTTTCCACAAAGAAGTACTTAACTCCCCATTCTTCATTGAAAAATCGACACTCGGCGTCCACTTTTCTTTTCCTAGTAGCCATAATTAAAGGTGAAGTACACAGGAGCTGAAAATGAAAAACAAAATGACATTAAATTAGAAACATAATTAAAATCATATTGAAACACAAGAAAAGCAGAGGACTAGGGGTCACTGGTGAAGCTACGGCTCATCAAAGGTACAAATACAGTTCATAGGTACCTTTGTGTAACCGCACAGAGATGACAGAGATAGCAGCACAACGCCGACTGTTCATGGGCCGTAGAAGAAGAGAGGAATAAGAAGACAAAGAGAATCTCATTCTATGGTTAACAAGAAAAGAAAAGATTTAGAGATATCAGAAGAAATTCAGGTCCGTGTACAGGGAATCAGAATAATGTAATTAAAAAGATACAACAACATCTGATTAATAATGCCAATGCCCTAACAAATAAAATTCATGATTAGATGAAATGACAAAATAGGCATACCCATGAATAAACATACACATGATCATCCTTCACAGTACCATTGATATTCCATCACAGCATTGGTGGTAATACAACACAGTACCAGTGATCCTCATCACAGCATGGATAATCATCCAACACTGTAACTGTAGTCTGATAAACAACACCAGCAATTATCAGACAACAAGATGGAACAAAGGTCATTCATTCAGTAGCATGTCCTTTGCAAAACCTCGCAGCCATAACAACCTTCCGGAAAACCTCTCGATCATAAGCAAGATGTTCCGCTTCAGATACATCCACCTGGAGATCATCCGCCACATCCTGCACCCATCTTCTCTTTGGCCTTCCTCTTCCTCTCTTCCCAGGCATATATCCCTCCATTATTGTTCTCGGGCACAGACATAGCTATTCTATTCCTATATTCCTATTTAAACTATGAAGGTTCATTCAAAACTCACCCCACAGCAGATAATCGTCAATACACAATCAAGATCCTCTTGGATCTTTTGGATCTTCACAGGGCCTGTCTGCCCTCTCAACTGCGGACTGGAAAAACAGTGGCCACGCTCGGCCGTGCCTGGGGCATGTTCGCCCATCTGCTTGGTAGTAGCTCAGAGGGATTAGTTCAAACCCTCTGCTGAAAATTAGACATCAGCATCTCTTCGGCCTCAGTTGTTCTCAAGGCCAAAGAGGCGGAAACATGGCGTGACTGGGCTCTTATAGGCACGCCAATACAACATCCCAGCATCCTATGCATTTTTTACCAGGGTATCATGGGATATGCTACTCCATACTCTTGTAGAGCCGCGGCAGGCGGCTTAATTTGGTAATAGAATATATCTCATAATAAGATTTGCAAAATATATAAATAAGGACGCCTAAATAAACAGCCTAGTGCAGCCATGATGGTCTCCGCGCGTGTGAAGATCTCCTATTATTCTAAACATAATATTTACATTTAAATTGTATCACAACGTCTCATGTTTCATACGTTATATCAAGCAAGTTCGAATACCCACGGCGGGCCGGATGAAATGACGTCGCGGGCCGGATCCGGCCCGCGGGCCGTAGTTTGGTGACCCCAGGCCTACGGGTATCGGCCCAAGGGCGCATAACTAACACACCGCAATCACATCTGAAAAAACACTCCGGATGATCGCAAAGAAGAAGAATCACCGCTTTTTGAGCTTCTTTGGACTGATTTTGGATCAACCCGGCCATTTTCTCAATGGTTAGAAACAGAACCTATGCATCATGGGACGATAAGCACGTACTCTTTTATTCATTGGTCAGTACTTATCACATGACTATGCCATGATCATGTTCAATGTACGCAATTACGCGCGGATTTCAAATGAATGCTCCTAATATATATTGGAGGAGTGAGGCCAGAACTTGAATACAGCCTATTACAGCATTGATACTTGAGCAGCAGCAGCTGTCACATCTGAACAAAATAATAATCAGTTCAAAACAATGAATGGGGGATAATAACCAGAAACTTGAAAACAACACCCGCCAATACCTTACACAAGACAGAAGAGCCAATAGAGCCTATAAACAATCAGAAACAGTTAACAGAATGGTAGACCTCCCCATGTATCAGCGATGTTACGATTTTAAAAAGGGAAGACTAAGCGAGCAACTCTGTAGATTCTGCAAAAAGAAAGATTAGGACTGACTCCACTCATAACAAATTAACAATGAAAACATCCTAACATGATGGCAACAGCGTCTTGGTATTGAGCAACAAGAACACTCAACGTGAACGGGAAGAAAATTAAAAAAAAAAACAGCAATAAACTACATAGAAGAGTATTACCAAAGCAGCCATGGACTTATGTAATCACATACGAAACAGCAAACAACTCAACAAGAAGATGGAGGGGAAAAAAATCGGAGAAAAGAAAACAAGTGGAAAATTCTCAAAGTAATTTAAGAGTAGGGATCAATGCATGCAGCAGATTGGCAAAAGAAGGTGAAATGACTACTTCAGCTGATACAGACCCAAGAGGTTCCATATAGAGTATCCAAGTTACCCGAAAGATGATGCAAATTCTTGCCAACCCACTGAACAGAACAACTAATAATCTTCCGACACCAGCCCCCCCCCCCCCCCCCCCCAAAAAAAAAACCCACCACCACGCGCACACACACACACACGCACGCACGCACGCACACACGCACGCACGCACGCACGCACGCACGCACGCACGCACGCACGCACGCACGCACGCACGCACGCACGCACGCACGCACGCACGCACGCACGCACGCACGCACGCACGCACGCACGCACGCACGCACGCACGCACGCACGCACGCACGCACGCACGCACGCACGCACGCACGCACGCACGCACGCACGCACGCACGCACGCACGCACGCACGCACGCACGCACGCACGCACGCACGCACGCACGCACGCACGCACGCACGCACGCACGCACGCACGCACGCACGCACGCACGCACACACACACACACACACACACACACACACACACACACACACACACACACACACACACACACACACACACACACACACACACACACACACACACACACACACACACACACACACACACACACACACACACACACACACACACACACACACACACACACACACACGTTTAACTGATTCAGTGCCGAAAGATAATATATCTCCGAATGTGACCTCTCATTTTGACAGAAGGTCATATATCGTAATATTATGGCCAATAAATTATTTAATATATTTTGCGGTATCTACCTCAATTTCAATGCTCAGTGAACGGAAATTAACATTATAATACTTGTTAATTTGATTGTGTACCATATTTGATCCAAACCTACTTTTTGTTTGAGACTGAATCAGTTAATTAACAAAACTAACGATATGAGATACTATTAATGATGAATGTAACTGTAGAACTGGTCATAAACATGTGTCGGAGGAGTATCCAACATATGCAGAATAGAGGTTTTGGCCTAGACCCGCTCCATTTAAAGACAAACTAATGTGGAGACGTCAAAAAGCTCGAGTTGAACGTCACTTTCTTTGGATTTATTCTTTGGGTTTATTCATAATTCATATTGAAAAGAAGAATGCTGAAAATTAATTGCACAGCCAAAATGAGCAATCAGGGCGTGTTAAGAGAAGCTAAGTCGCAAAGACAACTATTCACAAACATAAAAAACAGACAGTCATCGTTTTTTTGGCCTTGTTATGAGAAGACAAAAACTGGAACATGTTGGGACAACCGGAAATATTTGCGGAAAGAGAGATAGAGGAAGACAACGTGAGAACATTCTTGACAGTCTTGTGTCATGGCACCGAAGGGAGTCAATACACGAATTGATACATGCTGTCGAAGATCGTAATTTGTGGAGAGGCATGATCGCCCACGCCAGCCGGCAAGGCACTGGGTGATGATTCATATTAATGTTTGAAGATGTAAGAAGAAGATATGTGCATCTATCACATGATGTAAGTTCCATCGTAAGTATGTCACATTATTTAAATAAAATCCAATAACTGTATCACTCCCATGGACACATCCATATGAAGATTGAGCACAAAGTCTGGTTGACTCCTGGTACCTGGCCCCAACATTTACACAGGTATCTCTGTCTGTGCGTTGTGTTGTCCCGTTGTGTTCCTAGGTTCACATCGGTAGCACCGGAGTAAGTGCAGTAAGCAAAGGTGACGAAATACTCCTGTAAACAAAAGACCAAAAAATATTATTTCTTGCTTTTAATTTAAGTTATATTATTTATCAAATGCTACACATAAGAGTTTTTAATAAGTGCATCGATAATATTGTTCATTGTTGTATGACTATATAAATACATATACCTTCCTGCCTGCCTGCCTACCTGCCTATCCACCTACCTACCTACCTACCTACCTTCCTACCAACCTACCTACGTGTGTTTGTGTGTTGTGTGTATACAATCTGAAGTGCACACACATAATTGCAACAAAGTAACACTATCTACCCGTGTTTGGTGTGTGCACCTATTCACACAAATTGACACGTGTAACCGTCTCTGTACAGAAATAAGTAACTGATAAATAGACCATGATTCACACCCGTATGTGAAGGTCAGCATGGCCGAATGGATAAGATGTTAAACATCCACTGTGCTGATGCCGAGGTAAGGGGTTCAACCCCTACACAGTACAGTTGGGCTAAAATGTTGACCTTGACTTTGGGACTTAAATTACAGGTATCTCTAAAATCGGAGTGGGTTCGCCTGATGGCGAGGGGCACTGATAGAGAAAGCGAATCCACACGCTAAATTCAGTCCATCACTACTAGAAGTAGTGTGTATGGACTACGTTTGAGTTCAAAGCGAGCGAGACCGTATACTGACAGAGGAAAGATTCATGTTCTAAATTGTGTTTACGTGTACCCCATTTGCTGGTATTTGTGCATCATCATCGTGTGCTATGGTCAAGCCGTTCTGGTATCGTCACAGATCTCCTCCGTGTTCTGGGAGACTTTACTCCTCCACATTACCATCCTAGGTGATCAATCAAGCATCATTCTTCTCCGTCTACCTCTTCTATTACTGAGTGTTCTTGTTGTCATGATTTTCACTACCTTTCTTCCCATCAGACGACCAAAGAATGCTGTTTGTCTCTTTCTTATTGTTGTATATAATGCTTCTACTTTCGTTAGCCCTTTCAATACACTCTTTGTTATTTGCTCTGGTAGTCCAAGGAATTCGCTACATCTCCGCTGCTTCCAAGCTTGTCCTAATGTGTATATTCACATTCCCAGGTTCACTGCCATATAGCGGAACAGGTTCTATATAACAATCTAGCATGCTCTTTCTGACATTAAAAGAGAGTGATTCATTGGATAAGATACTCTTCAGATTCTGAAATGCATCTTTAACTTGACCTGTTGTGCTCTTAATCTTTAACACGCATCTATGATCTGAAGCCACAATTGCCCTGAGCTATGTGAATGTATTGCTGTGATCACGTATTTTCCATTTTATTGTAATATCACATGTTGGTGGCATTGCGCGATAGGCTTTTAAACCGTTTAATTAACCCCTGCATCGCTATAGTAAGTCTTCTTGAGCTCCATTTGAACAGTTCCCAGAGTTGTTGAATATGGAGGCAAGGTATTCACAGCCTATGACGTTTTCAATGCCCTCACTGTTGATTGTAAATCATCGGTCGACATGTAGTTTTGGACATTATTACCTTTTCAGTATACAGTTTTGATTTTCACCGTGTCACTTGACAGATAAAATTAGCTGTTCTAATTTCTCGCGCTGTTTCTTCTTCTGTGTTTATCCGGAGTTTCTTTTTTTTTTTTCCAGACGTGACTGCATTGTGCCTGTTTACAGCAGAGCTGCGTTCTTGCGCCGTTAGGGCGACACATCCGACTTCTGCGGGCATTTGTTGACCGGGTTAACCTTCCCGGCCTCGCGCTGTTTGAGAGGAGGACAGTATCATCTGCACATCTGAGTCGTGGAATTGAATTTGCGCCAATTATGAATGGATCAAAATTGCCACATATTTTATAATTTTTTACGTTTCTCATAAAATGTTCTGTATATACAGTATCTGGAATAGGTATTTTGGGGAGAATGCGACGTCTGTCAACATATATAAACAAATATGTTTATCTTTAAATTTAAATAAACAAATATGTATATATGTGAGCACAAATAAACTTTTATACCTGTCAAACATATAATCATATATGTCTGATACACAAATAAATAAAAATATTAACACACATACATAAACATTTGTATCTGTCTAAACAAATAAACAAACATGCGTCTATTTAAATTGAACACAAATAAAACTATATATCTGTCAACACAATGGCTTGAAAATGCACACAGGCGCACACGCACACACGCACACACACACACACCCACTTATCGACACAATCAACAAAACTGTATATCTGTCATCACAAACAAACACACCTGTACATCTGTCAACACAAACAAACACCTGTGCACATATCAACACAAACACCTGTACACATGTCAACACAAACAAACACCTGTACACATATCAACACAAACAAACACCTGTACACATGTCAACACAAACAAACACATCTGTACACATGTCAACACAAACAAACACCTGTGCACATGTCAACACAAACAAACACCTGTACACATATCAGCACAAACACCTGTACACATGTCAACACAAACAAACCCTGTACACATGTCAACACAAACAAACACCTGTACGCACGTCAACACACACACACAAAACACACACACACACACATATATATATATATATATAATATATAATATATATATATATATATAATATATATATATATAATATATAATATATATATATATATATATATATCTGTCAACACAAACACACCTGTACATATGTCATCACAAACAAACACCTGTACACATGTCAACACAAACCAAACATACTGTACACATGTCAGCACACACAAATACATACCTGTACACATGTCAACACAAACAAACACACCTGTATATCTGTAAACACAAACAAACACATATGCACACATATCAACACAAACAAACACATACCTGTACACATGTCAACACAAACAAACACATATGTACACATGTCAACACACACACACACACACACAAACACCTGTACACATGTCAACACAAACAAACACACCTTTACACATGTCAACACAAACAAACACATCTGTACACATGTCAACACAAACAAACACATCTGTACACATGTCAACACAAACAAACACCTGTACACATGTCAACACAAACAAACACATCTGTACACATGTCAACACAAACAAACACATCTGTACACATGTCAACACAAACAAACACCTATACACATGTCAACACAAACAAACAACATCTGTACACATGTCAACACAAACAAACACACCTGTACACATGTCAACACAAACAAAAACATCTGTACACATGTCAACACAAACACATCTGTACACACATGTCAACACAAACAAACACCTGTACACATGTCAACACAAACAAACACACCTGTACACATGTCAACACACACACACACACACACACACACACACACACACACACACACACATATATATATATATATATATATATATATATATATATATATATATATATATATATATATATATATATATATATATATATATTCAAAACAATGTTTTCCCGTAGTGAATTTGAATAACGAAGACACAAACAATAGATTGCACGATTTATTGCCTGGCATATTTCGCTGCATCTCGTCAGGTACATACTGCAGAAATCACACAACTTACGTGAAATTAACTAGATAAATCCTTCAAGTTGAAATATACACAATTTCGCACAGTAATGTCACTTATCTACCACGGTAATTTTAAGCTGACTAACATGTCTTTCTGTTTACACAATTCTGGCTTGCGTTGATAGATCATAATTGCTTCTGCAAATTTTAACAAGCGAGTATTTTGTGTTCTAAACAACACGCGAAATGCAGTGTCTCTGGACACAACGTGGCCACTGGCGACAATGTGCCTGCCGATTGAAGACGCCGGGAGCTTCCGGTGTGTCGGCTCCTCGCGGCTAGCATCTCCTGTGTGTTGTATCTTGTTGACCCATTGAGGTATGTGTTCTGACACCCGTTTGTTAAGCTGTCTCTCCGTTCGACCAATGTAAACGGCCTGGCATCTACATGTGAATTGGTAAATACAATTGTTTGTGGCGTACAGAGGAACAGGCTCTTTGACTGTTGGTGTAGGAATGGGTACGGTTTTACATCTAATGACTGGAGTTGCCGCACAGAATGTTCGACCTACTGCTGTAGTAAGCCGGTCTTGTAGACGTTGCATTACGTCATCCCCTCGAAAGGTTAGCTGGATGAATACCTTGAGTTTAGGGACTGTAGTTACGTCTGCTTTGGGTTTGGGCTGTTGGCAATGGCGCTTTATAAATCCTGTGGAGTACCCATTCAGGTTTAAGACATTCTTCAGAGTTTCAAATTCCTCTGTCAGTGTGTCCTGGGTGCATATCTTTCTAGCACGGTCAAACAAGGTCCGTACTAAGCCCCGTTTGTACTGGACAGGTGTGAAGCTCTGAAAATTTAGGTATTGGCCAGTCCATGTTTCTTTGCGATACACCGATCTTTGAATTGTGCCGTCTGCTCTACGTCTCATTAGAATATCTAGGAACGGTAACGCTTCGTTGTGTTCGTGTTCTATAGATAGAGAGATGTAGAGAAGAAACCCAGTCCAAGCTGGCCAACTTGAAGCGCACACACAGTTCTGCCTACTACGTCACCCAAGAATTGAGCTTGTATGGCTACTTGAAATTCACTAAATTCTGTACAGAAGCAGTGTACAAGGTGAAAATCGCAGAGAATGCTCGCCTCAACAAATCACTGAGCACTGAAAAAGTAACAACGTCAGTACTAGACAACCCAGAGAAGTATGTGAGGAACTTATCGTCATACGTACTCAACAACATTGAAACAGAGGCCCTTGCATACGGATTAAAATTATGCATAAAGCCTAAACACATCAACCGTGTTGAGTCGCAAGCACAGTTTGAAATGTTGTTCGATCAAGTCTCCAAGTTATCACCTACCTCTGCTGAGTCGGTCGGGTGGCTGAAGGCCAAACTGGTAGATTTAGAACACCAGTATCGCACAACACCCTCTAAACAGACGTGTCCGCTGATTAACGAACACCTTACTGCCTTAAAAGCGTTAAAGGCTAACAAAACCCTCGTCATACTGAAACCTGACAAAGGAAGCGGTACAGTACTGATGGACATGTCAGATTACCAGAGAAAAATGGATGTAATATTGTCAGATGAATCCAAATTCAGGATAGATCAAAAAGTAAACAAGTCGGAGGACCTGGATGCTATAATGAGGAAAGAGATCCAGTCACTTGTGAATGCGGGACTCATCAGTGAGGCCACTGCAAAAACGCTCACACCACGTGGCTCGCACACTCCTCAGATGTACGGTCTACCCAAACTTCACAAGCCCGGCATCCCGCTAAGACCTATCCTGTCCATGGTTAACTCTGCACAACACCGAATGGCGAGATGGTTAGCCGAAATGTTAAAGCCAGTACGACAGTCCTTCGATCCAAAAATACTCAGAGATACATTCCAACTGGTGGAATTATTGGATACTATGGACATAAATAACAAACACATGGCATCCATGGATATAGCCTCCCTATTCACTAACGTTCCATTAGAGGAGACAGTGAAAATAATAAGGGAACGCATTGAAGACAAACAACTAAAATTAGGCATACCAACACCTATTCTGGAGAGGCTACTACTACTATGTACCGCCAACATCCAATTCAATTTTCTAACTAAGTCATACCGCCAAATTGACGGAGTGGCCATGGGGAGTCCTCTTGGTCCTATTCTAGCGGACATCTTCATGGCACACTTAGAAGAAAAGAGATCCTCAGACATCAACAACTTGGCCTTTTACCGGCGTTATGTGGACGATATACTAATTATCACCACAGACGAGCTACAAGCAACATCGTTTCAGGCCACAATGAACAAGACGCATAAAAACATCTCTCTATCTATGGAACACGAACACAACGAAGCGTTACCGTTCCTAGATATTCTAATGAGACGTAGAGCAGACGGCACAATTCAAAGATCGGTGTATCGCAAAGAAACATGGACTGGCCAATACATAAATTTTCAGAGCTTCACACCTGTCCAGTACAAACGGGGCTTAGTACGGACCTTGTTTGACCGTGCTAGAAAGATATGCACCCAGGACACACTGACAGAGGAATTTAAAACTCTGAAGAATGTCTTAAACCTGAATGGGTACTCCACAGGATTTATAAAGCGCCATTGCCAACAGCCTCAAACCCAAAGCAGACGTAACTACAGTCCCTAAACTCAAGGTATTCATCCAGCTAACCTTTCGAGGGGATGACGTAATGCAACGTCTACAAGACCGGCTTACTACAGCAGTAGGTCGAACATTCTGTGCGGCAACTCCAGTCATTAGATGTAAAACCGTACCCATTCCTACACCAACAGTCAAAGAGCCTGTTCCTCTGTACGCCACAAACAATTGTATTTACCAATTCACATGTAGATGCCAGGCCGTTTACATTGGTCGAACGGAGAGACAGCTTAACAAACGGGTGTCAGAACACATACCTCAATGGGTCAACAAGATACAACACACAGGAGATGCTAGCCGCGAGGAGCCGACACACCGGAAGCTCCCGGCGTCTTCAATCGGCAGGCACATTGTCGCCAGTGGCCACGTTGTGTCCAGAGACACTGCATTTCGCGTGTTGTTTAGAACACAAAATACTCGCTTGTTAAAATTTGCAGAAGCAATTATGATCTATCAACGCAAGCCAGAATTGTGTAAACAGAAAGACTTAAAATTACCGTGGTAGATAAGTGACATTACTGTGCGAAATTGTGTATATTTCAACTTGAAGGATTTATCTAGTTAACTTCACGTAAGTTGTGTGATTTCTGCAGTATGTACCTGACGAGATGCAGCGAAATATGCCAGGCAATAAATCGTGCAATCTATTGTTTGTGTCTTCGTTATTGATATATATATATATATATATATATATATATATATATATATATATATATATATATATATATATATATATATATATATATATATATCCATTGGCATCTTTCCGTCTTGACAGACAATAGTTTGGTACATTGTGCTTCAAAAAGGCTTAATAACTACGATCCATGGCGGTGGCGAGTGTGGCTGGTAAGGCCAATTCTTGCTGCAAATGCTTGCCCACAGTAGGTGCATGTGAAAACATGGTCATTTCCACCATTTTGCACCATCTTACGTCTCTCACGCTCTGTGTGTGCTTTATCTGCAATCATTTTCTCCTTTATCTTTATTCCATGATAGTTGCCCTCCATGCAACACGTTCAGCGGCGGCGTGCTCCCAATGTGCATTATCAATGCCTGTATCAATCATGTCCCGCTTACACACATCTTTGTATCGTAGTAGAGGCCGACCCTGAGATCTCCTACCCGTCTGTAATTCACCAAAAAAGATGTCCTTTGGTATTCTACCATCATCCATCCTCCTAACGCGTCCTATCCATCTAAGTCTACGAAGACTGAGCATGGAATACACCGTCACACAACCTGATCTTTCCAATACTTCAGTATTTGTGATTTTGTCTTGCCACTTAATACCAAGTATTCTTCGCAGACACCGCATATGAAAGCTGTTTAAACGTTTCTCTTGGCGTGAGTAAGTTGTCCAGGTTTCACTGTCATAAAGAAGAGTACTAAGGACACAGGCTTGGTAGACGAGGACTTTTGTTTTGGCAGCCTTCCTGTTCTCCCAGACTCTTTTTGCTAACATGTTCATTGTTGTTGCTAACTTGCCTATCCTGATGTTGATTTCCTGATCGAGGGATAATTTGCTATTTACCTCTGATCCTAGATATGTAAAATGGTCTACTATCCCCAGTTCGGCGTCGTCAATAAAGATTGATGGTACACCACGTGCACCTTGTGACATAATCTGTGTCTTCTTTTTGATAATTGTTAAACCAAATTCAGAACAAGCATTGGAGAATGCAGATAGTAGATGTTGTAATTCGTCCTCGGAGTTGGTCGTAATCAGCATCATCCGCAAAAAGCAACTCTCTGATTAGTACCCTGCTAATTTTGGTCTTGGCCTTCAATCTCTGAGCATTATAGAGGCCACCATCTGAGCGTGAGTGAATGTATATACCGTCATCCTGATCACGAAAGGCATATTTCAAGTAGAAGTGAAAAGTATATCCCAAAGAGGGTGGGGGATAGTACACAACCTTGCTTAACTCCACTCTTGATTTCAACCTCTTCTGAAGTATATATATATATATATATATATATATATATATATATATATATATATATATATATATATATATATATATATATATATATATATATATATATATATATATATATATATATATATATATATATATATATATATCTGTCAACACAAACAAACACACCTGTTCATATGTCATCACAAACAAACACCTGTACACATGTCAACACAAACAAACATACATGTACACATGTCAACACACACAAACACATACCTGTACACATGTCAACACAAAACAAACACACCTGCATATCTGTCAACACAAACAAACACATCTGTACACATGTCAACACAAACAAACACACCTGTACACATGTCAATACAAACAAATACATCTGTACACATGTCAACACAAACAATCACATCTGTACACATGTCAACACAAACAAACACACCTATATATATGTAAACGCAAACAAACACACCTGTATATATGTAAACACAAACAAACACTCCTGTATATATGTAAACACAAACAAATGCACCTGTATATATGTAAACACAAACAAACACACGTGTATATATGTAAACACAAACAAACACACCTGTATATCTGTCAATACAAACAAACACACCTGTATATATGTAAACACAAACAAACACACCTGTATATGTAAACACAAACAAACACACCTCTGTCAACACAAACAAACACATCTGTATATCTGTCAACACAAACAAACACACATGTGTATCTGTTAACACAAACAAACACACCTGTATATCTGTCAACACAAACAAACACATATGTACACATGTCAACACAAACAAACACACATGTATATCTGTCAACACAAACAAACACACCTGTATATCTGTCAACACAAACAAACACACCTGTATATCTGTCAACACAAACAAACACACCTGTATATCTGTCAACACAAACAAACATACCTGTACACATGTCAACACAAACAAACACACCTGTATATCTGTAAACACAAACAAACACATCTGTATATTTGTCAACACAAACAAACACACCTGTATATCTGTCAACATAAACAAACACACCTGTATATCTGTCAACACAAACAAACACACATGTATATCTGTCAACACAAACAAACACACCTGTATATCTGTCAACACAAACAAACACACATGTATATCTGTCAACACAAACAAACACACCTGTATATCTGTCAACACAAACAAACATACCTGTACACATGTCAACACAAACAAACACACCTGTATATCTGTCAACACAAACAAACACACCTGTATATCTGTAAACACAAACAAACACATCTGTATATGTGTCAACACAAACAAACACACCTGTACACATGTCAACACAAACAAACACACCTGTATATCTGTCAACGAGGGTAACAGAGATGTTTCAGTTGCAGCTGTTGCTGAAGCGGATGCTGACGTAGTGGTAGACTGGCGGAGGCAGAGGGAAAAGTTGGCTACACCTGGTTCCCCCTGGGGGAAAAAAAAATAATTATAAAGTGAGAAAATGGTGAACATGTTAATTATTGCTCAAGAAACTGTTCCAGAAATCAACTCTCTTTAACATAGAATTACTAATTGGAATGAATAGAAGAAAGGTTTTAAGAGTCATTCATTCATTCAGTAGCATGTACCTTGCAGAATCTCGCTCCCATAACAAGTCAGGAAAATTTCTCGGTCATAAGCAAGATGTCCCGCGTCCGATATATCCATCTGGATATCATCCGTCACATCCTGCACCCATCTTCTCTTTGGCCTTCTTCTTCCTCTTCCTCTCTTTCCCTCCATGATTATTCTCTCCAAACTGCCATGACGTTTCAAGTGACCAAAATATTTCAGTTTTCTTTGTTTTATCGTCTTTAGTAGCCAACCTTCTTCAATATTAAAATCTTGTCAATAGCCTAAGAGTTCCCACAAAATTTATCCCGGAAACAATTCACGATGTGCGTTCTTACCAAATAAAGAAACCAGGCGATGCTGCTGTCTTGCCTGAGCCTAGCCGTTTCACGTAGGAGCGAGAAGTAGGCAGACTCGTGTGCACGTTGCGCAACGTTAGTTGTATGTCCTTTACAGGATGTCGCAATCAGCCCCAACATTTTGTGTGTGTGATAAATGAGGAAAATTAGACTTTCAATAGTTTGCCTCTACCTACTGAGTGTACACTTGCCTATAAAATCAGCCCAGGGTTAATCACAACGTCCTGCAAAGGACATGAAACCATTTTGTAAGTTTGCCGTTGTTTTCTGAACCACCGACGCTCACACCGCGGACAACAGGCTGGCAGTCCGCCAAAGGTGTCTTCCACCACCGACGCTCACACCGCGGACACTCACACCACTGACAACAGGCTGGCAATACGTCTAAGGTGTCTTCCACCATAAACGCTCACACCACTGACAACAGGCTGGCAATACGTCTAAGGTGTCTTCCACCATAAACTCTCACACCACTGACAACAGGCTGGCAATACGTCTAAGGTGTCTTCCACCATAAACTCTCACACCACTGACAACAGGCTGGCAATACGTCTAAGGTGTCTTCCACCATAAACTCTCACACCACTGACAACAGGATGGCAATACGTCTAAGGTGTCTTCCACCATAAACTCTCACACCACTGACAACAGGATGGCAATACGTCTAAGGTGTCTTCCACCATAAACTCTCACACCACTGACAACAGGATGGCAATACGTCTAAGGTGTCTTCCACCATAAACTCTCACACCACTGACAACAGGCTGGCAATACGTCTAAGGTGTCTTCCACCATAAACTCTCACACCACTGACAACAGGATAGCAGTCCGTCAAGGATGTCCTCAATCACTAGACGCTCACATCGCGGACAACAGGCTGGAAGTCCGTCAAAGGTGTCTTCCACCGCCAGACAGTGTTGTTAGTTAGTTGTATATCCGTTTACAGGATATGGCCACCAACCCCAGAATGTATAGCCTGTTTGCGATTTACTAGTTAATTTACGTTCAGTAGTTTGCCATTGCTTTCTAAGCGACCAACTCTCAAAATATCCAAATCAACGCAAAGAGATCTATTCCCAAATTGTCCGCGGTTGACTGCGAATCTAGACCCGGCGTGGCGGGCGAGGTGGATCTACGTTCTCTGACCACCAAGTCACAGATGCCGACACACCGCGTTTCTCTGTTGGACTGTGGAAGGGCGTGTGGCCACTCACTACACCACTCTTGGGTCATCAGATCATATTGGATCACAGCATTTCCCCACGGGTGGGAGTATACTGTTGTTACCCTTGACGCACTTCGTAATCCCGCATACCGCGTTCCAAACACAGCTGACAGCGATTTGGCATGGCAGCCTTGTGTTGAGATGAGAGCAAGTCGTTCAGAAAAGCAATGGCAAACTATTGAACGTAAACTTGTCAGAAATCACAAACAGCCAAAAATGCCGGGTTTGAATGTGACGTGATGTAAAGGATATACAACTAACTAACACCAAATCTGTATTAACACATTAATTAATACAGTTCCAGGAAGAGTTTTTACGATGTTTGAACTCTCTTCACATACTTCCCCGTGTTCTGTTTAATTACTTCCCCTTTCCTTGGAATATCATACTGCCTCCATGTTTTACGAAACTTTACCGTGGAGAGAAATACATTGACATTTTTAATGATAGCGAAACGCGTGTTACGTATGGATGCTGCTTGTAAGCAGAATCGTGTTTATGTTTTTGTCAAATATGTAGGGATGCCCTCTCCCTCTCTTTCCTTCCATCCTCCTTGTCCTGTCTCTACTTTCCCTTCGGCTCTCTCTATCTCCCACTGTCTCCTATCGCTCTAATTCACCAAATCACCCTAAAGGTTTAAGTATACAAAGATTTGCTTGTGGGTGTGGGGAAAAAAAAAAACAACAACAGCCAAAAACCAGTGTTTAGGGGTAATTTGTTTTTCCTCCAGAACACCGCATGTTCTGTAGTTCTACACTTTATGTTATATTTTTTCATCATCATCATCATCATCTTCATCATCATCATCATCATCATCATCATCATCATCATCATCATCATCATCATCATCATCATCATCATCATCATCATCATCATCATCATCATCATCATCATCATCATCATCATCATCATCATCATCTTCATCATCATCATCATCCTCATCATCAGCATCATCAGCATCATCATCATCATCATCATCATCATCATCATCATCATCATCATCATCATCATCATCATCATCATCATCATCATCATCATCATCATCATCATCATCATCATCATCATAATCATCATCATCATCATCACAGTATTTGTAGATATCAAGCAATAGAAATCGCATGATCTTTACTAAGTTATGATCAACAGCATGAACTGAAGCATTTCAAGTATAAACAATTCGAATTAGCGTGCTCTTGTGTGTGAATACTTGGAGAATTAAAGGCAGTACATAGGAATATTTAGTGCTATAAAGTTGTAAACAACCATTAACAGATACGATTGCATAATTTCTGAAATATGATTACATTTGATTGTATGACAGAATCACCAACCTTTATTTAAAGTACGAGGATTCAAACACATGATCACGGGGCCAACAGGCAAGCGTGACAGCCACAAAGCTACCGCTGTTCAAGAGAAATATGTGGGGCGGGGGGGGGGGGCATCACAGAGAGAGAGAGAGAGAGAGAGAGAGAGAGAGAGAGAGAGAGAGAGAGAGAGAGAGAGAGGATGGGGGGGGGGGGGTTGTTTAATGCTTTTAGGAAGCGTGTGTTGTTTCTCCTCTTATGGTCTGGTCATTTGCACATATTACTGACTACTTTGTTCTCCGTTGACTGAACTGGCAGTTTGTATCGTTCAATTGCCGTTGTCGTGATCATTTCTGAGTTTAAGAAAATGTTGAATGTCCTTTGTAGGACGTGTCGATCAACTCCAGGAAGATTTTCCTGGCATATGTACGTTCAATAGTTTGCCACTGCTTTCTGAACGAGAAATCAACGTTTAAGTCCAAGGTAATGCCGGTGAAGAGGTTGAACCGCCTACCTCATCAACAATATAAAATGACACAAAATAGTGCAGCCTTACATAACAGATTTGCGAGACATACGGGACGTTGCAGCGATTAGCCTTCATCAGCAAACAAACACATTCACAAACACAACATATAGTCACGGAGATCTCCTGTGACTATATCAAAAGGTGACGACAGGATGAGAAGAACAAAAGGATGAAAAAATGAAAGCTATGAAGAGAAAATGAGAATTGGAAAAAATGTTCACACTTACCTCACAATTCCGATCTGTGTGTTCATCCTTTTGTTCTTCTCATCCTGTCGTCACCTTTTGATATAGTCACAGGAGATCTCCTTGACTATATGTTGTGTTTGTGAATGTGTTTGTTTGCTGATGAAGGCTAATCGCCGCAACGTCCCGTATGTCTCGTAAATCTATTATGTAAAGCTGCACTACTTTGTGTCATTTTATATTGTTTACATTTTCACAGCTTTACCGCAGTTCCACCCAATTTTATTCATATTTTACCTCATCATCAGCGCAATGGAAGGAGCAGGTGTTGAATGATTAGGAAGGACCGCCCAGGAGTTGAATGATTTGGAAGTACGCCCAGGTGTTCAATGATTAGGAAGGACCGCCCAGGTGTTCAATGATTAGGAAGGACCGCCCAGGTGTTCAATGATTAGGAAGGACCGCCCAGGTGTTCAATGATTAGGAAGGACCGCCCAGGTGTTCAATGATTAGGAAGGACCGCCCAGGTGTTCAATGATTAGGAAGGACCACCCAGGTGGTCAATGATTAGGAAGAACCAGCCTTGGTGCCAAAATGATGATAATGAGGAAAGGATGTAGAGACAGTAGAGTAATAGAAAATGCACAGAAGAAACAACAAGAGATAACAAAGAATAAGAACACTTGTTACTAGATGGTTGAAGATTTATAAACTTCGGGCACACATACTACAACAGATGGGGATATATAAAGAAAACCTGCCACACTCACTTGAGGTCCTGGGCTGAGGCTTGTATTAGCAATTTGTGCCTCATATTTATCACTGATTGATTCCATCACCAAGCTGAGATTTTGTAGCCGTGTCCATACAGGACTGATTTTGTCCTGAATACAGACAATAAAACATGAATAACAACATTTCGTGTGACAGTCAAAGCCAGCAAATGGTCATTGCGAAAAACAATAATGAATTTCACACTGTCTGTATACACTGTGTGTATGTCTGTGTATGCGTCAGTCAAGGTCCATTTCACGCGTATCCATATGTTCGTTCACGTTATTCTGTAATTAGATATTCCGTGCCTTATAATACTAGTTACGTATATTCTGTGTGTGCTATTATATATGTGCTTCCTCTATTGTTACTGTTTCCTATAATACTGTCTCCTCCGCTGACATCAACCGCGGTTCCCAAACTTTGCACTTCCCCATCTTCCTTGCACAGCTGCTAGTGGCGACAAAATACTTACCTCGGTCAGGAATGTTACATGTGTTTCTTGTGTCCACAGAGTTTCTTTGAAGGCTTTATTCTGCAATACATAAGAATTTGATTCAGTGGCAGTGTAAACACCGACTCAATGCTAACAAAGACACTTGACTCAGTGCCAACATCAACACTTGACTCACTGCTAACATAAACACTTTACTCAATGTCAACATGAACACTTGACTCAGTGCCAACATAAACACTTGACTCAATGCCAACATAAACACTTGACTCAATGCCAACATAAACACTTGACTCTATGCCAACATAAACACTTGACTCAATGCCAACATAAACACTTGACTCAATGCCAACATAAACACTTGACTCAATGCCAACATCAACACTTGACTCAATGCCAACATAAACACTTGACTCAATGCCAACATAAACACTTGACTCAATGCCAACATCAACACTTGACTCAATGCCAACATAAACACTTGACTCAGTGCCAACATAAACACTTGACTCAATGCCAACATGAACACTTGACTCAATGCCAACATAAACACTTGACTCAATGCCAACATGAACACTTGACTCAGTGTCAACATAAACACTTGACTCAATGCCAACATAAACACTTGACTCAATGCCAACATAAACACTTGACTCAATGCCAACATAAACACTTGACTCAATGTCAACATAAACACTTGACTCAATGCCAACATAAACACTTGACTCAATGCCAACATGAACACTTGACCCAGTGACAACATGAACACTTGACTCAATGCCAACATAAACACTTGACTCAATGCCAACATAAACACTTGACTCAATGTCAACATAAACACTTGACTCAATGCCAACATAAACACTTGACTCAATGTCAACATAAACACTTGACCCAATGCCAACATAAACACTTGACTCAATGCCAACATAAACATTTGACCCAATGCCAACATTAAACACTTGACTCAGTGCCAACATAAACACTTGACCCAATGCCAACATAAACACTTGACTGAATGCCAACATAAACACTTGACCCAATGCCAACATTAAACACTTGACTCAGTGCCAACATAAACACTTGACCCAATGCCAACATAAACACTTGACTGAATGCCAACATAAACACTTGACCCAGTGCCAACATAAACACTTGACTCAGTGCCAACATAAACACTTGACTCAGTGCCAACATAAACACTTGACTCAGTGCCAACATAAACACTTGACTCAATGCCAACATGAACACTTGACTCAGTGCCAACATGAACACTTGACTCAATTCCAGCATAAACACTTGACTCAATGCCAACATGAACATTTGACTCAGTGCCAACATAAACACTTGACTCAATTGCCAACATGAACACTTGACTCAGTGCCAACATAAACACTTGACTCAGTGCCAACATAAACACTTGACTCAATGCCAACATAAACACTTGACCCAGTGCCAACATAAACACTTGACTCAGTGCCAACATAAACACTTGACCCAATGCCAACATAAACACTTGACTCAATGCCATCATGAACACTTGACTCAGTGCCAACATAAACACTTGACTGAATGCCAACATAAACACTCGACCCAGTGCCAACATAAACACTTGACTCAGTGCCAACATAAACACTTGACCCAATGCCAACATAAACACTTGACTCAATGCCATCATGAACACTTGACCCAATGCCAACATAAACACTTGACCCAGTGACAACATAAACACTTGACTCAGTGCCAACATAAACACTTGACTCAGTGCTAACATAAACACTTGACTCAGTGCCAACATATACACTTGACTCAGTGCCAACATAAACGCTTGACTCAATGCCAACATAAACACATGACTCAATGCCAACATGAATACTTGACTCAGTGTCAACATAAACACTTGACTCAATGCCAACATAAACACTTGACTCAATGCCAACATAAACACTTGACCCAATGCCAAAATAAACACTTGACTCAATGCCAACATAAACACTTGACTCAATGCCAACATAAACACTTGACTCAATGCCAACATAAACACTTGACTCAATGCCAACATGAATACTTGACTCAGTGTCAACATAAACACTTGACCCAGTGACAATATAAAAACTTAGCTCAAAGCTAAAAAATAGTCGGCCGTTAAGCAAACATCGAAAACCAACTAAACATGATGTATTACACACCATAGTGATAATGTTTTAAAAGATAAGATGAACGGATAAGTGAATACGTGTTTAAATCTCTAAATTGTAGGACAGCATGGCCGAATGGATAAGAACGCGTGTTCTTAAACATCCAGTTGTTGATGCCGAGGTAAGCGGTTCAACCCCTACACCTGACAGCTGGACTAAAATGTTGATCTGTCATCCTTGACTTGGGGATGTAAATTATAAGTACCTCTGAAATCGGAGTGGGTTCGCCTGATGGTGAGGGACACTGTTAATAGGGAAAGCTAATCCACACGCAAAATTCCGTCCAGCACAACTAGAAGTAGTGTGCATGGACTACGCTTGAGTTCAAAAGCGAGCGAGCGTTAAACAAAAAAATCTCTAAGCCTTGCCATAGACTGGAGTCTGCTGACAATGGAATACAATAAACATGCGGAGGAAGAGAACACTGCGGCATTGGAGAGCATCGTGGCAACTGAAAAGGTCGAGAGGAAGAGAGGCAGACCAAGAGAAATGTTGCTGGATGGATTGAGACGGTGGCATGGAGGAATATCATCAGCAGAGTTGATCCAGAACACCAAAGACCAAGATCTTTGAAGAGCCATGAATGCTTACGCCAGCTGGCAGGACACTTGGTGATGATGATGATGATGATGATGATGATGATGATGATGATGATGATGCGGAGGAAGCATGACCCTACCTCATCCCAGTCAGCTTATATGTGCTGTGCTAAATCATGCCCATGGTTGCATACTAAACATGTCTCTTTGCGGATGTGAAGTTGCAGTGCCGATCTTGCACACCCCTGCTGGTTTCTGGGCACGGAGAAGGAAAGGGGTGCCCTGCAAAACAGTCTCATTGGAGGCGGCACTTTGTTACCAGATCGGGAGAAATCAGTGGCTGGCTTGATTGGCAGCCGGCCCGCTGGTCATACGAAAGAGCACCAACCGAGACGGGGATATTTCATTGTTCAGGTCGACTCAGTCTAAACAGTTTACTAGTAAATGTTCTAAACAGAAAAGAGGCCGACATGATATGGACCACTTCTAAATAATATGGGGTTAGCACCATATACCCGACGCTTCCGAGAGCTTTAATATGCGTCTTTTTCTTACTTTACTTATGCAGAAAGGGGACACCAAGCAGAGCTGAACTTGTGCATCCTTCTCTCTGCTAGATTTTTTTTTTTAATTCGCATATCCTTTTACAGGACATAGCTGTCAACAGCAGCATCTTTCAGCTGTCTGTTGATTTCTTGGCAAGATTACGCTCAGTAGTTTGCCATTGCCATCTGAGCGGCCGGCTCAGTTATCCCGCAAGTCACCAGCGGGGGACCAACCGCTCCCAGTTCTTGCCCGCTACGAGACTGCATGATAAACGGGATTACGGAGAAAGTGGTGTAACCCCTCGGCCAGAGAGACCGGCCTCTGCTAGATTACGTCACTTTATATAAATATTACTTGCCAGCGAACGTACACATCCTCACCTCTTGTTTCAAATTGTTTACTGTCAGCTCCAGCTTGCTGAGCGTCTGTTTGAGATCCTGTGGAATTGGTCTTGGCTCTGAAACATGATCATCATTAACGGTTTTTTGTGTGTGTGTGGATACAAGTGAATAGGTTGGATTGTTTGTAGAAAATAGTACACTGACATGTGTATCTATCCTCTCTTACACTGACATGTGTATCTATCCTCTCTTACACTGACATGTGTATCTATCCTCTCTTACACTGACATGTGTATCTATCCTCTCTTACACTGACTTGTGTATCTATCCTCCTTACACTGACACGTCTATCTATCCTCTCGTACACTGACATGTGTATCTACTTACAAATAACTATCGAAAAAGTGGGGTTGACAGCTGAGCTGTTACTCGAATCCGAATATAAACACAAAATAAAAAGATCAACCAATGGAAAAACATAATCACAGATACAGGCGAGCGTTTCCACAGTAGCATTTATCAATAATAACAAAAACAAAACAGTTTTTAAAGGAGTTTAATTGATCGGACTGTCTCTTAAATGTCGGGACAGATATTCCTTTGATTTATCTGTGTTTATTGTTTTGTGTTTGTCCTTCCCTTGGTAAAGATTTCGGTCTAAACGTTGTGATGTATCTGTATATGTTTTTCCATTCGTCGAGCTGAGTAGTCATATTTTGTGTGTTTATTCGGATTACACATAATTAATACGAGACACGTATAGGCACAACTGAAAGGAAATAAGTTTGAATCATGGGAATCGGTATTACAGCAGACCAACAGCCACAAGAACAGAATAATAGTGACACAACAATGTACAGAGATAAGATTCATGTCAGCAAGGACACAGTACTTGCTGATCGAGAAACAAGGTGGCAGAGGCTAAGGCTCAGTGCTGTCAATGAGACGATGAGTATGACAGTTAGTGACACGACGACCCAGCAATTGGCTCTGCCTTGTCTGTTACACGTCTCCGAAGCATCCGTTACGTTGTGTGCGCTAAACTGTAAGTTTGTATGTGTCGTATCCTTGAGACCTCCTGCAGTAGAGCTGAAAATAGAAATTTGATATTTATGATATCAATGGGGAAGTAGAGTGGAGAAAATAGAAATACAATATTCAAGATATCAAAGGGGAAGTAGAGTGAAGAAAATAGAAATACAATATTCAAGATATCAATAGGCAAATAGAGTGAAGAAAACACCAAATATCTTGGCTCCATAATTAACTGATTCAGTGCCAAAGGATAATTTATCTCCACATGTGACCCCTCATTTGGACAGATGGGCCATATATCGCCATACTAGGGTCATTGTGTTATTTGTTTCGTTTCGTTTCGTAGTATCTTCCACAATTTCAGTGCTCAGTGACCGGAAATTTACATTATAATGCTAGGAGGCCTCTTTTAGTCATGTAGGACTATACTCAGTCTATAGAGTTGTGCCGCTGGGGAGGCACCTGACAGCTGCGCTTTTGTTTGGCACTGAATAAGTTAACATGATTGTTGAAAAGAACTCAGAAGGATACTGGCCAAAGCAGCGCAGAGGGGATCCAGCCGTAGAGCCTGTGATACCAGAAGACAAAGTAAACACGTGGGTGGAGAACATGTATCATTCTCGTGGCAATGTACTGATGTCAATCATGCACCATGCCACAATCACAACAGAAAAGGATTTAGACCTTTGAACTTACATTTAAAAATAACTGCATGCATTTTGCAGGACGTTGCGATCAACCTCAGATTGATTTTTAGGCAATCTTACGTTCTGTTTGCCATTGCTCTCTGAACGAGAAGCCAGCGTTTAAGTCCGACTGACCGGTGTAAAGGATGAACTCCCTGCCCCGCCATCAGCGTACCGAGAGTTAAAGAGGTAAAGCGCTCTTATCCTTTCGGCCACGTCGACTCACAATACCGTTAGTCGAGAAGACAGAAATAGTGACACTCTTCAAGACCTGCACATGGAAGAGCTCTGACTCATGGACAGTGTTATGTCTCGGTCTTTTGGCCAAGATCAAAGTCTAGTATCTGCACTTGAGCTGGCCAGGGCCACCAGCAGAGGCGGTCATCCCAATGACACACAGGGACATAGAACCCTCATGGGGCGGCTCAGGCCCTTGGGGTACTGCGAGCCATTATAAAAATACATTGCTATACACTCTGTTGGACATGGAGGTCTGCCCTTGCCTTGTCAGATGGGTTGCGGCAGTCCTTAATGAGTGTAAGGTTGCACTGCGCATGGGTTCCTGGACTTCTGATCTCTGTATGATTACACCTGTGTTGCCACAGGGATCTGCCATATCCCCAGTGCTCTTTAATGTCTACACCAGCAAAGTCGCAGTTATTGAGACACCAAGTGGTGGTGAAATCTTGGTATTTGCAGATGATGTGCTGGTGTACAGACAGAGCATAGATAGGAAAAGTTGGGTGCAGATTTACAGGTGGCAGTAAACAGGGTGACAAGAGTGGTGCAGGGACGCAGGGGCCGTTATAAACCCAGACACGGCATCGGTTGTGTGATACTTCCTGGATAACCGGATTGTGAAGGCAGAATGCCCCATGTATTATATTGAATGGATGTCCTCTTAGTAAAGAGAGTAAATTGAAGTACTTGAGTATCACCTTCGACAGGTGTATGTCTTTTAAAGATCGTGTGGAGGCTTTGATGGTGAAGGCTGGTAGGGGACTTAATGCTTTGAGGGCGATGGCAGCAACCGGGGTAGTGCAGATGATGCTTTACATGCTCTTTCAGCAGTTAATAATTTCTGTCATTGAGTATGGTTTGGGGCTTCTGACAGTATCAAAGAGTCAGCTTGAAAGGTTGGAGCGCATACAAAACGCGGCCATTAGTTTAAAACTTAAGACCATAAAGAAGACCTCCAATGAATATTATGTTAGATCTAGCATTACTTAAAACAGACACAGAAATTAGAGAAAAGTACAATGTTACTCACAGAAGAGATATAATGTCGTGGAGACAATACAGACTATTGGCGAACAATGGGACATGTTGCGGGAATCAATACAGCAGACATTAAAAGAAATTATTCCACCTATACGTACAATCGCTAAAGAGAAATGGATGACACCCGAAATTTTCGAGATGACGGATTAAAGAAAATTGACAAAAGCAAGTTAAATCAAATCAAATCAAATCAACTTTATTAGGGTCACAAATTGGGCGCGCAGGCCCGTCTTACATTCGGCCCTTCCAATCACTCGTCTTTCGTTCATCATGAGCATTATGCTTTTACATAGGAAGAAAAATAAACATTGTGAAATGAATGTTGTAAACATAAACAAGGCTAATTACCATGTTATGAGGCCCATCTCCCACCTATCCATACATCACCCCACCCACACAACACCCCCACCTACCCACACACACGCGCACCAAGGGACACATACACACCCCCACCTACCTACACACACGCACACCAAGGGACACATACATACCCCACCAACCGACCCATCCCCCACCCACACACACACTGCCCTCACCTGATCCCCCAACCAAAACACACTCGCCACCCACAAACATTCCCCCACCAACCCACACATCCCACGCCCATCCACATACACATCCTAACCCACACATCCTCTCCCCACCCACACCTCAAACCACCCATCCCCCAGCCACATCTCCATCGACAACATATTCCCCACCCATGCACACAATCCCCCACCAACCCACACATCGCACATCCACTCACACATCCCCAAACCATACACACACATCCCCACCAACTGACATGTCCCTACCCCCCCCCCCCCCCCACACACACATCTCCCTAACCACCCATACATCCCCAATCCACTCACACACACCCCACCACCCACCCATACATGCCATAACCTAATCCCCCACCACACAATCCCCCACCCGCACATCACATACACCCCCTACCACGCACTATTCCCAACCCATGCACCACACACACACACATATCCCTCACCAACACATCCCCACTTACACACCACACACATGTCCCCCACCCATATACCACACAATATTCCCACCCACACCCACACAGATACCCTTACCCATCCACCCCACAGACCCCCACTCACACACCACAAAAATCCCCCACCCACACACACATACCTCACCCACACAATATCCCCAACCAACACACCAAACACCTCTCCCCACCCACACACGCATTCCCTACCCGTCCACCAACACACACTCACTCACGCATACATCCTCCACTACGCACCCACACACCCCACCCACCCACCCCCAACCAAACATCTCTCGATCACAATACCCCTACCCACACACATCCTCCACCCACTCACACATCCCACCCCGACACATACAACTCCCTCACCCACCTACACATCCCTAAGCCACTCACACCCCCCCCACCCACACATTCCCCATCCACACACACATCTCCCACCCACACACACCACATACTTCCCCCAACCACCACAATCCCCTACTCACCCACACATATACCCCACCCATACGCACATTCCCCGCACCCATCACACACATCCCCCACACCACACACTATCCTCCACCCATACCACCACAAACATACCCTCCACCCACACATCATTCACACATACCCACCAACACACCGCACACATATCTCAAACCCACACACCATACACTTCTCCCCACCCGCCCTTGCATCCCCAATCCACCCAACACAATCCCCTACCCACACAACCCCGCCTCCCACACATACTTCCTCAAACCATCCACACATCTCCACCCACATAAACACACATCCCCCGCATCCGTCCCATACACATATCCTCCACCCATACACACATCCCCCACACCCATTCCAACACCCCTACTTTCACCCCCACACATCCATCGACACATCCCACCATCATTGGCACCTTGCCGTCTTGACAGACGATAGTTTGTGCTCTAAAAAGGCATAATAACTTTTAACTATGGCGGTAGCGAGTGTGACTGATAAGGCCAATTTGCGCTGTAAATGAATGATTTACATCCCACCAACACCCACAAATACTACTACCCACCAAAACCCACACACCCCAACCCATCCAAACGCATACCCCTACCCACACACCCCCACCCACACATATCCCCACACTCACACACATCCTCCACATACACTCACACTTCCTTACATCTAGACACATACAAAATGTCTCACGTTAGTATTGAAATTAGTATGAACAAACGCCCACACTTTACTCACACACATACACTGACACTTGTCATGAGCAGTCTCATAAAAATGTTAAACATGGAGAAAAATGTGTACATAAAATGTATGTGACGTAAAAATAGTGATGCTCTCTCTCTCTCTCTCTCTCTCTCTCTCTCTCTCTCTCTCTCTCTCTCTCTCTCTCTCTCTCTCTCTCTCTCTCTCTCTCACACACACACACACACACACACACACACACACACACACATTCACTCTCACGCTCACACATTCACTCTTCCGCTCATTCATTCACTCTCATGCATTCACTCTCCCGCTCACTCATTCACCCTCACGCTCACTCATTCACTCTCCCACTCACTCATTCACTCTCCTGCTCACTCATTCACTCTCCCGCTCACTCATTTACTCTCACGCTCACTCGTTCTGTCTCTCATTCACACTCACTGACTCTCTCACTCAAACTACAGTAATGAACATGAGTTTATATTATGCATGATAAAATCAAATGGTATTTAACTGATAATATGACAGATGAGAATACACAAACATATGGATAAGAGACATATGGAAACATATGGATAAAGAGGAAAAGAATATATAAAGACATAGTCAATAAATGCGAAGAGACTAAAGAGATCTGGCTGAATCAAAAATGTATGGAGATTGGGACAAACCATGGATAAGACTCAAATTCCATCGATCAACAAAAGCCCAGCCCAGTGAGAAACAAATCTCCGCCTCGGTAAGGATTCGAATACATGACCTCTAGGCCGACAGCCGAGAGTGCAGGTCACTGCACATCTGTGGCTCCCGTGTTACTTGCACGATTATTTACCTTTGAAACGGGTGCCGATTGGAAGGATCATGCTGGTCTTCGTGGATCGTGTTGTAGTGGTCGATGTCCTCATATGGCAGGGCATACTGAGCGGACAAGCGAGACACCGACATTAATGATGTAGGGGAGACTGGCATTTGTGCGCTACCGTTAACCTTTCTCGGTTCTCCTGTCGATTCAAAACCAGTTCCTGAGTGACGTTTACATCAACAAGTAAATATTGTATTTAAAATTTAAAACATTGGTAGTATAAGACCGTTAACACATGTATACGATCAATTATAATAATAGTGGAGAAATTAGTCAAATCCGCTCAGGTAAGTTTATGTTTAGATAACATTTCAAACTGTCTATATAACGTGCAAAGCCCATGTGTTACCGGGGCTTGAAGGGAAATGCAAAATAGCATCACTGTAACCTACCAAGCATATTGTAATATGGATATGACATTTTTTAAAATCATCACCACACTTGGGACATTCCCAAGCGAACTCCGTCCCCTTCTTCAATAACAAACGAAGAGTTCCTATCTACTAATGGCAACCTTGTTGACTGTTTGCGTTTTACTCTACGCATTGAGTGTCCTTCAGATTCTATGCTCACCTTCCGGTGAATCTGCCTCTCCAGATATGCGTCCTTTGCTCTGCTGCGCTTTCCATTCGATCCAGGAGAGCTTTCGCCACATTAGCCTTGTTATAATCCAGCTTGACGCCCAAAGGAATGACAGCAGCCAGTCTATCAGCCTGCTTCTTCCCTCGCACATTCGCATGAACAGGACATAAAATCAGTTATATGCTCTGGGCCTTTTCTCTTCGATCGATGTAAGCCACTCAACGCAGGACATACAATTTATGCTTCATGGACCATGCTGTGCGAATTTGTCACAAACACAATATGTCATTTTATAGTTCTCTTCAGCTATTGGAACACATCAGTTACTGTGTTCACCTCCATTCTGGCTCCTTTTTATTTAAAACTCAGCTACCCTGTACAGTGAAGCCTCAATCACTCTGATTACCTTGCACCACAGTCCCTACCTATTTATTGTCAAGCTCGGGCATGAGTTATCACTTATCAGCGGTTGCACGGACACCTCAGTCTCATCGGCTGTCCATTGCCGACACTCTCGGCCCAACGCCACTCTAAGGCTGCCGTCTTGTTCCGCCGGCTTTGTGGCGACAGGGTGACGAACACAGTTCGTAATCCCACATACCTTGTTGGAAACACATCTGCGGGCGATTTGGTAGCAGGCCGTCTTGCCTTTGGTTTTCACAGAATGATATGAGTACCGGTCGTTGAGCAAGCAATGGCACAACTACTGAACATAAACTTTCCAAGAAATCACAAATAGAACAAAAATGCTGAGGTTGACTGCGAAGTTATGTAAACGAAATGCAACAAACTTTATTTTTCTTGTGCGGACCTTGGACTTTTTCTTTTCCACACTATCCTACCAATTTCATAGAAATATCTAATTGTGTATGCATGTCGTAAGACACGACTAAGTAGGGTTGGCGTCAGACTGATGAATAACTGTATCACAGTCTGCACTGCCTGGGGTTTGTGCTTCTGTATTACTGGACATGCCGGTCTCCGCGGCAAGGGATTTTCGGACGCGGTTCGTGATTCCGATTACCTGCATTCGAAACACAGCTGCGACCGATTTGGCAGCAGACAGTATCGCGCTGGGTTTTAAGGTGATGGTATGGGAGCCAGTCGTTGAGAAAGCAATGGCAAACTTCTGAACGTAAACTTGTCAAGACATCAACAACAGCAGTGCTAGTGTTGACATCGATGTCCTGTAAATAGGATATGCAAAAAAAAAAATCATAATGGGCATATATGGAAACTATAGCTTAGAGATACCACAAACATGCTTCTTTATTACTGGACACATATTTAGACTAAAGGGGGGTCAATCTCATGTGGCCCCACAACCCCGGACCTGGGTCGCAGCTGTCATGATGAAGGCATCGGTCATCAGAGACATGTACAGCTCTACGTCCCCAGCCACTCCCACGCATTTGAAAATGATACATTATGTTCACTCTTTAGTATTAGCAGTCCAGGATTTAATCTCTCTGTCATCCCTTTCTCTGTTTGCCCTCAGCTGCTTCTTGTAGGATTACCCTTGAGAGGGTGTCACGACGTGGGACAAGCCCAATCCAAGAAAGCGGGAGTTTGGTATGCTGTGTTAAAACCTCAATTTTCCAACTTACATGATCACTTCTGATTCTTTTTATTCACTCCAGTGTACTATTTATTAGTATAATTAAAACATGAGCGTATTCTGTTATAATTTCTAATAGTTGACGTGTCTGAATTATATATAACATTTTATAGTTTGTTTGCCCGGACTTAAGAAGCGTTTTATTGTGCAGAATTGTTGTCATACAATTATGGTTGATCTTTTCTCTCTGATATCTATTATATTTTAATTAGAGAATTGTCATACAGTTATGTTTCATATATTCTCCCGTATCATTAGATTTTAATTACAGAATTGTCATAATGTTATGTTTGATGTCACATTGGATGTTTAGTATTATCTGTTTCACCCATTTGGCGGCAGTGTGGATGCTAGAGATGTGTGTGGCCAGGGGAAAATCCTGTCTAACTCATGGCTGATGTTAAATCGCCGTTCTGGGGAGCCATGGCCCAATTCATTATGGCAAAACTTTCCTCGCGCATTATAAACCGAATCAACTGGAAGTCGTATGAACATTAGACTGATACGCACTGACAACCATGTTCAGATCTCACCTGTAGCTAGCCTAAGTATCATCTTGTCGGCTGTGCACGAGCTTGTGGGAATCGTGTCACTTACAGGACACTCGCTGTATGTAGGTGGATCTGCCGGGGTTAAGTATCCATAGTTAAGAATATCTGTACAAAACATCATCATTCGAGTCATTTGAAAAACTCCACTTCCTGTTTGTTCTTCCATATGTTCTACCTGTAGCGGATCTGTTTTAGCAATGCTACATGATCGATCTTCATGTTCTTCTTTGACGCACGTAAGGTTCGCAGTTTTCTGTGAAAGAATGCGATGAAGTTGTTTTTTCTTGGGAAGTGGTGGCACGGCATTGTTGAAGGTGTCTGTGCATTCAATGCTGTTGATATATGTACTATCGTTATTTTTTAGATGGAGAGTTCTGCCAGATGACGTGCACATTCTGAAACTTAGATTGGTTACTTGAAGTACTAGAGCACTGACCAATGTCAATTTATGTACTTTCCTTCATCGCAGGGTTTCTGTGAACATAAACTGAAAAGCTTCACATTACGTCACTGATATTCTCATAATAGGAAATACAGTTCACATGTAACATGAACTCATTCAGTAAAAATATCGCTGAAAGCCCCCTTAGACTAGTATACCTGAACGTTAAGTCTACTAGAAGACTCTAGCAACAACTACATGGGAACCGCTGTAGCACGGTGGTTAGCACGTTTGTCCATGAAGACATTGGCTCTGGATCAATCCCCAGCGGATGGAGTATTGAGTATTGTTTTTCCAACCATGGGGTCCACTTAACCTCGTACATATAAGTACCAGACAATTCTCAAACAGGGCTGTCTGTACCTTTGTTTAGGCGAACTATCCGACAGTCTACATTGATGGGAAAGATCTCAGACTAATACAACAAATATTGACTGTAAGCAAGTGGCAGCAATTCAAGTGGGAAATAAAGTGGGCAAATATGAACAGATAAAACAAGGAATAAGGCAAATATGTTTTGGCGCCGTATCTCTTCTCTTCTCTTCTCTTCTCTTCTCTTCTCTCTCTCTTCCCCTCCCCCACTCTCTTCCCCTCCCCCACTCTCTTCCCCTCCCCCACTCTCTTCCCCTCCCCCACTCTCTTCCCCTCCCCCACTCTCTTCCCCTCCCCCACTCTCTTCCCCTCCCCCACTCTCTTCCCCTCCCCCACTCTCTTCCCCTCCCCCACTCTCTTCCCCTCCCCCACTCTCTTCCCCTCCCCCACTCTCTCTCTCTCTCTCTCTCTCTCTCTCTCTCTCTCTCTCTCTCTCTCTCTCTAACGAAATAATAATGAGAGAGATCAAAGAGAGGCCAGGGAAACGAGTTGGCAGTTAAAAAATAAACAATCCTGTGGCGAAGGTGTTACGAATGCAATTCGTAGCCCCGCATACTGCGTAATAAACACATCTGCGGGCGATTTGGAAGCAGACCGCCTTCCGCTGGTTTACATATAATGGTATGAGTGCCGGTCGTTCAGAAAGCAATGGCAAACTACTGAACGTAAACTTGCCCAGAAATCACAACCGGCCAAGAAATGCTGGAGTTGACTCCGATGTCCTGTAAAGAAGATGCAACTAATTATTCTACAACCCTTGGATGTTAAGGTAACAGAGAGTGTAAAAAAAAAAAAAAAAAACCCCAGCGATATAAAAAACATAAACAATGGTTATATCAAAGAAAAGGATGATACCTACAGGTCGGATACCAATAGAAGAGAAAATGCACGACAACCAAGTTGATAAATTTAAATACCTGGGAGCACTTATAGCATCAGATGGAAGATGCACGGCAGAGATTATGAGCAGCATAGGTCAAGCACAAACTGCCTTTCAGAAAATGAAGAGTAATTTATGCAATATGTTACTATCGCTGAATGTAAGAAAGAGAGTGCTGCGTTGTTATATAGAACTTGTTTTGTTGTATGGCAGCGAATCATGGAACGGCAATGAACAAATTAGGAAAAGCTAAGAAGCAACGGAAATATGCTTCATGAGACGAATGTTGCTGATATCCTAGGTTGCTAGAGTAACCAAACACGATTGTCTGGAAGAGGCTATTGAAACTAAGACTTCACAACTGTAAGAAAGCGACAAACAGATTTCTTTGGTCACACGATGATAAGAGCGACATTTAAGAATATTGTGGCAACTGGAAAGATCGGTGGGAAAAGAGGCAGAGGGAGACCAAGAGAAATTACGTTGGATGGAATTATGTTGAGGTGATGGAATAGAGGAATATCATCAGCATAGTTGACCCAGGGCACTAAGAAAAGAGATCTGTGGAAAGACATGAACGCCTACTCTAGCCGGCACGGTACATGATGATGAGATGATGATGATGATCCCACAATGTGTTAACCTGTGTTTGTACATGTGGTATATGGTCTCCAACAGTTGAACGAATGTATATAAAATAAACAAACATATGTATTACTTGGAAAGCTAAACAGAAACAAAAAAATGGGAATGACATGTATAAAAATCACACATTTAGCAGACAAGAAACATGCAGAAAAGCTTTTATGAACAAAGACTGTTAAAGGACTGGACAAAAGTTAAACTTACCACGAGAGCAAAGACTTACTGATAATGTTAGGCAAGCGGCATCGTAGTTAAAAGTAGTGTTTTAAAGGAAAACACAATCATAATATCCACGGATTCCTAATTAAACAGCAGAGCTCCGTTGAAAGTAAACAAAGAAGACAGAAGCAACAACAGCAGTCAATATAATTAGAACTGCCGCTAAACTGTCACCAATTACACGGCGCAGAAATAACACACCTGACTGAACTTGACTGCCCTCGGGGGAATATCCAACGACACGCTCTAGTTATCTTGTGACGTGTTCATAACGGCATGTTGTCTTCAAAAGTAAGTATAAATACCAGGGCTGGGGATGGTAGAGGCGGGGGAAGGGGGCGTGAAAGGTAATTAGACGACAAACTATTCCTAGAAGGATGATTCATTTCTCATACATGCAATGCAAAGTACAAGTAAACAAATAACCAACAATATAGGAGTTTAGCTTAGTCGAGGGATCACCACCACGGCACACGGTGTAACCCATAAGTTCTCCGTTTTACTTCTAACTCAATCCTGAGTCCGGAGAATCTAAGCTCAGTGTACGAACCCCGTATTACCGGCGAGGATCCTGAAATACTTTGAATAGATTTTCATCTCGAAATTTTGCTCGGGCAGCGCCGTTAGGCTACAAAACAACAATATAGGAAAATGTCATTATCAAGCTAGATCTTCCTAACATCTGATTCAACATACAGATTAAAAGGTTTTTAAAAAAAAATAAGTAAAGGAACCGTTTACACCAGTGTTTTAAAACGTGGGGCCCACGCCCCACAGGGGGGCAATTCGATTGTTAAAAGGGGGGGGGGGGGGGGACAATTCGAAAATGGAAGAAATCGGCTGGATATAACAAAACAGGGAGACTTGAGACTGAAGTTAACTAAATTGGAACCTGACATAAAATCTCTTTGCAGCAACCATCAAGCGCAAGGATCTCACTAAATTTAAATAATTACTAATAATTAAAATAATATAGAAAAATCTTTCATTAAAATTATTTTGTACTTGAATTTCCGTTCTCCATTATATGTTTTGAAAATTTACATACTGTGTTTGCTCAATAATTTCCTAGTGGTTTATTCTTAAAACCTATCGGTCCTTTGGCTAGGATCGGGTGCATTTGCTGCTACCCCCCCCCCCCCCCCCCCCAACCTGTAGTGCGCCTGGTCTGGTCGGGGACCAGGATGATCAAATAAAAATCCATCACATATCTTCACCTTAGATGTGGGCCTGGTGGACCACTGTGGGCAATAGCTCACAGTGAGACTAAGGGTTCACACAAAAAAGGGGGAGACGGGGGAACCAGTCTTGGGTAACCGCCAAACCAAAAAAAAATAAAAAAAATTCACCCAACACAACCGACACACAGGGACACGGCACCTGGGGGGGGGGGGGGGGGGGGGGGATCTCTGAACCTTCTGAGAACCGTGAGCCCTTCTTAAATAAAAAGAAGAAATTCAAGTTTCTTTAGTGAACATTTCAATTTTTGAATATAAAAAATTATGCATATGTTGGGGGGGGGGGGGGGGGGGTGGGGGTGGGGGGGGGGGCATAAGAATTTTAGAAAGGCTTAGGTGGGGCATAGTACAAAAAAGGTTGGGAAACACTGGTTTACACGCTTTGGGGACACGGTGCTAGCTAGACACATATTTATAAAGACCAATCGGCACTCGGTACAAGACACACATTTGTATAGACCAATAGACACTCGGTGCCAGTTAGACAGATATGTGTATAGACCAATCAGCAGCCGGTGCTAGCTAGACAGATATGTGTATAGACCAATAGACACTCGGTGCTAGCTAGACACATATGTGTATAGACCAATAGACACTCGGTGCTAGCTAGACACATATGTGTATAGACCAATAGACACTCGGTGCTAGCTAGACACATATTTGTATAGACCAATCAGCAGCCGGTGCTAGCTAGACACACATTTGTATAGACCAATAGACACTCGGTGCTAGCTAGACACATATGTGTATAGACCAATAGACACTCGGTGCTAGCTAGACACATATGTGTATAGACCAATAGACACTCGGTGCTAGCTAGACACATATGTGTTTAGACCAATAGACACTCGGTGCTAGCTAGACACATATGTGTATAGACCAATAGACACTCGGTGCTAGCTAGACACATATGTGTATAGACCAATAGACACTCGGTGCTAACTAGACACATATGTGTATAGACCAATCAGCAGCCGGTGCTAGCTAGACACATATGTGTATAGACCAATAGACACTTGGTGCTAGCTAGACACATATGTGTATAGACCAATAGACACTCGGTGCTAGCTAGACACATATGTGTGTAGACCAATAGACACTCGGTGCTAGCTAGACACATATGTGTATATACCAATCAGCAGCCGGTGCTAGCTAGACACATATGTGTATAGACCAATAGGCACTCGATGCTAGCTAGACACATATGTGTATAGACCAATAGACACTCGGTGCTAGCTAGACACATATGTGTATAGACCAATAGACACTCGGTGCTAGCTAGACACATATGTGTATAGACCAATAGACACTCGGTGCTAGCTAGACACATATGTGTATAGACCAATAGACACTCGGTGCTAGCTAGACACATATGTGTATAGACCAATAGACACTCGGTGCTAGCTAGACACATATGTGTATAGACCAATAGACACTCGGTGTCAGCTAGACACATATTTGTATAGACCAATAGACACCCGGTGCTAGCTAGACACATATGTGTATAGACCAATAGACACTCGGTGCTAGCTAGACACATATGTGTATAGACCAATAGACACTCGGTGCTAGCTAGACACATATGTGTATAGACCAATAGACACTCGGTGCTAGCTAGACACATATGTGTATAGACCAATAGACACTCGGTGCTAGCTAGACACATATGTGTATAGACCAATAGACACTCGGTGCTAGCTAGACACATATGTGTATAGACCAATAGACACTCGGTGCTAGCTAGACACATATGTGTTTAGACCAATAGACACTCGGTGCTAGCTAGACACATATGTGTATAGACCAATAGACACTCGGTGCTAGCTAGACACATATGTGTATAGACCAATAGACACTCGGTGCTAGCTAGACACATATGTGTATAGACCAATAGACACTCGGTGCTAACTAGACACATATGTGTATAGACCAATCAGCAGCCGGTGCTAGCTAGACACATATGTGTATAGACCAATAGACACTTGGTGCTAGCTAGACACATATGTGTATAGACCAATAGACACTCGGTGCTAGCTAGACACATATGTGTGTAGACCAATAGACACTCGGTGCTAGCTAGACACATATGTGTATATACCAATCAGCAGCCGGTGCTAGCTAGACACATATGTGTATAGACCAATAGGCACTCGGTGCTAGCTAGACACATATGTGTATAGACCAATAGACACTCGGTGCTAGCTAGACACATATGTGTATAGACCAATAGACACTCGGTGTCAGCTAGACACATATGTGTATAGACCAATAGACACTCGGTGTCAGCTAGACACATATGTGTATAGACCAATAGACACTCGGTGCTAGCTAGACACATATGTGTATAGACCAATAGACACTCGGTGTCAGCTAGACACATATTTGTATAGACCAATAGACACCCGGTGCTAGCTAGACACATATGTGTATAGACCAATAGACACTCGGTGCCAGCTAGACACACATTTGTATAGACCAATCGACAGCCGGTGCCAGCTGATGTTACTTCCCAAGAAATTCTTAGTACCCAGTTGTAGGCTGGGTCGACTTGGGAGTCAGTTATTTAAAATAAAAACCCGCTCAGCCGAGGATCGAACTTATAACCATCAGTTCAGCAAGCGTGTGTCTATCCACTATGCTACCTCGACTCCCTTAATAAAATTGTCTCGAAGCAGTTATAGGTCGGTAATGTAACACAAATAATAGATTGTACAATTTAGTGCCTGGCATATTTCGTTGCATCTCGTCAGGAACATACTGTGGAATTTACACAACATCAACTAAAGGAATTAGGAATAAGATACATTCTTCAAGCTGAAATATATAATTTGGATTGTCTACCACAGTAATGTTAAACTGACTATCATGTCTCTTTGTTGTCACAAAGTTGGCTTTTGTATATGAATAGCAATAGCTTCCGCCAACTTTAACATTTTTCCATTGTGTGTGTTAAACAATACACGAAACGCTTTGTCTCTGTCAGTCACATGTCTGGTTTCCAAAATATGGCGTGCTATTTATGACACGGGCAATTTCCGATGTGTTGTTTCGCTTGGTTACCGGAGGCTTCCTTGTTTATAATTCTGTCGATCCAGTGTAGCGTAGCGTATCCTACTAGGATAGAAAGTAGATCAAAGTAGATACAAAGTAGATTTCTACGAATAGAGAATCTAACCACTGCTGAAGAAGCGATCAGAAGGCTCGCAATTCTAGAAGGATGATTTTAAAAGTCCGAGAATGGATCACTACTTCTAAACAGTGCCAGGCGGAACGATATGACGACCAACTGTACTAACACAACGAAGACAGTATGTCACTTGATTCCTGCTATCGTGCCTGGATGAATAATGATCCCCAACGTCTAATTAATTCTCACACAACTAGGAGATAAGACAGATTTATAAGTATAGATATAGTCCTTTCACTCGTCACACAATCTGATGATGCTGTTAATCTAATTCTATAATGACAGACGCAGATAGTTAAAATTACAAATATAACACAGCTTGTTTAATTCTTTAAAAAAAACACTACGTGAGCCCCACGGGGAACTCAGGGACACATAAGAGATACGCAGATCTCAGGTTAGTCTAAATTTCTACAAGAGAATATCCAGCTAGAGGATGTCGTAATCACTGACTGTATTTTGGCCAATAGCGGACATAAATTGGTGATTGCTGTGCAGTGGCAAACAGACATAAATTGGTGATTGCTGTGCAGTGGCAAACGGGTTGTTAGCCACTTATCTGGTTATCCTTGGCCTCCTGGATGGTAAGCTGAAAGGTGCTGACTGGTTAGTGGTATGGACTCCACGCTCTGCTGCATCAACGTGAGTGGTGTGTAGCTCAGTCACCGGTCGTGACTACGGCTACTGTTGATCAGGGTGTAGGCTCCTGCAACTTGGTTTGATCGGACCTATCGTGTGAGAAGTGGCACTGGCTTTTCAATGGTGAATAGAAATTGTACGGCTTAACAAGAGCCAGAAAAAGGTCTAAGACACAGATATGTGTTCTATTTTAGCCAGGGACTTTGCCACATCCTTCACCGTCCGGTACTGAGATCAAAATGCCAGAAGTCAGGGTTCTAACAGAAGTTAACTTCCCTTGCAAAAGAGTTCTCGACTTTCTGTGACCAAATTAAATTCACAGCCAAACTGAATATAAAATTCAGCTTGGCTTGATTTATTGGCGTGTAAACAAACCCTACACTACCTCTACTTCTAACTATTAGCAGAAATCGTATTTTGTCTCTCTCTATAGTTTTATGTATATAAATACACTAACCAAAGACGATCTTAGCTAAAATATGGATATATAGCTAACAATACAAAATAATACATAAATATATAAGTGGGGTTTACTGAGTGCTATCCCAATCTAATAAAAACGATGTGAGATGCGGGCCAACTTGTCCCATCCAGTTGGGTATATGTTCTACCACCCTGTTGTTAAACTGCCTCTCTTTTCTGTCAAAGTAGGTAAACTAGCACCTGCGGTGTTCTTTATCACGTTGTGATTAATTATATTTAAATGTCCTCTGTGTTCTAACATTGGTGTTGGCATTCATCTCACATTACCAGTTATAAGCAATTTTAGAGTGCAAGTAGGAAGGCAGTCCACTACAAAATCGAGAGAGAGAGAGAGAGAGAGAGAGAGAGAGAGAGAGAGAGAGAGAGAGAGAGAGAGAGAGAGAGAGAGAGAGAGAGAGAGAGAGAGAGAGAAGAGAGAGAGAGAGAGAGAGAGAGAGAGAGAGAGAGAGAGAGAGAGAACGAACGAACGAACTAGCGAACTTTATTTTCAAAGGTCACACATTGGGCACGCAGGCCCGTCTTACTTATATTCACCCCATCCAATCACTCATCTTCTGTTCATCATTGTACATGTTACATTCAAACAGGAAAAAAAAACATTGTCAAATGAGTGGTGTGAACATAAGCATGAGAGAGAGAGAGAGAGAGAGAGAGAGAGAGAGAGAGAGAGAGAGAGAGAGAGAGAGAGAGAGAGAGAGAGAGAAGACAGACAGACAGACAGACAGACAGACAGACAGACAGATAGACAGACAGACAGGCAGACAGACAGACAGACAGACAGACAGACAGACAGACAGACAGACAGACACATCGAGAGTGAGATAAGTGCAGGGGAGAAACGGAACTGTACTGAAGATCGGTAGTTTAAAATTATTTCATGCTGTCTGTTGAGATTAATTGATTGATTGATTGATTTAGGAACCGACATCACATCATTCGGGGCATTCCCATAAGCGCTCCGTCCCCATCCTCAGAAACCAGCGAAGAGTTTCCAACCCCAATGTACCAGTAGCAATCTGATTATATTGTGCGTCTCGCCTTTCCTCTAAGCGTCGAGCATCGGCCAGATCCCCTCGTCACTCCCGCTATCGTATTCTTGTTACACATTGCAAATGGAATTACTGTGTATTGTGTAAAAGAAATACACGTGTGTATACACTAAGCTTATATAATTTAACACGAGAACCCTTTACCCAAGAATAAGCAATAGATTCTGTTTCCAAGTAAGTGAAGGCGAAGGATAAATAATATGAACGTGTTTATTACGTGAAAATAATTGTTGAGGCATTATATTCCTCTACATTCGATAAATCTACCACCCGGAAGAGAACTTATGAAGTATACGTTGCTCTGCAGTGCTGAAGGTGGGAATGATGGCCTCAAACACTTAGGGAAACTAAAAATAGCCAAATATAGTTAACCAACTAGACTACTGCAGGGAGTCTATCATCATCCTGAGGAAACCCATAAGAGCTATGTGGGTTGATAATCAATCAGGTGCTGTCTCCACAATGAAGATTGGCTACAATGCATCACCAACACTGTCTCTCGCCTTGATTGTACATTCTGTCAGACGGCTATTCGTCCATATCTTGATGTTATCATCCCACTTGTACAGTTGCCTATATCTTGTTCCCTTGCCTTCAACCTTACTCTCCAGTATGCTTTTTATAAAAATACTAGCTGACCCTGCCCGGCTTCGCCCAGTCACTGGTGGGGAGCATCTCATTTAATTCATATAAGTAGTCATATAAGTTCTCGTTCCCGTTACCGACTGTCTGTCTGTCTGTCTGTCTGTCTGTCTGTCTGTCTGTCTGTCTGACCCGGCCCGGCATTGCCCAGCTCCTGGTGTGGAGCATCTCATTTAATTCATATAAGTAGTCATATAAGTTCCCGTTCCCGTTACCGACTATCTGTCTGTCTGTCTGTCTGTCTGTCTGTCTGTCTGTCTGTCTGTCTCTCTGTCTATCTGTCTGCCTGACCCTGTCCGGCTTCGCCCAGTCCCTGGTGGGGAGCATCTCATTTAATTCACATAAGTAGTCATATAAGTTCTCATTAAATTCATACAACAAAAAAAGTAACTTAAAAGAATGTCCTTCCAGACACCATCCATTAGTTTTAATGAAAACGCTTGCTAATCACCTGCATGACTACAGTAACTTCTTAAGCAAATAAAGATGAGTTACAATGTTATGCATTGTGCATTATTTTTATGAAAACTTTAAAAATGCCTTACAGTTTGTATCATTATTTATTATAACTCATATGCCGGTACATAACTATGGACACAGAGTTTATAAATCTTTGAAAACGATGCCACAATATGACTATAAGTTATACAGAAAAGTTATGCCCCTTGAAATAACTTTTACGGAGTTAGGTCCCCTGAAATATATACAATTATAATGAAAATGAAAAATGAAATAATACTGAGTAAGCAGGCGATTTCACACTAAAAAAATATGACAGTTGACAGCTCTGGACTTAAAGGAAGGCGTGTAGAAAATTTCATCTCAATCGGATGGGCCGTTCGCGAGCGCACAAAGGACATACATAGATACATAGATACATAAGACAGACAGACAGACATACGCTCCTTATTTATATATAAGACTGAGCTGACCCGGCCCGGCTTCGCCAGTCCCTGGGCGGGATCTGTCTGTCTGTCTGTCTGTATCTACCTACCACCCTCGAAACCTTCACTTGTGTTGACTTTGACACGTTTAACAATTTAGGTTTTCCATCATCGATAATCCGTGACAGAGGAAATCTTCAATATGGAAGCACAGATACAGATACACGTGGTGAACAATCAAAAACACTTCCACAAAATTGAAATCACTGATATGTTTGAATAATCCGTGGACAGACGAGATTTTTAATCCAGATCTACACGTGGTGAAATCTATCGAAATCACTTCCACAAAATTAATATCACTGATATGTTTGAATAATCCGTGAAAGAGGAAAATATTAAATCCAAATCTACAAGTGGGTGAAACACTATCGAAAGCACTAGCCGGGAGTATTTAAAAAAAAGAATTTTTTTTTTTTATTACTTTTTTGTCAAACTAAGTGCCTCCAATTCTTTATTTTAATAATGCTAGTATCAAAACTCGTGTTGTAGGCAAGATTTTGGAAGGGCTGAAGAATCAAGGTTACTTGTCGTACAGCAGTCCTCTCTTGGTGTAGATGCTGAGATGTGTATTTTCATTTGGATATATACAAATCCTTTGCACAACTGGGAATAGAACCTGGGTTTCTGGATTGGGAAGCTAGTATCTGAATCGTTGAGTCATTCACACATCAATTTAAATACAATTACTGTAAATAAATTATTAAGATTTTAAGTATTTCCACATACAAAATTACAACATGCACTTATACTAAAGGCATTATCTGACTCCGATTTGAAACTGACTAAGTTTCAGTATGACATGTTTTCAGAATTACTGTCAATCTTCAATCATTGTGCACTCTGACATCCATATGGTCGATCATACAGATCTGACACAGTCATTAACTTGTTATGAATGGTTTTCACAAGACATTCTGTTCCCATTCATTCTTTTGAAATCATGCAACAATCTACATAAAGCGGTTGTTACAAGATCAATCATAAAGAGCAAAGAATAAACATGTCTTTCTTCACAAAAATGTACAGAAAAAAAATTGTTTCATTAAATAAAGAAAAATGTGTGACTAAAGAAGGCAAACTGTATGCCGACTAAGGAAGGCAAACTGTATGCCAGTCCACAACATGTAACAACCAAACAAACAAATTCTAGCTGCAAAAAGTCTGGTTATATGTCTTGATGACAATACTGAAACATACAACAAACTTTGAAAAAGAACAAGAAATAGAAACCACTTATTGTAATCAATTCTTTTTTAGCAATGATAATCTACTTTGTAATGTGTTTTTTTTTGGTTGCTCATGTAAGATTTGAAAACACTGCATTATCAACATCAAAAAGATAAATCCATCAACAAACACTTGATATTATCATAAACAATACTGTATATTTGAAATGAAGACACAAACAATATATTGCACAATTTATTGCCTGGCGTAAATTTCACCTGACGAGGTATGCTATATATTGTTTGTTTCATCATTCAAATTCACAACAGAAAAACATTGTTTATAATATTGTATACAATAATAGAAAACAGTAACCCTAACAATTTCAATAGTTCTTCAATAACAATTATCTTATCCCTAAACAACAATGATCTTATCCTTAACAATTATCCTATCCCTTCAATAACAAAGATCCTATCCTTCACTAACAATTATCCCAGCATTCAATAACAATGATCATATCCTTCAATAATAACGATTTCGTCCCTCAAAAATTATCCTATCCTTCAATAACAATGATCCCATCCTTCAATAACAATAATCCTATTCTTCAAAGCAATGATCTTATCCTTCAATAACAATTATCCTATCATTCAATAACAATATATTTAAATAACTATGATCCTATCCTTTATTAACAAACTTATCTTTCAATAACAATGAACCTATCCTTCAACAACCATGATCTTATTTTTCAAAAATTATCCTATGCTTCAATAACAATTATCTTATCCTTCAGTAACAATGATCTTATCCTTCAGTAACAATGATCCTATCCTTTATTAACAATCTTATCTTCCAATAACAATGATCCTATCCTTCACTAACAATGATCTTATCCTTCAAAAATTATCCTATGTTTAATAACAACGATCTTATACTTCAATAACAAAGATCCTATCCTTTATTAACAATCTTATCTTTAAATAACAATGACATGATCCTTCAATAACAATGATTTTATCCTTCAAAAATTATCCTAAGCTTCAATAACTATCTTACCCTTCAGTAACAATGATCCCATCCTTCAACAACAATGATCTTATCCTTCAATAACAACTATCATATCCTTCAATAACAACTATCATATCCTTCAATAACAACTATTATATCCTTTAATAACAATGATCTTATCCTTCAGTAACGATCTTATCCTTCAATAACAATGATCCTATCTGTCATGAGCTGCTACATGTATGGACACTAGAGAGTAGAAAGTCATTAGCACATGTACTCGGATGGCCACACTCATTCTGCTTCAATATCCAAGTTTATGATCTCGATGACATTACCCTTGACAAAATACAACAGCATCACGTGCTCAGTCAATGATCTCCAAACCTCATAGACAACAAAAAGACACATCAAGAGGTGGTGGCATGGTAGACCTGATATGTCGAGTACCACAGCTCTCCAGAGTGCTTGAGGGACCTAACAATGTCAGCAAATGCTGTGCTCAGGTGCTTCACCTGGTATGAGACGCCATGTTTCTCACAAAGTGACTTCACCAGCGGGGCAATCTTGTGCAAATTGTGGCGGGGCATTGTTGGAAACAAATGATGCTCAATCTGGAAGTTGAGATGTCCAGTGAACCAATCATTAAAGAAGCTCTGCTCAACATTGCAGGTTGCATTCAGCTGCAGCTGCAGCCAGGGCTGGGCAGAGTCCTCGTCTATCTCCATGGGGATGTGGTTGAACTGGGCCACCCAGGTGAACCAGTGGCTCTCCAATCACCTGAAGCTAAAATAGAAGGCAATGGCTCCCCAGATTACTCAACATGGGTGTGTATAGACTGAAGAACTTCACAAAGAAGATCATAACCATCAGCAGGTCCATCCAATGCCTTCCTAACATAGATGAACTTGAACAACATGATCTGGAAGTAGACTGGAAACAGCAGTTGTGGTCCAAGCAGAAAGAAGTAATAGTTCTGCCAATTGTAGGGCATGCTCTTCTTTCTCTCCTTGGCAACCTTGACTGGCATGTGCTCTCCTACAACAAACAGGGCATCGATGCGTACATCTGGATCTTTATCCATAATGTTGGGTTTAGCATGATGCTGGTAATGCATGTGATTCCACCACAAGGGAGAGGCACCCTTTATGATTCCCACAGAGAAGTAGTGGAAGGCGTGGTTCAGCTTGGTGTTCTTGAAGACAGACAAATGGCCAAAATCATGCTGGATCCATCCCACTTGAGCCTCGACTGTAGTTAACAGCGCCAATGATATTAAAAAAGGTACCCAGCTGGTACCAAAGTAGTACATGACTGCCCAAGCTGCCCAGTCCAGAAACAGGATGTGGAGCAGGTGAAGGCCAAAGAATAGCAAACTGGGCTTGAAGAGATTCATCTTCTCAGCAATGTCTCGCAGCTCTCGGAAGTCCTTGTCTATAGGCTTCACTTCTTGCTGTGACTCCTTCAAAGTGCCTATGTGAATAGCCTTCATGTACTTGCGCACAAAGCCTAGATCATTGTGGAATGCCCTGAATGCATCTGTGGCATCTTGACCTGCATAATGTCCTATGACCTTTGGCCCTCCAGGATGCCGCTTAGACCAGTTGGTGATGTTGTAGACCTGGCCCTCAATGACCAGCCACTTGTTGTCATTGGTGGTCTTGCCTTGGATGTCATCCCAGGTGTATTCTGGCAGCTGCCTCTTCACCTCCACTCCATTCGCTTCTCCTTGCCCTCCTTTGCCTATTGTGAAGACAACACAAAATATAAATGTTCTGTCTAATTCGGAGATAACCTACATCCAATTCCTTGGGTTTGTCTGGGCTCTATAGTTAATGTAATAATGTCCTTTCTGAAGGAGAATGCTTTCTGCACTCAAGATGTCCTGAAACTGCTTCAGAAATTAAATTTCCTTCTTTCAGCTACTCGGCATCGGAAGTACAACAGCGAATAGGCCAGGGAGCCTGGATTGTGCAAAAGTTCCCCGTCCGCGGCTGTTCGAAAGAATATGGCGAAATATTTATACGTT